>JANFNE010000024.1:0-359772 GCA_024867545.1 Phytopythium helicoides | reverse complement strand
CCCTAAACCCTAAACCCTAAACCCTAAACCCTAAACCCTAAACCCTAAACCCTAAACCCTAAACCCTAAACCCTAAACCCTAAACCCTAAACCCTAAACCCTAAACCCTAAACCCTAAACCCTAAACCCTAAACCCTAAACCCTAAACCCTAAACCCTAAACCCTAAACCCTAAACCCTAAACCCTAACTAACCCAACTAACCCAACTAAACCCTGTCTGTAAAATACGGGTTTATTACGGCCCGAATCAAGTAAATTACGGCAACAAATGCAAACAAAACCCGGTAATTTACCCAATATTACGGCACCACGGAACCCCGAATGAACGTTCATTCCGCATAGTATATATATAGAACTTCGGGCGCGTACTCACATGTGCTATATTTCCTCATCACACCGTCACATTGAATCAATCATACATGGATTGTACTGCACACTGACAACATCGTTATCGACATACCAACCATGCCACACCCTTAAAATGTTGAGCGTTTTCACAATCTCTACTCATATACACCATCGCTATCACTCGGTCAATACCATCTGCCTACAACTATCCATCTCTGCTTTCTCTTGTTGTCTCACGTCGTCTGCACAAATCATCACAACATCCACCATCAAACGCTCAAACCCATACCATTTTTTTCATCATACTCTCCTCCATTTTACTTGTCAACACGTATCACCGAGCGAGCACACGTACAAAGTGATTGCTTTCCATCATGATCCGAGATAAGGACTCGCCTCTTCTCACACTCATCGTCGCGAACACGTGCCAATTCAGCTTACACTCCAGCACCGACATGGTGTTGGTTCATTTCCACTTGGTTCAAAGCATTAGATTCGCACTGCATGATTAAGTACAGTTCCAATCGCTTTGGCTACACACAGTTCATTGCACTGTCCAAAGCATCAACCACAGCGCACATTTGCTTCAAAGTTACTTGGTATATATTTTGGAAAGAGAATAGCTGCGTCAGTGAAGTGGAGTACGTCGCTATCAATCGGTATGCTAGTTCATCATGTTTTTTGCACACTTCACTGTATAGTGAATCATGTGCTTCAGTAGTTTTGTTTACTTCATGTTCATTACATCCTTCACATCAGCCCCCTTGCTGATCAACAAGGTGAGCTCTAGCTATCAATGGTGTCTCAATTCAGACACTAGTCGTCACGTCTCAGTCCATTTAACCAACAAGTATTGGTCGTGAAGTATCCGTGACAGCTTGTTATCCATTATATGTCAGTCAATTCTCCATTGGTAACATCTCATGGCGTTCGATTTCATTGCGAACCAATCCAAAATGTAGGATTACACTCGCCCATGGTATGTTCCACATCTGTACCATGGTGACATCAGAACATGTGTTGTTTCTCGTATCCATTCACAGTCGCCCACTGCTACAACAAGTCTGTTTTGTTTCCTTGATACTTACTTGTCCATCAGTTGAGCTTGCTTCATGTTCTGTATGTGTGTTTGAATTGGTACATGTCGTCAGTCCCTCAGCTTACATGAATGATATTGACAGTCACACACTTCTTGATAACAAGAATAGCAATGGTTGCTTAATTGAGAATAACTTGCCTGTGTAGCATTTACATCCGTCTACTTGCTACGGTGGTAGTACATGTGGTTTTACTACCCACACATTGTACAACACAACTGCCAATAATCTGGCAACATTCCAGTGACATCGTTGTTACGTACAGTATGGCTTTGCCGTAGTACCGTGGGTGAGGTTTAGTTTTTGTATCGGAGTTTCCATCAAGGGCTGACATATAGGGAATTTCCATAGTTAAGGGTCCGGACATCTGCGCTCGGGACGGACAATGGCTAGCCCGATACAAATTCCAAGATAAAAGTGGCAGGACAATGGCTCCGGGGAGGGATGGCCATTGTCCTGCCACTTTTATCTTGAAATTTGTATCGGGCTAGCCATTGTCCGGACGTGTATAAGTTCCCTAAACCCTAAACCCATAAAATCATCTGATGATCAACTAATTGAACTGTAGTCATCAGTGGCGCCGCGTCGTAGAGCACTAGCTGTCACATCTCAGTGCATATGATCATCAAGCATTGCTCAAGAAGCCATCACATATTGTCATCTGCCACATATCAGTCAATTATATATTGGAAGCATCTGATGGCGTGTGGTTTGATTGCTGACCACTTGAATGTGTAGGATCACACTCACGCATGTTATATATCCACAAGAGTACCTTGGTGACATCAGATTCACGAAGTAGTGTTGTTTCTCTTATCCATTCACACTCGCCCACTGTCAAGTCTGTCTTGTTCTCTATGTACTTGGTTGTCCATAGGTTGAATTTGCTTGATGTTTTGTTTGTGCCATTGGATTGGTGCATGAGTTCACGAACACATATTTTTTCGCTTCTCTATTCACACTCACCAACTATTATGTCAAGTCTCTTTAGTTTCATTGATACTTGATTGTCCACCATTTCAATTTGCGCGATGTTCTATTGGTGTGTGTGAAATATTGCATGTCGTCAGTCTATTAGTTACACACTGTTTATTGATAGTCACATATTTCTCCATCACAAGAACAGCAATATCTTGTTGCTTGATTGAGAATAACTTGCCTGTGTAGCATTTACATCCGTCTACTTGCTACGGTGGTAGTACATGTGGTTTTACTACCCACACATTGTACAACACAACTGCCAATAATCTGGCAACATTCCAGTGACATCGTTGTTACGTACAGTATGGCTTTGCCGTAGTACCGTGGGTGAGGTTTAGTTTTTGTATCGGAGTTTCCATCAAGGGCTGACATATAGGGAATTTCCATAGTTAAGGGTCCGGACATCTGCGCTCGGGACGGACAATGGCTAGCCCGATACAAATTCCAAGATAAAAGTGGCAGGACAATGGCTCCGGGGAGGGATGGCCATTGTCCTGCCACTTTTATCTTGAAATTTGTATCGGGCTAGCCATTGTCCGGACGTGTATAAGTTCCCTAAACCCTAAACCCTAGGCACTCCTGGTGATAACAACACCAGCGCAGTAGTTTAGGCAACTGTGCATATATATTCATTCCGTTCTACAATGAAACCAATTCCGATCACAACTCTTTCCCATGGCGTTGCCACAAGTGTTTGACAAGGTCGTTCTGTAAGCGTAGTTGTAGCCACTGGTCTCGCAACTTCGCTCTGCGAAGAATGATCGTTTGAACCAATACGATACTTGGAAACGGTGGTGGGCGAGTTACCGTAAGCGTTGGAATGCCTCCAGGCTGTGTCGAATCTTCAAACAAATACGCATTTGGATCGCACGAAAACAATCCATGCTCGTCCTCAACGATCATATTGTGTAGAATCAGACACGCTTTCATGATTGTATCCATCGATGCTGTCCTCCATAGACGGCACGGCGTGTCCAAAATGCGCCATCACGCTTGCAGTACTCCAAAGCATCGTTCTACATCCTTTCGACAGCCTTCTTGTGCTTTAGCAAAGTGCTGATACTTTTGCCCCAGCGGTTTCTCAATGGATTTCACAAATACTGCCCAGTTGGGGTATATTCCGTCTGCAAGAAGGTATGGCATGTCGTACAAATTTCCTGAGCAACATTGATCAGAACAACTAACAACCACAAGCACATCATGCAATGACCGTAGATTACCGTACCATTGATCCCGTATTGGACCAGCTAGTCTCACCACGCAAGAAGGCATCGAATACCGGTGACTGCTCCAATATGTTCAAATCGTTCAGCGAACCAGGAGACCCAAAGTTGTAGTGCCAGATGCGCAGTTTGTAGTCAGCTACTGCTTCCAGCACCTTGGTCGGCTTCTTTTCTTACCTTTGTGCTGTCCTGCAACTGTCATAGGACAATTTTCCCAGTACCAAGCCAGCCATTCCCACAAAGCCACTCTTAGCATTTTCCTCCAGTATAGTTTGTAGCTCTGTTGTGGTTGGTGGACGTAGGTACTCTTCTCCAAACACTATAATAACTGCTTCACAGAAATGCTTGAGTGAGTCTTTAACCGTAGACTCCGCCTTCTCTAAATTTTCATCAATGCTATCAAAGGACGACCCATATGCAAGAACGCGCAGTGCAGCAGTGACTTTCAATAGGCTTGACTTTCCAACGAATCCTGCTGCATCTCGTCTCTGAGTGAAATAGGAGTCGTATCCAATCACCCCACGCATTACTGTAGTAAATAGCTCTCGACGCATTCTGTAGCGTCGCCTGAAGTCGTTGGAGTTGTACACTGGGTTTGGACCGAAGTATTGTTCAAGCAAGCGTAGATGACGTGCGTGATGGTTTCGTTGCTTGTTTGGTGCGCGTCCTTGTTTCGATCCACCATGCTTGGCTTGTTCTGCATTTGGTGGTCTGTGCATGAAGAGAAGAGCGTGCATCGTCTCTTCTTCTTCAGAGTCCGAGTCAAGCAGCGATTGCGCTTGATTCATCAACTCATCTACACTCATGCTCATGACTTCAACAACGACAATTTGGCAGCAGAGTAGCCGTGACGGTGTGGAGACCGCAGAAACGACTGCAAACTAAATTAGCAAACCGCCTGTTTTAGAGTTTGTCTGGAGGATAGGATAGCCGTACCGGTGGAGTTGCTCTTAGGACAGGTTTAGGAAAAATTTTGTTGATTCTCGATGAAAGTTTTGTTCGCTTTAGGAATGAATTTAGAACACAGCCGAGAATATTCCTTGGTTGTTTTAGGACGTTTCGGACACTTTAGGACGGTTTTAGGACGCATTATCCGACACCGTGATCGCCAACCTCAAGCGGCACTACGAGGATATCAAGGTCGACATCTCAATCCAGCGCTATCTCAACCACGAGGAGGCTCGCCCAGCGTTCGTGTCCACTGCAATGCGATGGGCAGAGATGACATGGGATAGTGTTAGTGCCGAGACGTTTAGGAACTGCTGGGGGCATTCTGGTATCATTGCAACGCCGTGGAAAAGCTCGTTGTCAAGACTTGGTAGTCTTCGAAGCAGGGTGAAAGCCACCGCCTGAGGAGCTTGATTGCCAAGCGGTTGGCGCCTACGTTCAGGAGCTTTGTCGCGCCACCAATTCTCACTGAGTGTGTGGAGAAGCGCGTTGGATCCAGGCCTTCCGTTCTGGCCGCTCTCTTTATGATCGATGCAATCTGACTCGACGAAACACCGCTTGATGGTCCTGTCTTCAGCGCGGGATCATCGGGCCGTGTCCCTATGCCTCTTGCTCCTTTTCTCACCCACCTTGCGGCCTTCACAGAACAAAGCACGTAGTCGGATGTTGCATGGTGATATCGCATCTCTTTTCGACCAAACTGGTTGTTCTTCGATCCGTGCAACACAATTCCTACGACTGAGGCGGATTTAGGTCGCGCGACGTTGCCGTGCTTGTCCAGGAATCTGATAGCCTGCAGGCGCAAGACGAATCGGTGGTACGCTCGCCCAATATATAGGTATTCCGAGCGTCATAGTAGAAAGAAGTAGGCGAGCAACAGCCCTCCCCACAGTACTTGCCCCGCAGGCCGGCGGAGGTCGATTGCTTCGAAGATACGCCGGAGCATGCGGGGAGTTAGGGGTTGTTGCTTGAGTACCGGATTCGTGAATCGCCTGATTCCGCGTAGAAGGAGAGCATGCTGGGCGGTAACCCCCGGATCGTAGCCTAGCGTAAATCGGTGATGCCAGTGCACAGCGCACAGTTTTGTGCAAATAGTGCCATACGTGTTGCCCTGTCTGCGGTTGTTCATGCCGAACTTCCAGAGGTAGACGGCAAACGCCCCAAGCTGAGTCGTCGACGCAACCGCAGCGTCACGTTGAACCCAAGGCGAGACGCCCATGAAGTCGCACCAGGTAGTCCACCGCGCCCAACCACGTGAGTACGATCGGCGTGAGGAGGTGGCTAGAGCACCTGCTCGGAGCAGCGCTCCCATACTGTTGAGAGCTTCCTTAAGCTCGGTGGGACTGTAAGCTGTGTCCAGCCACGAGATATGTTAGCGAGTTGGCATGCCACCTTGTTAGACTGCCAGACCCTACTGCCAGCGTCCGCCATCGAGTTCACTGCACCGGGAATTTGTGCGGCCGTAACGTAAAACCTGTGTTGGACTTCTTGGAGAGCGAGCAGACGCAGCAGCAACTGCGCGAAGGCACTCCTGCTGGCGCGCTTGTTGATCCAGGCGACGGCAGAAACGTTTTCAATCCAAACTCGAACGTGGACATTCCGACCGAGTGTGTTGCTCGACCAAGAATGGTCCCACAGCAACGCAGCGTAAACCGCGCTCATCAGCTCGCGAATATTGATGTCAAGCGCCGGGGCGAGTACGGAAGTGTGCTCTGCAATCAAGGTGCGCTCTTCGCCGTCGAATTCGACCTGCAGAAACTCACGGCGAGCGGGGAGGATGGCACACAGTCCGAGGTTGCTGGCATCCATGAATACACGTACGGATGGTTCTTGAGAGTGCGTGAACCTCTCGAGCGGTATGGCATTGAGATGCTACGCGTCGATGATCGCTTGAAACCACCGCAGATCGTCGAAGATCGTTGCTAGCCTCCGAAGACAGCGGAAACGTGGTGAAATGCGGGGCACCTCGTTGAAGAGACGCCAAACGCTGGAAGTATGCTGTCGCCGGTCGAATGCATGTGGCGACATGTCGTAGGCTCCCGAGAAGGCGATTGAGTCGGCGTCGCGTGGTTGTAGATCGATTTACTTCGGCTGTGACGCGCTGGCGCGCTTTCAGGATCTTGGAAGCCGGGATCGAGACCGTCCTGTGTTCGGGATTCCAGTCCAGATCTAGGGCGGTCCCTCGAACAAACCAACCCGTAAACTTGTCGTTGTTGGAGGCCTCAGGGCCGAGAGTCGCGATCATGGAGTGTCGGAGAGATGAGGCTGCCTCGTTCAGGCGAGACCCGATGGTCGGTTCGACGCAGTTGTGATCATCACACCAAACCTTCCCGTCGAACGGGGTGGCGCCGGTTGATGGTTGAAGTGGCCACTTCGGCTGAGAAGTAGCGTGCAGGTGATTGATCGCGCCTCCTGCAATCCAGTACGCCGTCGGAGACGTAGTCCAGCCAAACGGGCAGCAAAGATCAACAACGAGGACGCCCAACTCTGGCACTGTGCCTGCGAAGCGGCCGACATGGTCGGCATTTATTGGGATGTGACGGAATGCACCGGCAACGTCACCGGACATCATGCGCGCTAGTCCGATGAATTCACGGTGGACCGCTTCTATTCTGGCAGCGATCGCCAGAGCACCATCATATCGGACCTGTACGGTAAGATCAGTAGCAGTGTGGTCATTGATGGAGTAACCTCGCGGAAACGACAGATCGTGGATGATGCGCGCATCCTCCGTGATTGGTTTGTCGCCTTCTTGGACGGCCCCGAAAGGGCTGCAGAAGATGCCTTTGAACTGGTCGAGCAGGTCGATATCAAGGATGAGGTATTGGTCGGAATCTTGACCTTTCCGGAACTGTTTCACCAACATGTTGAAGGCGCAGGTTGCCGACGCGTGATTCTTGGGCGGGAAGAGTTGGGATGGGGGCTCCTCAATCCACTGGGGCACCACACCGTGTCGAACGATCTCTGCCCACCGGTCGGCGTATAGGTATTGATGCCAGGCCGGCGCGTGTACTGGGCCTTGGAGCGCCTTGTTCGGACACGGATCTGTTGGGGACTCGCCCCTTACCAGGCGGGCGAGGTCGGGTAGGGAGACCGCAGAGCGCCGAACCAATTCGCATAGGGTTGCATGCTTATACCTGTCAAGTAGGTGACGGCCTTGCGCATCGACCGCAGGGGATGGGAGAGGAGGGGAGAGACCCACCGCTAAAGCTCCCGACGGAAAGCATGCGGCCGAGTTGGCGGCGAACCCAGATCCGTTCCTGCCGCAAGCGGAGCTCCTTCTGTTGCTTGTCACACATTTTCCTCACGAAAAGCCTCCCGTCTTCGGAGTGACTGTGGCTTCCGGCGGCCAGTTCTGATGTTATCCCTGTATCAACCTTCTGGTCTTAGTCTTGCAATGGGCTGGCCGTAGACATCCCAGAGGCAGAAACGATGAGTGGAGGGCCTGCTGGTGCAGCGCGGCCCATCGTGTATGAGCGCGTTAACGGGCGGTCTGTTGACACAGCGAGACGGTCGCCGAGTTTACCAGTCGTCGGCACAGGAGCTTTTGGTGCAAGACCTGCTCTGCGTGTACCATGGATCTCTAGTTGCAGGTCTGCTGGCGCAGCGAGACCAAGCGACCACACGTGCGGATCAGGGTGGCGGACTGCTGACGCAGCGAGTCCGCAGTGTCACGATATTACGCGGTGAAACTCAGTTGAGGAAGAGCGAAGAGCGTGCTGTGGCGCAAAACCGAGAATGAATTGAGCTGTCTAGGCGTGCCTAGCCTTCCTACTAGTCCTGTAACTTGAATCTACGGCCCTGGAAAACATCAGGGATCGAGATTCAGATCTCAAACTATGAAAACAACTGCAACACTGCAACTTGAGCTTGAAAAACGGGTAATGACGCCAGAACAACAGCCGGTCACGTCGTGGCTTATCATGACACTCCCACCGCTGAAAAGCGCTTACTTTGAGGGACTTCGTCGATTGCCAAGTGTCGATTCCGCTCGAAGAAAGCGATCGATTAGGCCACGAGCTTGGACGAGGTTCTCTTCCGGTTCCCATGAATCGGGGTTATCTCGTCCGTACCAGCGAACCTTGTACTGTGTGGTCTTATTGCGTGAGCGTCGAGCTAAGATGGCCTGTACTTGAAGACCCTCGGTTCCGTCGCACGTGATGAGGCGCGGAACGTCATTAAGTCGGCGTTGGTTGTCATCAAAAATATATGGACGTAAGTAGGAGATATGGAATTCGTCATGGAGTTTCAGACCTGGAGGTAACCCAATCTTGTACGTGTCGGGAGTCGTCGACGAAAGAATAGGATATGGTCCAATATAGCGAGGGGCTAACTTGCGTTTCCCTGTTGTGCCGAGATGGTGTAAATCGAGATTGGTCGTGTCTAGAAGCACTTGATCACACCTTCCGCAAAGGTGTGTGATGGCCGATTGCGGTCATGGAAGTATTTCATGGATGCCTGTGCTGCTTCTAGCGTGTCCTTGCACTGCTGAATTGTAACTCTTTGCTGCTCAATGAATTTCAGCGACTTGGAGCGTGGGTCCCTATGACTGGGCAGTGACAAATCGCTCACAGACCGTGGAATGTAACCGATATCCGCGACGAAGGGCGCCATTCCGATGCTAGAATGGACTCGCGCATTGTATGCAAATTCAGCAAGGGCAAGATGTTCGTCCCAATTGTCGTGGCGTGGGTTGACAAATGCACGAAGGTAATCAGCGACAAATTGATTTGTTTTCTTGTTTTGTCCATCAGTCTCGGGTCGAAAAGCGGAGCTTAGTCGAAGCTGGGTTTTCTGAAAACTCATGAGCTGGGACCAAAACGTCGCTGGGAATCGAGAATCGCGATCGGAGACGATAGAATTCGGTAATCCATGCAACTTCTGATACGAGTCGCGAAATAGACGTGCGGCTTCGATAGCTGTACAAGTGGTTGTCGTCGGTATGAAGTGAGCACGCTTTGTTAAGCGATCCACGATCACTAACACTGCGTCAAAGCCAGAGCGAGCGCATTTCGGTAACCCTGTCACGAAATCCATTGAGATGTCTGTCCAGCGATTTGAAGGTGTTTCGAGAGGATGGAGCAGCCCGGCTGGCTTTCGTTGCGATACCTTTATTCGCTGGCACATTTCACACGAGCTGACGTACCGACGAACCGTCTTGTCCATTCGGTGCCAGTAAAACTTCTCTTGGACGGCTAATAGCGTTTTTAGATACCCCGGATGGCCACTTGTCGCTGAGTCGTGATGCTCGAATAGAATTGCATTCATCAGATCAGTGTCAGCGGGAACACAAATACGCCGAGGCGAGGCAACCGAGGGCTGGTAGTAGAGAATTTCGCTTTCAAGAAAGAAATGTGCAACGTTGGCTCGCAGTTTCCGTGGTAAATCTATTGGTGGTGGCTCAGTTTCTTCTTGACGCGACCGTAAAAACTCAACCAGTATACCCAGTGACGGATCATCTGGGTACAGCTTGATACATTGCTGAAGGATTGAAGGTCGGGCTGCCATATAGTGTACAAACGCCTCGTCTGGATCTTCACTTCCCGCCTCACTTGTCATTTGCTGAAGAAGGCTCGCTAGGGAAACAAAATGGCTGGAAGTACCAGGCTGGAAACCAGGATTGCGGGAAATAGCGTCTGCTACGACATTAGAGGAACCAGGAATCCACCGAAAGAGTGGACGATATGAGCCAAGCTCGTTAAGCCATCGCGCGAGTCGTTGTGAGCATGTCTTTTGGTCAAGAATCGATTGCAGCGTGCGGTGATCAGTATTGATGTAGAATGGCTTGTCGATCAGGTATACACGCCAAATTCGCATTGCATGAAGTGCCGCAAGCAATTCTTTCTCTCGAGTCGGATACATCAATTCAGCTGGGGAAAGCTTGCGGCCGCCATGCGCGATCACCTTTTCTTCGCCCGAATCATCGACTTGGAACAAGTATCCTCCGATCGCATAGTCGGATGCGTCCATACGAACGTGGAATGGCCGTGCAGTGTCAGGATGAGCGAGAACTGGCGGGTTGGAAAGCAGCCGCTTTAGTTCTTCGAAACACTCAACTTGGCGAGCTTCTAGAGAAAGCTTCTCGTTCTTGGAGCGTCCTTTGATCGACTCCATAAGCGGTGGAGCAAGGTTGGCAAAATTTTTGCAGTACTTGAGCACGTACACGCACGTTCCAATGAATGACTGCATCTGCCTCTTGGTTGCAGGAAGCATCCAGTCGCGGATTACTCGAACCTTATCAGGATCCATTCGAATGCCGTTACGGCCGAAATAGTCGCCTAGGCAGGGAATTTCCTCGGCGAAAAACGTGCATTTCGACAGCTTGATGTACAGTTGCTGCTCTTTGCATCGGTGTAACACTTTATCTAGTGCAGCTAGGTGCTCTTCGACGGAATCCGTCTACGTGAACACGAACAGGTCGTCAAAATATGCTCGGCAGAAACCGCGTTGGTCAAAGAAGATGCGCTGAATCAAGCGATTGAAGGCGGAGGGACTGCACGCCAGACCCATAGGGGTAACGAGGTACTCAAATTGACCATCTGGTGTCGAGAAAGCTGTATACTGGATGTCGCGCTCGCGGAGACGTACTTAGAAGAACCCACAAAGAAGATCCATAGCGGAAAAGAGCTGAGCGCCTGCCATCTCATCGTAGATGTCCTCCTTTCGAGGGATCGGCGTCGCGGGAATTCTTAACTTGGCGTTGATTCCTCGGAAGTCGTGGACTATTCGCCACCCAGCAGCTTTCTTTACACAGAATGTAGGCGCGCAGTAGGGAGATTTCGAAGGTCTAATGATTCCTGCAGCAAGCATTTCCTTGGTTCAGTCGCTGATGGCCTTTTTCATCTCATCGCTTAGCCGAAACTGCTTTCGAGTGACAGGAATGTCGTCAATTAGCTCGACTTCTGCCTCGATATCAAGGGATCGTTGAGGAGCCGTACTCGGTAACTCTCCACGGAAGACTGAGTCCTTGTATCGTAGCAAAACGCGTTCTTCTGGTCGCCCTTTCAAGGCATCCCAATCCTGACCCAGCTGACGTTGTGCCTTGTCAGACGATGCATCGACTCGAACAGCAAAGCAGAATTCGTCGCTACCAGGCGTTGCACGACGGAATTGGCGGTGAGATATAATCTTAGTCTCACCGGCACCGGATACGTACTCATGCTTTGTGTAGAACAGAAGCGTATCAAGATATCTGTCATTGGCTCGTTGGTGAGGTTGTGAGCGGCGACGTCCGGCAATACGCTGAACCTTTGAGGCATGTGGGCATGGTTGCAGGACGAGACCACTTGACGTCCCTCGTGTGTGAACTATGTTATTGACCCAGTCGATTTCGGGATTCACCGACCTCAACCAAGGTAATCCCAGCAATATGTTCTTGTCTTCTGGCACTTCTAACACGTATGCTTCACACTTGTAGGGGTCAAATCCTTTCAGGCATAGAGTAAATTGCACAATTCGCCGTGGTATTGTAACACGACGCATATCGTCGAGCCGTATGCGCAAAGGATCTGGCGACGACATAACTTCAAGGCCGAGCATCGAAACCACACGAGGGTCGATGGCATTGAAGGAAGCCCCGCTATCGATAAAAATCGAAACAGAAGCGTCTCCTACCCGACCACTCGGGCAAAGGTAACCATAAATATTCTCCGTCTTGGGCTGTACATCATCTGATGCTGGGTGATGACAGAACAGCGAGGGGAGCTGGCTCCCAGAGTTCGTACGGCCTTCAAACTCTGGTTGTTTTGGCTCGATGAGTTGCCAACCCATAGAGTCTAGTCGTTTTTTGCCCCGGGTCGGGCCTGAGCGCTCTGCGCGGCACGCTTTTTCTTGCGGCAGACACCTTCTGTATGACCAAGATTGTGGCAAAAGCCGCATGTCGGCTTGCTGTTCGACTGAATAGCATCCTATGGAGCCGAATCACTGGCCTGGATTTGCAGTCTTCTTTGCTACGGTTGAGGTCAACTGGCCCTTCGAGCGATCGGTGTCAGCCTTTCTCGCATTAGTTGCTGGAGTAGACTGGTGAGAATCCTCAAAACGCTGCGCCAGCTCAATCACTTCTTGCAACGTGGCTTGGACGTGCTGAGAGACAAAAGCACTCGTTTCAGAACGAAGATTTTGTTGGTAACACCAACGTTTTACGATTTCCAGAAGCTCGCAGTCCAGCTGAGCGAGAAGATGGAGGAACTTGGTTGTGTACGCCTGCTGCGAACCAGTCCATTGCAAAGAGTGCATTTTAGACAATACCTTGTTCTGGAAGTCGGAATCGCGAAAGCGTTCTCGGATTCGCTGCTTGAAAATGCTCCATGTCGCCGGCTGACTACCAAGCGATGTCTTGTAGTCAGGGTACCACGTCTGAGCGGTCGGTCCCAGGTTTCCGAAAATGGTATTGACAAAGTCGGAAGTGTTGCTCGTCATCTTGCGCTGGTACTCAGCATAGTACTCCTCTGTACTAAAGAGCCATAGCTCGAGGTCCTCGCTTGCATTACCATTGAACGTGGGTGGATTCCCCTTCTTCTTTTGTTGTCTAGGGGATGCGACATGAGCCTGGAGCAACCGCTGCTGGAGTAAAACTTGTTGTTTAAGCATTTGATCCATTTGCACCTGGCTCTGCTGTTGAGCCGTAGTCATGAACTCGGACATCTGCCTCATAAAATTGACTGCATCAACTTGGGATTGTGGCGCTGGCTGTGGCGTTGCCGCGGCCTGAGCGGTCGCACCGCCGCTTGTACTCGTTGCTCCATGCTGAGCGACGCCAGGAGCTGCTTCAGGAGCAGTCACTTCTTCACGATGACGACGGGTCTGCCGTGGACGTGGATTTGGGCTTCGGTTGCGTGCCATGCTTGAACTGGGCGTAGAACCGGCAAGCGCTTACGCTTCAATAGTTAATTAACTGTCACGATATTACGCGGTGAAACTCAGTTGAGGAAGAGCGAAGAGCGTGCTGTGGCGCAAAACCGAGAATGAATTGAGCTGTCTAGGCGTGCCTAGCCTTCCTACTAGTCCTGTAACTTGAATCTACGGCCCTGGAAAACATCAGGGATCGAGATTCAGATCTCAAACTATGAAAACAACTGCAACACTGCAACTTGAGCTTGAAAAACGGGTAATGACGCCAGAACAACAGCCGGTCACGTCGTGGCTTATCATGACACGCAGTCACCGTTGGGTTGCTCCCGGAGCCGCATCGTGCGCTTCGGCGAGGCTCGGTATTGAGGTTACCGGGGCGTGGGCCTCCATGTTCGAACCGTGGCCACTTCAGAGATCCTTGAAGTCGGGCTTAAGACCTCCGAGGTTCTCTTCGATGTAGGAGCGAACCACGGCTGGTAGGTGTTGCGGTTTGAATTGAGCGCGGTAGGGAAAGGTGCATTTCGCACCATATCCGCGGCAGGTCTGGTTCGCCAAAAACTTCATACACAGCTACTTGTCGCCTTGCGATGGCAAGGCGCGCAACACCATGTCGTCCGTTTCCAGCTCCATAGCGGTCTCGTCCGTTGTGAGAGGTGTGAGAAGGGTATCGAATCGTCTCTCGTACAACAGAAATTCGCGCCAGACGACGCTGCTGGATGAGGCTTGTGACCTGTAAATACGTGTCGTGTGCCGCGTTAAAATGCTCGTGAATCCGAGCGTGCGTAGAGTCTTCCCCAGAGGCGATCGGCGCCCGCAGCAATCCAAAACGACCGTCAGCCCACCCGTCGCTCGGGTAGAGTTGCCCACCGATAGCCGACGACCACGCCATACGTCCACCGCTCTCCCTGGTCTGTGCGCCGACGTACACAGACACAGCTGCCCACGTAGGTCCCCAGGCCGGAAAGCGCTTCATCCTCGCTGACCTCGCGCCGAGCTACTTGCTGGGCCAGGAGGGTCACGCGGTTCGCTCCGGTGTCGGCCCAACGACCGCTGGGGACAAGCGCCACGCCCACCGTCGGTCTGTCGGGGCTAGCGCCTACTGCATAGGCAAATCCTGACGTTCCAAGCGTCCCGGGTGAGAGGTAGAAATATCGCGAAGCAGTCATCCGTAGCGTGGCGGGCGAGAAGCGTCCCGGCATGCGTAGGGTCTTGGTTATACCTAAAATGTGAAGAGAGAGCTAACCGCTCAACCACGACTTCTGTGTGTGGAGTGAGTGGTTTTCATGGCTTGGACATTACCCGGCGATCTGGAAAAATAGATTCCCTTTCGCCTTCGGCGATCGGAAACCATCCAGCGTGCGTGGTCTGTGTCAACAGTGTGTTATGGATTGGTCGAAAATACACGAATCAACACATCTGATTGGCCAGATGGTTCGACTACTGACATCGAATTGGGCGACACACATACACTTCAACATGGTCACGCTCGGGGTTAGATCTGCTCCACTCTGCAAGGAAGATGCACACTACTAGGCATCGTACTAGTCCAATTCTAGCAGACCCATGACCGGGGAGCTCTTGTGCATCAAGTAAGTATGATTCCAAAGTCTAATCACTTTCAGATATTCCATCAGCCAACCACTCACCACCTGTCCATGCCATCTTCAAGAGTCATGCGCAAACCCAACACAAATAGAACTCTCGGACACACTCTCAGTTGAAAAGAGCCGATCACTTATGTAACCCCGTGCCACACGGAGGTTTGCGCCACAGTCTGCGCACCGTGCCGACGGGAGACGGTTGGTGGATCCCATTGTGAGTGCGAGCCATGCCATTTGAAACGATATGCCTTGAACGAAAGGGAGACAACGTGGACGCGGTAATGAAGAAGTAGACAATAGTTGTATTACACTCGACGAAGATTTGACAGAGATATCTAACAGTGCACGCGACCCGACGACGACTGGCAATTCGTCACCACAAACGTGTTGCCGTCCGTGCAGTTGCCACTCGCAATGTCGCCACGGTCGACCGGCTCGAACTTGGTGCGCCAGTAGCGCACCCACATGCCGTTCTCCTCGATGCTGTCGTACCCCCAGTTGTCACGACCCTGCGTGATCTCCGACTGCACCTCGGCAGCCGCGGCGATGCCACACGTGCGCGAAGGCGTCGAGATCCAGCACGCGAGCTGGTGGCACTCCTTCTTGTTGCCGTTAATGATGTCGGCAATTACTGGAGTAACCGCGGATGCGATGGAGAACGCGGCCATGACACCCTCAACGACCTGGAGTTGACGATCCTCCTGGTCAACGACTTGGACCTCGCCCTCCTGGCGGAAGGCGGCAGCGTCGACGAGAAGGGAGCTGGCGGTGGCGACGGCGGACACAACGGCGATCGTGGCGGCGAAGCACTTCATGACTGGTTGTGTGGGGTTGGAGCGGGTGGCTGTGGTTGTTGTGTGTTTGGTTGGAGGCGCAATCGAAAGTGAGCACCAATGCGAAGATCGGACCCGAGAAATTACCTTGAAGCAGAGAGAGAGCGACGCTAGCAACCGGCAGTGCACGCCCAGCATGTGCAGTCGTGCGAGCCTCGCTCGTACAAAGTGCCGCGTTGGCGACGTTGACTATCCACACACAGTGAGTCACGGGCTCACGGATCTTTTGGCTCGATACGTCATGTACAGGTGTATGAGATAGCAATGATGGCACTTCTGCTTTTGCGGAACGGTGAGTCACATGCTCACGCTGTCCGCCCATGCATGCATACAGCTCATAGTGAAGTCCAGTGTAACGCTGTATATGGGAACTAACAGAAAGCCACATCCGCTGGTCGATCATGGGATCGGGATCGCTCCCCGGCTCTCGCAATACACAAGTCAAGATGTGAAGTTCCACTCGGATCACTCGGCCAGTAGTGGCCACATGAACAGCAAAGCTCGGGTAGTCGCAGATGGTTCTGAGTAAAGACAAAAAATCCGCTTGGTGACGCACAGCAAGATGTTGCAGAGGCGCAGATCTGCGATCTGCAATGCTGTGGGTGTGGGGATGGAGAAGGAAAGGCGGATGACCCAACATTTGGCTGCGGTCATTACTGCTTCGAGTTACCTTTGGTGGGGAGAGGTTCTAATGGATGATCTCTCGCCGGATGGGATCACCCGCAGGTGTGTACTGGCGTTGAACTTGGTGGAGATTGCTCCGAATCCATCGCTGCTCACATTTCGAGAGCATTTGTTATCACGTACTCGGGAGTAGTGGGTTGGTCTCTACGCATATAATACGAGGTACTCTAGTCTCGCGTGCTTCATCAGCTCAGACTTTCATTTCCCAATTTGCCCTCCCTCACCCTCAACACCACTGCAAGACTCTACCAGCTCACGACTTTTGTCACCATGAAGACGTTCTTCGCGCTCGTTGTCGCCGGTCTCCTCGCGATCGGCAATGCAGAGGTCGCCGAGGTCCAGCCGTCGGAGGCTCGCGCGCTGCGCTCCGCCGCTACCGGCACTACGAGCACGATCGACTCGGTGTCGTCCATCGCTGTCAGCAGTATCAACCTGGCCACGGGGGTCGCGGACATCGTGTCGGCCGCTTCGAATGCAAAGAACTGCCACCAGCTCGCGTGCTGGATCGCCAGTCCCACGTACGACTGCCAATTCGCTGCCGCCAATTGGGTCCAGCGCGAATTGACCAAGGGTCGTAACTCGTTCGGCGTCTTGAGCTCTGGCGACTCGGGGATGTGGGTTCGCTACTGGCGGACGACTTTTTTCCCTCCTGACCAGGGTGACATTGCTGCTGGTAACTGCACGGACGGCACAGCTTACACGGTGACGAACTGCCAGCCGACTGAGGACGATTCAGTCCACTGCTAAGTAAGTACCGATGTGACGTGACGTGAGCGTTTTCAGGCGATTTCCTCTGAAGGACACCAAACTAGGTGGCCGTGTAGACCATAACTATCATGAATGGGATGTATATACATGTTGAAACTTTGAATTTGATGAGGCTTTTCTTTTTTTTTTTGGAATTGCACCTCGCAGTCTCGCCGGCGTGGCACTTGCGCATGGCTGCACGACGCGCGCTTCAGACTCGCTCGTTCGTTGAGCAGCGTGCGTGGTCTGTGTCAACAGTGTGTTATGGATTGGTCGAAAATACACGAATCAACACATCTGATTGGCCAGATGGTTCGACTACTGACATCGAATTGGGCGACACACATACACTTCAACATGGTCACGCTCGGGGTTAGATCTGCTCCACTCTGCAAGGAAGATGCACACTACTAGGCATCGTACTAGTCCAATTCTAGCAGACCCATGACCGGGGAGCTCTTGTGCATCAAGTAAGTATGATTCCAAAGTCTAATCACTTTCAGATATTCCATCAGCCAACCACTCACCACCTGTCCATGCCATCTTCAAGAGTCATGCGCAAACCCAACACAAATAGAACTCTCGGACACACTCTCAGTTGAAAAGAGCCGATCACTTATGTAACCCCGTGCCACACGGAGGTTTGCGCCACAGTCTGCGCACCGTGCCGACGGGAGACGGTTGGTGGATCCCATTGTGAGTGCGAGCCATGCCATTTGAAACGATATGCCTTGAACGAAAGGGAGACAACGTGGACGCGGTAATGAAGAAGTAGACAATAGTTGTATTACACTCGACGAAGATTTGACAGAGATATCTAACAGTGCACGCGACCCGACGACGACTGGCAATTCGTCACCACAAACGTGTTGCCGTCCGTGCAGTTGCCACTCGCAATGTCGCCACGGTCGACCGGCTCGAACTTGGTGCGCCAGTAGCGCACCCACATGCCGTTCTCCTCGATGCTGTCGTACCCCCAGTTGTCACGACCCTGCGTGATCTCCGACTGCACCTCGGCAGCCGCGGCGATGCCACACGTGCGCGAAGGCGTCGAGATCCAGCACGCGAGCTGGTGGCACTCCTTCTTGTTGCCGTTAATGATGTCGGCAATTACTGGAGTAACCGCGGATGCGATGGAGAACGCGGCCATGACACCCTCAACGACCTGGAGTTGACGATCCTCCTGGTCAACGACTTGGACCTCGCCCTCCTGGCGGAAGGCGGCAGCGTCGACGAGAAGGGAGCTGGCGGTGGCGACGGCGGACACAACGGCGATCGTGGCGGCGAAGCACTTCATGACTGGTTGTGTGGGGTTGGAGCGGGTGGCTGTGGTTGTTGTGTGTTTGGTTGGAGGCGCAATCGAAAGTGAGCACCAATGCGAAGATCGGACCCGAGAAATTACCTTGAAGCAGAGAGAGAGCGACGCTAGCAACCGGCAGTGCACGCCCAGCATGTGCAGTCGTGCGAGCCTCGCTCGTACAAAGTGCCGCGTTGGCGACGTTGACTATCCACACACAGTGAGTCACGGGCTCACGGATCTTTTGGCTCGATACGTCATGTACAGGTGTATGAGATAGCAATGATGGCACTTCTGCTTTTGCGGAACGGTGAGTCACATGCTCACGCTGTCCGCCCATGCATGCATACAGCTCATAGTGAAGTCCAGTGTAACGCTGTATATGGGAACTAACAGAAAGCCACATCCGCTGGTCGATCATGGGATCGGGATCGCTCCCCGGCTCTCGCAATACACAAGTCAAGATGTGAAGTTCCACTCGGATCACTCGGCCAGTAGTGGCCACATGAACAGCAAAGCTCGGGTAGTCGCAGATGGTTCTGAGTAAAGACAAAAAATCCGCTTGGTGACGCACAGCAAGATGTTGCAGAGGCGCAGATCTGCGATCTGCAATGCTGTGGGTGTGGGGATGGAGAAGGAAAGGCGGATGACCCAACATTTGGCTGCGGTCATTACTGCTTCGAGTTACCTTTGGTGGGGAGAGGTTCTAATGGATGATCTCTCGCCGGATGGGATCACCCGCAGGTGTGTACTGGCGTTGAACTTGGTGGAGATTGCTCCGAATCCATCGCTGCTCACATTTCGAGAGCATTTGTTATCACGTACTCGGGAGTAGTGGGTTGGTCTCTACGCATATAATACGAGGTACTCTAGTCTCGCGTGCTTCATCAGCTCAGACTTTCATTTCCCAATTTGCCCTCCCTCACCCTCAACACCACTGCAAGACTCTACCAGCTCACGACTTTTGTCACCATGAAGACGTTCTTCGCGCTCGTTGTCGCCGGTCTCCTCGCGATCGGCAATGCAGAGGTCGCCGAGGTCCAGCCGTCGGAGGCTCGCGCGCTGCGCTCCGCCGCTACCGGCACTACGAGCACGATCGACTCGGTGTCGTCCATCGCTGTCAGCAGTATCAACCTGGCCACGGGGGTCGCGGACATCGTGTCGGCCGCTTCGAATGCAAAGAACTGCCACCAGCTCGCGTGCTGGATCGCCAGTCCCACGTACGACTGCCAATTCGCTGCCGCCAATTGGGTCCAGCGCGAATTGACCAAGGGTCGTAACTCGTTCGGCGTCTTGAGCTCTGGCGACTCGGGGATGTGGGTTCGCTACTGGCGGACGACTTTTTTCCCTCCTGACCAGGGTGACATTGCTGCTGGTAACTGCACGGACGGCACAGCTTACACGGTGACGAACTGCCAGCCGACTGAGGACGATTCAGTCCACTGCTAAGTAAGTACCGGTGTGACGTGACGTGAGCGTTTTCAGGCGATTTCCTCTGAAGGACACCAAACTAGGTGGCCGTGTAGACCATAACTATCATGAATGGGATGTATATACATGTTGAAACTTTGAATTTGATGAGGCTTTTCTTTTTTTTTGGAATTGCACCTCGCAGTCTCGCCGGCGTGGCACTTGCGCATGGCTGCACGACGCGCGCTTCAGACTCGCTCGTTCGTTGAGCAGCGTGCGTGGTCTGTGTCAACAGTGTGTTATGGATTGGTCGAAAATACACGAATCAACACATCTGATTGGCCAGATGGTTCGACTACTGACATCGAATTGGGCGACACACATACACTTCAACATGGTCACGCTCGGGGTTAGATCTGCTCCACTCTGCAAGGAAGATGCACACTACTAGGCATCGTACTAGTCCAATTCTAGCAGACCCATGACCGGGGAGCTCTTGTGCATCAAGTAAGTATGATTCCAAAGTCTAATCACTTTCAGATATTCCATCAGCCAACCACTCACCACCTGTCCATGCCATCTTCAAGAGTCATGCGCAAACCCAACACAAATAGAACTCTCGGACACACTCTCAGTTGAAAAGAGCCGATCACTTATGTAACCCCGTGCCACACGGAGGTTTGCGCCACAGTCTGCGCACCGTGCCGACGGGAGACGGTTGGTGGATCCCATTGTGAGTGCGAGCCATGCCATTTGAAACGATATGCCTTGAACGAAAGGGAGACAACGTGGACGCGGTAATGAAGAAGTAGACAATAGTTGTATTACACTCGACGAAGATTTGACAGAGATATCTAACAGTGCACGCGACCCGACGACGACTGGCAATTCGTCACCACAAACGTGTTGCCGTCCGTGCAGTTGCCACTCGCAATGTCGCCACGGTCGACCGGCTCGAACTTGGTGCGCCAGTAGCGCACCCACATGCCGTTCTCCTCGATGCTGTCGTACCCCCAGTTGTCACGACCCTGCGTGATCTCCGACTGCACCTCGGCAGCCGCGGCAATGCCACACGTGCGCGAAGGCGTCGAGATCCAGCACGCGAGCTGGTGGCACTCCTTCTTGTTGCCGTTAATGATGTCGGCAATTACTGGAGTAACCGCGGATGCGATGGAGAACGCGGCCATGACACCCTCAACGACCTGGAGTTGACGATCCTCCTGGTCAACGACTTGGACCTCGCCCTCCTGGCGGAAGGCGGCAGCGTCGACGAGAAGGGAGCTGGCGGTGGCGACGGCGGACACAACGGCGATCGTGGCGGCGAAGCACTTCATGACTGGTTGTGTGGGGTTGGAGCGGGTGGCTGTGGTTGTTGTGTGTTTGGTTGGAGGCGCAATCGAAAGTGAGCACCAATGCGAAGATCGGACCCGAGAAATTACCTTGAAGCAGAGAGAGAGCGACGCTAGCAACCGGCAGTGCACGCCCAGCATGTGCAGTCGTGCGAGCCTCGCTCGTACAAAGTGCCGCGTTGGCGACGTTGACTATCCACACACAGTGAGTCACGGGCTCACGGATCTTTTGGCTCGATACGTCATGTACAGGTGTATGAGATAGCAATGATGGCACTTCTGCTTTTGCGGAACGGTGAGTCACATGCTCACGCTGTCCGCCCATGCATGCATACAGCTCATAGTGAAGTCCAGTGTAACGCTGTATATGGGAACTAACAGAAAGCCACATCCGCTGGTCGATCATGGGATCGGGATCGCTCCCCGGCTCTCGCAATACACAAGTCAAGATGTGAAGTTCCACTCGGATCACTCGGCCAGTAGTGGCCACATGAACAGCAAAGCTCGGGTAGTCGCAGATGGTTCTGAGTAAAGACAAAAAATCCGCTTGGTGACGCACAGCAAGATGTTGCAGAGGCGCAGATCTGCGATCTGCAATGCTGTGGGTGTGGGGATGGAGAAGGAAAGGCGGATGACCCAACATTTGGCTGCGGTCATTACTGCTTCGAGTTACCTTTGGTGGGGAGAGGTTCTAATGGATGATCTCTCGCCGGATGGGATCACCCGCAGGTGTGTACTGGCGTTGAACTTGGTGGAGATTGCTCCGAATCCATCGCTGCTCACATTTCGAGAGCATTTGTTATCACGTACTCGGGAGTAGTGGGTTGGTCTCTACGCATATAATACGAGGTACTCTAGTCTCGCGTGCTTCATCAGCTCAGACTTTCATTTCCCAATTTGCCCTCCCTCACCCTCAACACCACTGCAAGACTCTACCAGCTCACGACTTTTGTCACCATGAAGACGTTCTTCGCGCTCGTTGTCGCCGGTCTCCTCGCGATCGGCAATGCAGAGGTCGCCGAGGTCCAGCCGTCGGAGGCTCGCGCGCTGCGCTCCGCCGCTACCGGCACTACGAGCACGATCGACTCGGTGTCGTCCATCGCTGTCAGCAGTATCAACCTGGCCACGGGGGTCGCGGACATCGTGTCGGCCGCTTCGAATGCAAAGAACTGCCACCAGCTCGCGTGCTGGATCGCCAGTCCCACGTACGACTGCCAATTCGCTGCCGCCAATTGGGTCCAGCGCGAATTGACCAAGGGTCGTAACTCGTTCGGCGTCTTGAGCTCTGGCGACTCGGGGATGTGGGTTCGCTACTGGCGGACGACTTTTTTCCCTCCTGACCAGGGTGACATTGCTGCTGGTAACTGCACGGACGGCACAGCTTACACGGTGACGAACTGCCAGCCGACTGAGGACGATTCAGTCCACTGCTAAGTAAGTACCGGTGTGACGTGACGTGAGCGTTTTCAGGCGATTTCCTCTGAAGGACACCAAACTAGGTGGCCGTGTAGACCATAACTATCATGAATGGGATGTATATACATGTTGAAACTTTGAATTTGATGAGGCTTTTCTTTTTTTTTGGAATTGCACCTCGCAGTCTCGCCGGCGTGGCACTTGCGCATGGCTGCACGACGCGCGCTTCAGACTCGCTCGTTCGTTGAGCAGCGTGCGTGGTCTGTGTCAACAGTGTGTTATGGATTGGTCGAAAATACACGAATCAACACATCTGATTGGCCAGATGGTTCGACTACTGACATCGAATTGGGCGACACACATACACTTCAACATGGTCACGCTCGGGGTTAGATCTGCTCCACTCTGCAAGGAAGATGCACACTACTAGGCATCGTACTAGTCCAATTCTAGCAGACCCATGACCGGGGAGCTCTTGTGCATCAAGTAAGTATGATTCCAAAGTCTAATCACTTTCAGATATTCCATCAGCCAACCACTCACCACCTGTCCATGCCATCTTCAAGAGTCATGCGCAAACCCAACACAAATAGAACTCTCGGACACACTCTCAGTTGAAAAGAGCCGATCACTTATGTAACCCCGTGCCACACGGAGGTTTGCGCCACAGTCTGCGCACCGTGCCGACGGGAGACGGTTGGTGGATCCCATTGTGAGTGCGAGCCATGCCATTTGAAACGATATGCCTTGAACGAAAGGGAGACAACGTGGACGCGGTAATGAAGAAGTAGACAATAGTTGTATTACACTCGACGAAGATTTGACAGAGATATCTAACAGTGCACGCGACCCGACGACGACTGGCAATTCGTCACCACAAACGTGTTGCCGTCCGTGCAGTTGCCACTCGCAATGTCGCCACGGTCGACCGGCTCGAACTTGGTGCGCCAGTAGCGCACCCACATGCCGTTCTCCTCGATGCTGTCGTACCCCCAGTTGTCACGACCCTGCGTGATCTCCGACTGCACCTCGGCAGCCGCGGCGATGCCACACGTGCGCGAAGGCGTCGAGATCCAGCACGCGAGCTGGTGGCACTCCTTCTTGTTGCCGTTAATGATGTCGGCAATTACTGGAGTAACCGCGGATGCGATGGAGAACGCGGCCATGACACCCTCAACGACCTGGAGTTGACGATCCTCCTGGTCAACGACTTGGACCTCGCCCTCCTGGCGGAAGGCGGCAGCGTCGACGAGAAGGGAGCTGGCGGTGGCGACGGCGGACACAACGGCGATCGTGGCGGCGAAGCACTTCATGACTGGTTGTGTGGGGTTGGAGCGGGTGGCTGTGGTTGTTGTGTGTTTGGTTGGAGGCGCAATCGAAAGTGAGCACCAATGCGAAGATCGGACCCGAGAAATTACCTTGAAGCAGAGAGAGAGCGACGCTAGCAACCGGCAGTGCACGCCCAGCATGTGCAGTCGTGCGAGCCTCGCTCGTACAAAGTGCCGCGTTGGCGACGTTGACTATCCACACACAGTGAGTCACGGGCTCACGGATCTTTTGGCTCGATACGTCATGTACAGGTGTATGAGATAGCAATGATGGCACTTCTGCTTTTGCGGAACGGTGAGTCACATGCTCACGCTGTCCGCCCATGCATGCATACAGCTCATAGTGAAGTCCAGTGTAACGCTGTATATGGGAACTAACAGAAAGCCACATCCGCTGGTCGATCATGGGATCGGGATCGCTCCCCGGCTCTCGCAATACACAAGTCAAGATGTGAAGTTCCACTCGGATCACTCGGCCAGTAGTGGCCACATGAACAGCAAAGCTCGGGTAGTCGCAGATGGTTCTGAGTAAAGACAAAAAATCCGCTTGGTGACGCACAGCAAGATGTTGCAGAGGCGCAGATCTGCGATCTGCAATGCTGTGGGTGTGGGGATGGAGAAGGAAAGGCGGATGACCCAACATTTGGCTGCGGTCATTACTGCTTCGAGTTACCTTTGGTGGGGAGAGGTTCTAATGGATGATCTCTCGCCGGATGGGATCACCCGCAGGTGTGTACTGGCGTTGAACTTGGTGGA
This sequence comes from Phytopythium helicoides, assembly GCA_024867545.1. Classification (NCBI taxonomy): domain Eukaryota; phylum Oomycota; class Peronosporomycetes; order Pythiales; family Pythiaceae; genus Phytopythium; species Phytopythium helicoides. The sequence goes on along the minus strand of JANFNE010000024.1, from coordinate 334,904 downwards.
GATTGCTCCGAATCCATCGCTGCTCACATTTCGAGAGCATTTGTTATCACGTACTCGGGAGTAGTGGGTTGGTCTCTACGCATATAATACGAGGTACTCTAGTCTCGCGTGCTTCATCAGCTCAGACTTTCATTTCCCAATTTGCCCTCCCTCACCCTCAACACCACTGCAAGACTCTACCAGCTCACGACTTTTGTCACCATGAAGACGTTCTTCGCGCTCGTTGTCGCCGGTCTCCTCGCGATCGGCAATGCAGAGGTCGCCGAGGTCCAGCCGTCGGAGGCTCGCGCGCTGCGCTCCGCCGCTACCGGCACTACGAGCACGATCGACTCGGTGTCGTCCATCGCTGTCAGCAGTATCAACCTGGCCACGGGGGTCGCGGACATCGTGTCGGCCGCTTCGAATGCAAAGAACTGCCACCAGCTCGCGTGCTGGATCGCCAGTCCCACGTACGACTGCCAATTCGCTGCCGCCAATTGGGTCCAGCGCGAATTGACCAAGGGTCGTAACTCGTTCGGCGTCTTGAGCTCTGGCGACTCGGGGATGTGGGTTCGCTACTGGCGGACGACTTTTTTCCCTCCTGACCAGGGTGACATTGCTGCTGGTAACTGCACGGACGGCACAGCTTACACGGTGACGAACTGCCAGCCGACTGAGGACGATTCAGTCCACTGCTAAGTAAGTACCGGTGTGACGTGACGTGAGCGTTTTCAGGCGATTTCCTCTGAAGGACACCAAACTAGGTGGCCGTGTAGACCATAACTATCATGAATGGGATGTATATACATGTTGAAACTTTGAATTTGATGAGGCTTTTCTTTTTTTTTGGAATTGCACCTCGCAGTCTCGCCGGCGTGGCACTTGCGCATGGCTGCACGACGCGCGCTTCAGACTCGCTCGTTCGTTGAGCAGCGTGCGTGGTCTGTGTCAACAGTGTGTTATGGATTGGTCGAAAATACACGAATCAACACATCTGATTGGCCAGATGGTTCGACTACTGACATCGAATTGGGCGACACACATACACTTCAACATGGTCACGCTCGGGGTTAGATCTGCTCCACTCTGCAAGGAAGATGCACACTACTAGGCATCGTACTAGTCCAATTCTAGCAGACCCATGACCGGGGAGCTCTTGTGCATCAAGTAAGTATGATTCCAAAGTCTAATCACTTTCAGATATTCCATCAGCCAACCACTCACCACCTGTCCATGCCATCTTCAAGAGTCATGCGCAAACCCAACACAAATAGAACTCTCGGACACACTCTCAGTTGAAAAGAGCCGATCACTTATGTAACCCCGTGCCACACGGAGGTTTGCGCCACAGTCTGCGCACCGTGCCGACGGGAGACGGTTGGTGGATCCCATTGTGAGTGCGAGCCATGCCATTTGAAACGATATGCCTTGAACGAAAGGGAGACAACGTGGACGCGGTAATGAAGAAGTAGACAATAGTTGTATTACACTCGACGAAGATTTGACAGAGATATCTAACAGTGCACGCGACCCGACGACGACTGGCAATTCGTCACCACAAACGTGTTGCCGTCCGTGCAGTTGCCACTCGCAATGTCGCCACGGTCGACCGGCTCGAACTTGGTGCGCCAGTAGCGCACCCACATGCCGTTCTCCTCGATGCTGTCGTACCCCCAGTTGTCACGACCCTGCGTGATCTCCGACTGCACCTTGGCAGCCGCGGCGATGCCACACGTGCGCGAAGGCGTCGAGATCCAGCACGCGAGCTGGTGGCACTCCTTCTTGTTGCCGTTAATGATGTCGGCAATTACTGGAGTAACCGCGGATGCGATGGAGAACGCGGCCATGACACCCTCAACGACCTGGAGTTGACGATCCTCCTGGTCAACGACTTGGACCTCGCCCTCCTGGCGGAAGGCGGCAGCGTCGACGAGAAGGGAGCTGGCGGTGGCGACGGCGGACACAACGGCGATCGTGGCGGCGAAGCACTTCATGACTGGTTGTGTGGGGTTGGAGCGGGTGGCTGTGGTTGTTGTGTGTTTGGTTGGAGGCGCAATCGAAAGTGAGCACCAATGCGAAGATCGGACCCGAGAAATTACCTTGAAGCAGAGAGAGAGCGACGCTAGCAACCGGCAGTGCACGCCCAGCATGTGCAGTCGTGCGAGCCTCGCTCGTACAAAGTGCCGCGTTGGCGACGTTGACTATCCACACACAGTGAGTCACGGGCTCACGGATCTTTTGGCTCGATACGTCATGTACAGGTGTATGAGATAGCAATGATGGCACTTCTGCTTTTGCGGAACGGTGAGTCACATGCTCACGCTGTCCGCCCATGCATGCATACAGCTCATAGTGAAGTCCAGTGTAACGCTGTATATGGGAACTAACAGAAAGCCACATCCGCTGGTCGATCATGGGATCGGGATCGCTCCCCGGCTCTCGCAATACACAAGTCAAGATGTGAAGTTCCACTCGGATCACTCGGCCTGTAACGGGTTACACGGGTACGTACCCATGGGTGCGGCCCATGGCTACACTGGGTTGTGTACCCATTGCCCTCCGGCTAAGTACGAGCCGGAGGTTGAGTGGCTCTCACGAGCCTTGCATACTTTAGTCAAGTAGTTTTGCATTGTGTGTTTTAGGAACCACCCATTTCGGAAACGCTTTAATGCATACATAAATACAGTCTCCTTTTTGCCTTGAACGGCACACGTGTATTTGGTTATTCCTAACCTATACTAAAAGCAAGTCAAACTTGCATTGCACGCTTCCTCGTGCCTAAAGTGCTGTGTGACCCGTCACACCTGGTAGCACTTTGTAGTCCGTCCACGACCGCCGCGAGTCGTCTAGGACTTGAACCTCTGTGGTTCCGATCGACTCAAGATGGAGTTCGATCCCGCGCAGTTCCCTCACTTAAGTGAGACTCAGTGGGGAACGCTGCGAAAGATGCACAGCATCTTGGGCGCCGACGGCGTGCGCCAATTGCTGTCGCAGGATGCGGCAGAGCAGACTAGCCGCATCCAGGCGTTCGTCGAGTACGAGAACGCCCTCGTCGAGCACATCAAACGTGCGATGCCGACGATGGTGGCGACACCATCGTCCACGCTGCGAGCGAAGCCGCTGCAGCTGAAGGTGAAGCCCTTCAATGGAGAGGACGGAGAGAATCTCCTCCTCTGGTTCCGCGAAGCGGAAATGGCCATGTCGGCCGCTCTCATTCGAGAGGAAAGCCTGAAGGTGGCTTTCGCGATCTCCCACCTCGGAGGTCGCGCCAAGAGTTGGGCGCTGACGCGCGACAGCACCGTCGAAGGTGCGTTCCCGACATGGGAATATCTCCGCAGGGAGATGCAAGTGGCGTTCCTGCCTCCGAACGCGGCGTACCAGGTACGCTCGCAGTTCCTGGCGTCACGCCAAGGCAAGCGAGAGCTTGCGACGTACGTGCAAGAGCTGCGTACGTTGATCGCTGGTATGATCAGCGATCCGCTCCCCGAGATCGTGAAGGTCACGATCTTCATGGAGGGTCTCCGTGTTGGCCCTGCACGGACGCAGTTGTTCCGTGCACAGCCGTCCTCTTTCGAGGAGGCTGTCCACATCGCGATGCAGGAGGATTACTGCCATCGCCAAGCGCAGTCCCGCGGAACGGGAGCTACGCAGATGACGGAGTCATCGGCCGAGCCTATGGAGCTCGGCAGTGCGGAAGGACACGCCAACGTGACGTGCTTCCGATGTGGCAAGGTTGGCCACATGCAGCGCAACTGCCCGCAGCGCCTGCGCTACACGCGCGGCGCTGCTGGACGAGATAACACTCGTCCTGCGCGCGGTCGTTTCAATGGACCGCCGCGCACGCCCACCGGTCGCTTTGCGGCTGCCCGTGGGCGGGGAAACTCCAAGTCCCAGTAGGCGCGGGGCGCCCTACTGGGGGAACACTAAGTTCCAGTCGTGATCGGGGTGGCGATCACGACAGGGGCTTAGCCCCCGAGAGAGCCGAGCTCTCTCGTGTTGGAGTGGACGCCAACAGCGTGCCCCTGTTGGTGGTCCAGGTAGACGTGAAGGGCTACGCGGAGTCGATGAGGGTTCTCATCGACTCGGGTGCGTCGAGCAATTACGCTCGACGCGCCACGTTGGCGAAGGAGCCAAAAGCCTTCGCCGCGGTGAGAAGCAAGGAGGCTTCCACCGACACCGTCGCCGTGAGGTTGGCGACGGGGAAGATCGTGGAGACCCCACTGATCTTAGCGGATCTTCGTGTCCGCTTTGAAGACTTCGACAGTGTCGAGCGCTTCATGGTGCTCGACCTGGATGAGAGGTATGATCTCATCCTCGGCATGCCATGGCTCGAAAAGCATGAGCCATGGATCGATTGGAAAACCAAATCGATCGGAGCAAGTAAGCCCGCTTACTCGGACAGAGCAGTGGCGACTGGCGTCACCACTCCTGGCCGATGGCCGCGTCAACAACGACTCGAGCGTCGTGTTGACAAAGAGGAATTCCTCATTGGGGTGTCCGAAGTTGTGGACAGGCCCCCGACAGCTGCAACTGTCGAGCATCGCGATGATGCTGCTCCCGTGGCCGTGCACGGTGGAGCGCGATCGGCTTTGAAGACAAAGTCGATCTCAAGGAAGTCACATGTGACTTGGGCACCGCTGCCAACGGATGCCCGGAGTGCTGAGGACACTCCAGCGGCTGTCAAGGGAGACAGGCCGCGGAGCCAAAGTGTGGCTCGAAGCGCGAGACAGCGCGTGATTGCTCCTGCCAAGAGGCAGTGTGAGCCAGCGAGTGTCGCCGACGGCAACTCGCGGAGCCAACGGGTGGCTCGGGGTGCAAGTGAACGCACCGATGCTCCTGCCGGACGGCAGTGTGAGCCTGAGGTGTCCACGATTGGACACGCGCCGACCTATGGGTCGAGTGCCGACGGACCAGAGGGTCCCGCAGAGGTGGTAGAACCTCGTGCTGCACGGATGCAGCGTGCCGACGATGATGCGTCGAGCGTGGTGTTGCCAAACACCCCAGCACTAACCGCAGTGCAAGACGGTCGCCTGCGAGCGACGCGTCCCGTCCATCAATGGACAGAGTATAAACTCCTTGACGGAGTTTCGGGCAGAGAGATTGCCCCGGCGGTGCCACTGCACCCGCTCCCAGAAGCGAATGCTCTGGTGGAGCTGGACGAGATGTCCTTCCAGGACTTCACAGACGCCTTGCAGGGCGGTGAAGTCGCTGAAGTGGTCGTGCTAAGACCAACAGTGGCGACAGCCGAGCTCAACAGCTCGTCTGTCATGGACGAAGACGTCCTAGCGGAGGTCCGCGGCAAGGTGAATGCTCGCCGCGGCTCCGAGATCCTGAAGGATCCTAAGGATCCCTTCTACGCGGTACTCAAGGAGTACGAAGACGTGGTGTCGCAAGACCCGCCGTCTGAACTGCCACCGGATCGTGGAGTTCTGCATGAGATTGACCTCATGCCGGGCACAAAGTATTGTGTCACCAGGCAGTGGCCGCTGCCGAAAGAACAGTGCGATGTCATCGACGCGTTCTTTAAGACCAAGCATGAAGCGGGTCTAGTGAGGGAGTCGAAATCTCCTCACTCGTCGCCAACGTTTTGCGTTCGCAAACCGAACGGCAAATGGCGCATCGTGCATGCGTTCAACAAGTTGAACGCTGCTACGATCCCGGCCCAGACGCCCATACCTCGCAAGGAGGTCATGTTGAACAACATGGCGGGCAGCACTATCCGTAGTGCGATAGACCTGACTGACGGGTACTATCAGGTCCTCATGGACCCGGCGTCAGTACCACTGACTGCCGTCAGCACGCCAAGCGGCATGCTGTGGGAGTGGCTTGTGATGCCACAGGGGGGCTTTCGAATGCCCCAGCGACGTTTAACCGTCTGGTCGTGAACTTGTTCCGACCCATGCGTGAGTACGTGCAAACGTACTTCGACGACATCTTCGTCCACAGTCGCGCCAAGGATGGCAAGACAGACGTCGAGATGCACGTCGAGCACTTGCGAACGGTGTTCGAGTGCATGAGAGCCAACAAGCTCTTCGCCAACATTGACAAGTGTGTCATTGGCGCGGAAGAGATCCCATTCCTGGGGAGCTTCCTAGGCAAGCACGGCGTGCGTGCGGACCCCGCGAAGGTCAAAGCCATTGTCGAATGGCCGGTTCCACAGAACCAGAAGGACTTGCGCAAGTGGTTGGGCTTGTCCAACTACTTGCACAAGCACAGCGAGAACTACGCCGAGATGGCGCGTCCGCTGTCGCTGCTCCTCAAAAAGGATGCAGACTGGCATTGGTCATCGACCGAGCAGGATGCGTTTGAACGCATCAAGGAGAGTCTTCTCCGAGCCGCCAATCTTGGCGCTCCCGAACGACGAGAAGCCGTTCAGCGTCGTGTGCGACGCTTCCGATTTCGCAATCGGCTGTGCATTGCTGCAGACCGATGAGGACGGTCACGAACGCGTGATAGCGTTCGAGTCTCGGCAGCTCAAGGCCGCCGAGAAGAACTATCCAGTTCATGACAAGGAGCTACTCGCGATGAAGTACGCTCTTGTCAAGTTCCGAGTGCACTTGCTCGGCGAACGTGAGTTCGTGGTCTACACAGACCATGCGTCGCTGAGGACAGCGACGCAGTCGCCACACCTCTCACAGAGGATGGCGCGCTGGCTGTCGTTCTTCGCGGAATACAACTTCCGCGTCGAGTACAAGCCAGGCAAGCAGAATGTGCTTGCAGACGCTCTGTCGCGTCGGCCAGACTATGAGCTGTCACACATCGCGACGCTCACGACCGATCTGATCGATCGAATTCGTGCGGCGTATGCCGACGACGATCAGTGCACAGCACTGATGGAGCACCTGCGCAAGGCAGGGAAGGACAACTTGTCGCCGCGCCTGCGCGCGAGAGTCCATCGGTACACGTACGCAGATGGTCTGCTGTATTACAGCGTGGATCCATCGGATCCCCCTCGGATTGTGGTACCTTTGGCAGAGGATCTGCGGTACCAAATCCTTTACGAGGCGCATGACGCGCTCGTAAGTGGTCATCTCGGTCGTGAGAAGACCTACGCTGCAGTAAGCAGCAGGTACTGGTGGCCCCACATGTACAAGTGGGTGGCCACATACATCAAGACATGTGAAACATGTCAGCGCGTGAAGGCGGCTCCGTCAGCCGCCGCGCCACTGGCCAGTCTGCCAGTTCCAGCGGATTGCTGGAGGTCCGTTAGTTTGGACTTTGTCTTCGGCTTGCCGAAGGACGGCCACGGCAACACAGGCGTGTTGGTGTTCGTGGACCGTCTGAGCAAGATGGTGCATCTAGCACCATGCTCAGAGAACATCGACGGCCCCTGGGGCGGCCGCTTTGTTCATCAAGCACGTGTTCTGTGCTCATGGACTGCCTGAGTCCATCGTCTCGGACCGAGACCCGAGGTTCAATGCCTCGTTCTGGCGAGAGCTGTTCCAGCTGCTCGGCAGTCGACTGATGATGTCGACTGCAGACCATCCTGAGACGGATGGTCAGACCGAACGCGCGAACCGCGTGCTGGAGGATATCCTCCGCAGCACATGTGCTGCTGCTCCGAAGTCATGGAGCGCGAAGCTCCCGCTAGTGGAGTTCGCTATGAACAACGCCGTGCATGCCTCAACAGGCTGCACGCCGTTCTTCGTGAACCACTTGCGGCACCCGCGAGTGCCGCTGAGCCTTGCATCGGTGGAACCCGGGGGCTCTGGTTCGAGTGGGGGAGAGGCTCGGCTTCTCCGCCCACATGCTGAGGCTGAGGCGGAGTTCGCCTCCCGTTTGGCGGCTGTCAAGCCAGCCGCGTTGCGAAAGCAACTAGACGAGTTCGTCGAGAACCGTCTTGGCGTCATTGGACGCGTGAGAGATGCCATGGCAGCATCGCAAGACCGACAAAAGGAACAAAGCGATAAGTCGGGTCGAAAGAATACACATGTATTCAAAGTCGGTGACTTGGTTATGCTAAATGCAAAGAACCTACCGATGAACGCGGTCACCGCGGTCACGAAGACGAAGCTGAGACCTCGCTTCATCGGACCATTCACGGTCCAAGCCGTACACGGTAACGCGTACAGGCTCAACATCCCATCGAGGATGAAGACCCATCCGGTCTTCTACGTGGGGCTACTCAAGCCGTACCACGATCCTCAGTTGGCTGAGATGCCGGAGGATTGGAGGCAGCCACAGGCGGCGCCTCCTGCTTCGTCTCCTGCGAAGCATCAACAGGGGTTGCCCTCGCAGCAACCGCCTGTGCAGGTGCAGGTACCTGCGAGCCATAAGGCTCATAGCGATAGCGAGATCGCTCTGCACCCGAGTCCCGAGAAGGACTTCGATGACGGTCGATCCGGCGACCGAGATCATCGTACGCATAGCCGTACTGGTCGTACCACGGCCCTTGCTGATGGTACTGGCGATACTCGCCAGACGCATCGACGTGACTACGGTACGGTCCGTAGCGATCCTCATGGTGAGGGATCCACTCGTCACGAGGACGAGTCCTCTCGGTACCCAGCGCGGTACCCCGACGCCGAGGCAGCCGGCGCCGTCGAATAGTACGACGGCGGCGCGGCTGCAGCAGCCTGGTACGGCTGCGAGACAGCAACGGCTGTCGACTGCGCAGCGCGCAGCAGGTCAACTTGACCGCGGAGGTAGGAGCACTGCTGCTTCAACTCCTCCTTCTCCTTTCGGAGCGCTCAGAGCTCCTCACGGCGCTCGTGAGCAAGATCGGAAGCACGACGATACTTCTGATCTAGGATATCATAATCCTTTGCCAGATCGAAATACCGATCAACGAGATCCTGCGGTGGATCATCGCGGCTCCGAACAGGAGCAGGTGAACGGGAATCCCGTGTCACCGGCGCAGAAGGCGAGCGACGCTCGGCCCTCGCGCGCGGCGGACTCGCGCCCGCCCCCGCCACTTCTAGACCATCTTGGTCGAACCCACTATGTAGTGGAAGCGCTCCTTCGGAGCCGGATCCGTCGTGGTCAACGACAGATCCTCGTGAAGTGGCGTGGCTACCCACACTCACAGAACTCCTGGGAGTTCGAGGCACCTCTGCGGGAGGACTGCCCGGACCTCGTGCGCGCTTTTGACCGCGCCGAGGCTGAGCGTCGCCGCGCGGAGCGGACGCACGCTCATTCCGCCTAGAGGCGGGAAGAGCAAGGGGTGCGGGCTTGCGTCGAGCCACGTAGCCCCGGTCCGCCCGAGTGGGGACCTCGTGGGTTTGCTCCACGACCTTGTTCTCCAAGCGTCTGACGCGCAGCTTGGCGAACTCGAAGGCAAGTGAGCGCACTGCCTTCGCGTCTTCCTTTCGGAAGCTGAGCATGTATGCTCGAATCGGTCGGTTGTACCGACGACACCAAGCATAGAACTGCTCTATACCCATCCGGAGAGTCTCCTCCGGATGGCAGACCACCACGACCTCGTGGCTGGTCGGCGTGCGTAGGCCGCCAGGCCCGCCCGTACGCTTGCTGAGCATGTAGCGAAGGTACTTGCCGTACTCTTCGAACGTCCAGCGAGCTGGACTGCCCAGCACCAGCTGATGGTTCACATCACGCTGGTAGATCTGGTCAGGCGTCACCGCCGGTTGACCGATCTCAGAGACGTGAGCTCCCGGGGGGGGGGGGGGGGTCGCTCTGCTCAGGAATGAAGAAGACGCTAGGCGTCCTAAATTCCTCGGAAGCCTCGAAGAGTGCTTCCTCTCGACGAGCAAGCGTGTCCTCTTGCTGCTCGTCGAGATCGTTGGTAACCAACGGAGCCAAGGTGGCAGCGGTGCGTCGCTCGCCACCTGCGTCGTCGGATGGACGACGCTGAGCACCAATGCTCGCACGACGTGTGTCGTGCGTGAGGTAGCGCTGCTCTGCTACCTCACCCTCCTCGCTCTCCGAGTCGGAGAACAGAGTCTCGCGACGTGACGGGGTGTCACGTCTGAAGGACGCAGCGTCGTCGTCGACGTCTGCGTCCCGCGACGGCAATGGAGGCGCGTCGCGCAAGGGATGGAAGTCCCTTGGGTTCATGAACGAATGAACCGGGCCACCCTCGTGGCCAGAGCCAAGGCTCGCAACTACTTCCGCCACTGCGGAGCCTTGCGGCAACTCGTTGAGAGTCGTCCGCGTGACTGCTGCGCTTTCGCGCGCTGTCCCCACCGACGCGGTGTCGGTGTTGTCCACGTTTGGACTAGGGGAGGCCCTCCCCTGTGCTCGACGGGCACGTGTGCCCGTCGTCGGAGTCGTCGGCGTGTTGGAGCCGGACTCCCGAGTGGCGTCGCGCGTGCGCGCCGGCCGCTCGTCGACGTTGGCCGCAGCCGCGGTCGCTGTCGCTGTCGAAGCGCCCTCGCTCACAGGCGAGGCGCGCGCATCACCGGATGCTAGCGCTGCCGCTCGCGCGGCGCGCGTGACCATGGAGGTCTGCTTGGCCATCGCTGGCTCAAGCGCGTGCACTGTGAGTGCTGAGCGGAAGCGCTGGCGAAGCGCTCGCTCCCCGCCGCTCCGTCGTGTTTTGACGGGCGGCTCTGGAACGTTCGTTCCCGGCGCCTCTATTTCGAGAGTGCCCATTTTGGAACGACTGTTCAGGCCCTGGCCCAGTTTGGTCGGGCGGTTCCAAATTGGAACGAGAGTCACTCCTGCGCGGGGTGTCTCTAATTTGAGTGGGGGAGAGTGTAACGGGTTACACGGGTACGTACCCATGGGTGCGGCCCATGGCATCCCTCCACAGCGCTTCCACTGCAGCGTTTAACACTTGCCGCCACTCAGCCAAAGGGTTGGTCGTGTCACTTATGGTTATTGTGGCCGGCGCCGCAGTTGGTATCGCCTCTTCTGCAGCCGAGGCAGCCACATCAACGCCAACCAGACCGTCCTCTCTAGTAGACTCCGGGTTCGCTGGAGGTTCGTCCGTTCCACCCGCCACCTCACCAACCGCAGATACCTTCGCCAACACTTGCTCGCTCCCTTCCGCGATGTCGACGTCCTGATCACTATGATCAACTTCTGCGTGGCCGGGTGACGGCGCTCGCTCACTCCGCCGTCCATGTCGCGCACTCGTTCTCGTGCTCGTCTTCGCCTTGCTCTTGTCCATCTTGTTGGTCGTGTGACGGCCTGGCCCGTCCCCGTACAGGAGCCTCTTTAGTGGAGGCCCCTGTATGACCACCATGTAACGGGACGGGTAGGTTGGGCCGCCACTAGCTCAGCGGTTGAGCGTGCTCACGCACTCCCACCAGACAGTACAACGCACGAATGGCCCTTGGGGACAATCTGCCACCCAGCGCCGGCACCGTGTGCCTATTTATTTATCCGCACCCCGCTACTCTTGCTCCCTGCGTCCGTCTTGGTCGCCTCACTCGTCCGCACTGCAACCGCAATCGGCCGCCTCGATCGTCCACACTGCACCAACGCCTGGTCGCCTCACTCGTCCACACTGCCACCGTACTTGGTCGCCTCAACCGTCCACACTGCACCAGCACCTGGTCGCCTCACTCGTCCACACCGCCACCGTACTCGGTCGCCTCGATTGTCCACTCGACACACGCGACTGTCTCCCTCGCAGGGGCTGGCACCGCCTTGGCAGAGACCACCAGTGCGCTCCACGAAGAGGATCTCCAACTGAGCGTTCCCACCCAGGTCCCTCTGGTCCTAGCGTGCCTCTCGCTTCCATATCTCGTTCGCCGCGCCTTCCGGCCGCGTCACTCCTCCTCCCTGTACACAGTAGACCTGTGCATCCGCTAAAGATCGCGGGTGGGCGACACCATCCACCCTTCTCGTGGGATGCTCTGATGTGGGTGGAGCACGATCCCCCCCGTTCTGGGTGCAGCGTCTCGGTAGTCGTCCAACACCACTATGACACGCCCGCCGATGCATTCCTCGTACCACCCACGTCCACAGCCGAGTGATGGGGTCATGCCGGCGTCTCTGGTCGTTTGGCTCGTGCTCCCATTTCGTGTAGTTGGACCACGTAGTTGCCAGCAGTAGCAAGGCATCATTACACGCCTTCCCCCCGCAGAGGCTCGTCCCCGAGCCTCCCGGCGCGCCATAATTCGTCATATTCTCCGGCACTGACCCATTGTCGCACGAATTCGTCACCGACTGGCCCCACTTCATACTCGAGAATATAGCGACCTGCTCTGTTCCTTCTGCGCCGGCGCCGGACCTCGACGAGCTGGTCACGCCATCGCTCGCGTATATTCGCTCGTGGCTCCGCTTCCCGTGGACGTCGCTCACCAACCCGTGGGACTTTTGGTGTTCGTACCGCTCGTAGTACCGCGCGACCGCCGCCTGCTGTTGCTGCACTATTGGTCGCCGCCGTTGCTCCTCCAGGCGCCGCTGCACTCTCGGCATGGCCTTCTTGCGCGCCGAGCTCTTCATGATCTAGTTGTTCTCGAATGTCGTCTGCCTCACGCGCGAGTAATCCTTTTGGGTAGTGATAGCTTACTAGGAAGGAAACATGGGCGATGTGCTCCTCGGGCTCTCCCGCCTGATCCAGTCTCCGCACCAGCCAATTATCGTAGCCAGCAGGTTGAACGAGCTCTACCGGACCGACCCATGGATGCACAAATTTAGTTCGGCCTTCGGTCCTTGGCGGATGGTACATCCAAACATGGTCTCCCGCCTTGAATTCACGCCTTGACCTGACCCGCCTGTTGTAGTACCTCGCTTGTCGTTCTTGTTCTTTCTTCATCGCTGCCTCTGCGATCCGTTGACTCACTCGTAACCGTGTAACCAACTTAGCGTGATATTTCGGGAGCGGGCCTGCGTCTTCAACACCTGCACCTCGTAGCAGCTCACTGGGCATCCTCAATCGTCTCCCCATCATAAGCTCGTTCGGGGACAACCCGACGGTAGTATGTCTCGCTGAATTGTACGCGTAGACGGCGAAAGGCACCCACTCATTCCAATCACTCTGTCGCTCACTCGTCATGTACAGGCTAACTGCATCCTTCCACGTTCGGTGGAATCGCTCCACGAGCCCAACAAGTTGAGGCCGATAAGGCACTGGATTTGTTTGCGTGGCTTGCAGCAGATCTACGAGCTCGTCCAACACTTCGCCTGCCAGCTCGGGCGCGCTGTCTGTCAAAAGCTCCCGGAAAGGCCCAAAACGCAGTACAATCTCGGACATGATGAACTTTGCCACATCCTTTGCCGTGTGTCGCACGACTGCACGTGCCACCGCGTATCGCGTCACATACTCAATAGCAGCAATAACGTAACGTTCGCCAGTCTCCGCATCTGGAAATGGGCCAGCTACGTCCAACGCCCAGCGATCACCGACTGCTCCACCTTTCAAACTTCGCAGCGGCGGGATAACCTCGCGCGGTCGCACCTTGCGGCTGCCACACTCTTGGCATCCAGATACCCATTTATTCACTTCGCGATGCATATTTGGAAACCAGTAGAGTTGTGCGGTCCGGGCGTAGGTCTGTGGCCCGCGCAAATGCCCTGCCCATACAGAATCGTGCATCTCCTTGAAAACTCGCGACCATAACGCTGGCGGTAATACAACTCGGTCACCGTCCGCGGTCTCAGTCACCACTAATCCATGTGCGCGCTTGACGATCATTCCGCGATGTTCACCGCGCTGTAGGAGCTTCTGCACCATTGTGCTCCGTTGTTGCTCTCGTGCTATGTCGTCATCAGTCAACTGCAGTGGTGGCTCTCGTTCTTCGCGCCCACCAGCCATCGGTGCCGTCAGTACATTCTCCCACACGTCACGTGCTCGAGTTCGGGCCGGGTGCAAATGTGGCAACTCGTCGGAGCCCGAAGACGTCGGCTCCCTTGCCCCGTGCTTCCTCATCTGGGTTCTCCCGGTCTGCTGCTTCGGTACACTCGCTATCTTCTCGCTCGTTCGTGGCTTAACGCTCGGAGATGCCTGGGGTGCAGTACGCCTTCTCTTGCCTGATGCGGCTGTGTCGTCCTCGCTTACCCCCGCGTGTTGGGAAGTTGCAGCTATCTGCCGACGCTTAGTCGTCCGCGAACCATCGCGTTGACGCTCATCAATTACTGGAGTCCCGTCTCGGACAGTAGTGAGGCACTCCTCGCGGACTGTCAAGTCCACGGCCCTTTCTTCGTGCTCATCTCCGTACCCATCATCGGCACCTTTTCTTTGTGCTGTCATACGCGCCGACACCTGGTCTTCGCTCCTGCGCGCCCGCGTGCGACTCACTTCTCGCGGTGGCGCTTCTCCTACTGCTATTGGATCACGCAGCGAGCCCGCTGGAGGTTCTTGTCCTCGTGCCACCACTTTCTCTCCGTCGTCGCCCCGCACAGGTATGGAGGTCGCCATACTGTCCTCTGGCTCAGGTACTGCGACTACTGGGATCTTATCATCTGGTGCTTGTTCCGTAGTAAGCGCAACTTCCTCGCCATCGCTCGTTCGCGGGGTTTCCTCGCTTGCTGCTTCAAGGGCTCGTTCCCCCTCCTTAGTTGGCGCGCCGTGGCGTCCCCCTGTTGCTTCTTCGGCGACTCGTGCGTCGGTAGCGGCCAGTCGTGCAGTACGCTTGCTCTCCGATCTCGTAGGCGGAGGTTTCTGCATTGACCGGGTGACGACTTGTACAGGAGCATGTCGTGTCACACTAGTGCCGCGATTTCTGTTTTCCCTGTCGGGACTCGACTGCACCAGTTCTCTCCTGAAGTCTGCAGCAATCTGCTCGTCCAATTGGCGTGGCTCGTCACTAATATCTCGGACGCGTGGTGCAACTGCCCGTTCCGGTACGGGCGCTCGCGACAACCCGTCAGCCACCACGTTGGTGCGCCCAGGGCGGTAGACTAACTCGATGTCGTACTCTTGTAAGGTTAGCGCCCAGCGATGCAAGCGCGGCACAAGGTTCGGCGACTTCATCAACCACGTCAACGCTTGGTGGTCGGTCACCACGGTGAATCGCCGACCATAGAGGTAAGGTCTAAATAACTTGATGGCCCATATCACAGCCAAACACTCCAACTCATAGATCGCGTACTTCGCAGTCGTAGGATCGTTGACACGGCTCGCGTATGCGATGGGCTGCAGGCCATTCCCCTGATCCTGCATTAGGCAGGCTCCGAGTCCGACCTTGCTTGCGTCTGTTACCAAGGTGAAGGGTCGAGTGAAGTCCGGGTACAACATGACCGGTTTCGTGGTGAGTGCGTTCTTGATTGCCTCGAACGCCCCCATTTGACACTCACCCCATTCCCATTCCTCGTTCTTACGCAACAGTTTCGTCATGGGTGCGGCAATCCGGCCGAAATCCTTCACGAATCTGCGATAGTAGCCAGCGAGATGGACGAACCTCTTCACTGCATCAGCATCTTGCGGCACCGGAAAGCGTCGTATCGCATCTACAAGCCGGTCCAGAGGTCGTATGCCTTCAGGCGTCAGCTGATGACCCAAATACTCGAGCGTAGTGGTCGCAAAGGCGCATTTTTTGGGCTTCAAGCTTAATCCCGCAATTCGGAGGCGCTCCAACACGGCAGCCAGCTCCACAACATGACGATCGACACCACCGCGGGTAAACACGATAATATCATCCAGATAGACTAGGCACGTGAGCCATGTCAGCCCTCTCAAAACTGCGTTCATCATCCTCTGAAACGTGCTTGGCGCATTGGTCAGTCCAAATGGCATCCGGGTAAATCGGTAAAGACCTTGCCGGGTAGTGAACGCCGTTTTGTCGCGATCAGCCATTGCCATCGCCACTTGCCAATATCCTGCTTCCAAGTCCAACGTAGTGAACAGCTTGGCACCGTGTAATGCTTCCAGAGTCTCGTCGATCCGTGGAAGCGGGAAGACATCCTTCTTGGTGATGTTGTTCAAAGCACGATAGTCAATACAAAAGCGCACACTGCCATCCTTTTTGCGCACCAGAACAACAGGAAATCCCCACGCTCCGTTGCCTTCTTCGATCACCCCAGCGGCTAACATCTTCCGGACATTGTCGTCAATCACTTCTTGTTCTGTTTGCGAGTGTCGGCGTCTCTTTAGCATGATCGGTCCGTGGGTGCCCGTATCGATATGATGCTCCACTCCACACGTCGTCGCCGGTGGACAGTCGCTATCTCTTTCAATCACGTCCCGATACTTACGCAGCAATCCGAGCACTAGAGCTCGCCCATTGTCCTCGTCGATGCCAATGTTCAAGTCTGCTTCGTCGCGCAGTGGCTGTTCGCCACCCTCAAACTCCGCGACCCACTTCTCTATTCGTCTTCGGATACCGTCGCCGCCCATGGCAATGATCTCCATGTCCTTCTCGATTGGTACCCATGTCCCTAGCTCATGCTGCGCGGGTAGCTTCACACGTGATCCGTTCACATTTAGCAGCGGCACCACGGCTTTTCCTGCACGCGCCACCGTGACAGTCGCGCCCAACATCGCCGATCCGTCGCTGCACGCCGTCGGCACAAACACCCCGATCTCTCCGTCCTCCGCCGGCACTACTACTTCCATCGAAGCGAGCCGCTGCGCATGGAGCTTTGTCTTGCTGGCTGCGCGGGCTAGCCTTACAATTGCTCTCTCTGGTTCGCGCCCCCTCCCCACAACACCGCCACCATCACCTGAGTACCCCGTAGCGCGTTCGCCACTGTCACCATCACCACCTCTGCCCTCGTGTCTGTCGCTCTGGAACGTCCGGAAAGGCAACACTGTTAATTCCTTGCCCTTGCCAAAGTGCAGTTCGTGCTGCCGGAAGTCCATGCGGGCACCATGCTTGACGAAGAAGTCCGCGCCAATCAAGAACTCGTCATCGCAACCTTCGATCACACACGCGTTCACTTCTACACTCTTGCCGAATACAGTCTTGAACCGGAACCTCCATACCCCCAAGACATTGAGCTGTAACCCGCCGATGCCCTCTATGATGTCGACCGGTGCCACCCTCGAACACTTATCGCCTCTTGCCATCCATTCTGTTCCTGCAACCGTATAGCGAGCCCCTGTGTCAAGTTTCACAGCCACTCGTTGCCCTTCTAACCACAGTTCCGCCGTAGGCAGCCCGTCAGACGACTCAACCACTCGTACTACGGCCTTATCGGCACACTCAGCGACACCGGCCTCCATTGCCGTCCGCAACGGTATCCGCTCCACACGTTGCCGGAGGCCGAGCACTTGCTTGACGCGCAGCTTGTTGGCTAGCCGCAGCCGCGCCTGTTCGGCTTCTCGCGCCCGCCGCAGCGCCACAAGACTCATTGTCGTAACCACTCCCGCTGTACCTTCGGTCCTTCTCTGCCGGTGGCGGTTCCGTCTCACCATTCGCAAGGCAGCGCGCAGCACCCTCACGCTTCCAAACTGAGACTCCTCGCCACTCGTCAGTACGTCTGGCAAGTCCACCTCAGCCAAACGTTTTTCCGCCTGTAGACGCTCGCCGCTCGCGCCTTCCCCAGCTTGCGATACGTGCTTGCTTCCGAGCGGCAAGTCCCGCGGGAATCGCTGCCCAGGCTCGTCCGGTCGCGTCGTCTCCACAGCGCGGACAGCCCTCACCACATCACGTTTCTTGGCGCTTTCGACTCCAAACTTCCACCACTCGACGATGCCCCCCGTGGGTGTCACTTCAAGCGGTTGCTTCTGGGCACGTCGGTTGTACGTTGCCGGCGTCGACAACGCTGTCGGTGGTTTACGGCCGTGAACGTTCGGAGACTGCGCATCCTTACCCTCGTACTCCAGGTATCGCGGCTCGACTCCGGTCCTCGCTATCCTTTCGTCCTCGCCAACCGCATCTAGTACGCCACTTGGTACCACGACTGGCAGCTCTCCCTTCGTCTGGCGTGTCGCTGGCCCTTCGTCCTCCTCTTCCTCACCACTGGATCCAAAAATTTTTCTCATCACATCTTCTCGCGTCTCCCTGACTTGTTCTGTGGGTGGTGGCGGTGATGGTGGCATCGCTCGTGCCTCCCGTTCCGCTTCCCAACCCTCGAATCTCACCATCTTACTTCGTTCGCTCACATCTCCTTCCTCCTTCTGGCTGCCTCGGGGTCTCACATCCCGCGGACGCAGATCCCCCGCCGCTACGTCCGCGCATCGTTTCCCGGCGCTGCCGCTGCGCGTGCCTTCAGGTACTCATCGTTTCTCGCTTTGGCCTCGCTGTCGGGACAGTCTTTGGCGTAATGTCCGAGGCCGTGGCACGCAAAACACTTGATCTCGGGGCATTCACGCGCCCAGTGTCCCAGCTTACTGCATTGCCGACATGGCAGTCGCGGCCCGGTTGATCGTGGGGTACTTGTGTCGCGGCCGGGCGCTATCGCTTCCTCGTGCCTATCTCGTTCCTTCATGGCGGCGGCTACGGCCATCTGCACTAACGCGGCTGCAGAAGAACTAGATGCCTTCGCTGGCTTGTTCGAATGCGCTGTCCGCGGCCGCGACCCCGATGACCGACCTCGCGCTTCGACAGTCGACACAAGTTCTCCATCACTCGAACCGTCTTCGCTTGAGGATGTCGTATGCTGTCGACGGCCGATAGCCTGTGCTACTTTTGCGCGCTTGCTGCTATGCTCGTGAACGCCATCCGCTTTCTTCCGCTCGCCGATCGCTCCCGGCTCACCGTTCGCGCTTTTCCCACTGCGGTGCATCGCTTTCCCTTGGCCCGGGCCCCAAGCTCCACCGCGATACTCGTAATTGCGCGGGGCCTCCCACATACCGGTCTGCTCGTTGTAGATACCCTTTTGGCTTGTAATGATGGGCCAGTCCATGGCGTCCATCGTATCTGCCACGGTGCCTTGTTCCTCCATTCGCTGTTGAATGGCAAGCAGCTGGCGAGTGCTCACACCTGGAATGAGCGGTACGTGCATCTCACCCAGCGCCGGTACCAACTGTCTTGCGGCCTTCGCAATGCGCTCCGATTCGGCGGTATCCAACCGCGTCGCTAACTTTGCAACGTCCTCCAGGGTTCGCGGCTTCGGCCGGTGCTGCTCTACCGCCAGTCGCAGCGATAAATCCAACTGCGAGAGAAGTTGGCGGATTAACCTTCTTTCCCGCACCCGGTTGACGCCCACAATCTTGCGCAGCTGGGCAGCATACGTCATGTACGTCTCCGTGACCAACTTCTGCCGCCGCTTAACACGATCTTCTGCCTTACTCGAATCCCTGCGCTCTCCAAACTGCAACAGCAACTGCTTCTTGAGGTGCGTCCACGTCCTTTTCCTGCGATACCGCGACCCTGCTAATCGACGATATTGCCCCACGTGCCAGTCCGCCGCCGACTGCTGCAGCTTGTTCCCGAGCATGTAGTACAACTGCTCGTCGGTCCAGCCATCGCGACCCGACAAGCGTGCGCCTTCCAGCCTCATGTCGACAAGGTCAATCCAAGTGGCTACAGACATCTCGGGCGAGGGGATGTACGGCTTGATGTCCAGATCCTTGAACCGTCTATCTAGTTCGCCACTTGCAACTGGAGTGCGCCTGTCAGTATCGCCGCGTCCGTCATTTCGGTGACCGCGTCGATCGTCGCGTCGCGACCGTCTGCGCCGATGCTCACGTCGCCGTTTTTGTCGCCGTCTGTCGTCGCTCGACCCACTGCTGCTCGACTGAGAACTCGAGCGACTACTGCTTCCAGAGCTCCTCGCACTCGACGCCGTGCTCTCGTCACTGGAGCTCGAGTCGCTCGGGTCGGATGATGGTCCGTGCCGCGAACGCGCTCGCCGACTTCCTTGTCGCCTCTTGCTCCTCCCCGTTCGCCGACCGCTGGTACGTCCATCTCGTCCATCATCGTCACATCGGTCAGTGTCTCTCACACGCTGATCGCCATCGACTGGGGTGCCAGCGGCCGAAGTCGCTACTCCTCCCTGACTACCCAGTCTACTGCGACCACTACCTACGGCAGGTGCGCCTACGTTACGTCGTGTGGTGTCAGCGCTGGCCTCGGAATCGATTAAAGGGCGCCCCTCGCTTCGATCCGACACTTCGTTCATGCCCAGGAGGGGTCTCTCACCTGGGGCGGCAAGGGGCTCCCCCTCACGCGCGCCACGGTGTCTCTCGTCCGGCACGTCCGCGTCGCCGACTACCGCTTCCGCAGCGTCCGTAGATCTTCCACACGTCTCTAACGCATCCACCCTGGGAACCGCTGAACCCAGTGCCGCAAATAGCTGCGCCGTTGACCTTCCCTCTGCTTCGACCACCGTTGAGAGTGCATGCGCCATCACAGCATCCCTCCACAGCGCTTCCACTGCAGCGTTTAACACTTGCCGCCACTCAGCCAAAGGGTTGGTCGTGTCACTTATGGTTATTGTGGCCGGCGCCGCAGTTGGTATCGCCTCTTCTGCAGCCGAGGCAGCCACATCAACGCCAACCAGACCGTCCTCTCTAGTAGACTCCGGGTTCGCTGGAGGTTCGTCCGTTCCACCCGCCACCTCACCAACCGCAGATACCTTCGCCAACACTTGCTCGCTCCCTTCCGCGACGTCGACGTCCTGATCACTATGATCAACTTCTGCGTGGCCGGGTGACGGCGCTCGCTCACTCCGCCGTCCATGTCGCGCACTCGTTCTCGTGCTCGTCTTCGCCTTGCTCTTGTCCATCTTGTTGGTCGTGTGACGGCCTGGCCCGTCCCCGTACAGGAGCCTCTTTAGTGGAGGCCCCTGTATGACCACCATGTAACGGGACGGGTAGGTTGGGCCGCCACTAGCTCAGCGGTTGAGCGTGCTCACGCACTCCCACCAGACAGTACAACGCACGAATGGCCCTTGGGGACAATCTGCCACCCAGCGCCGGCACCGTGTGCCTATTTATTTATCCGCACCCCGCTACTCTTGCTCCCTGCGTCCGTCTTGGTCGCCTCACTCGTCCGCACTGCAACCGCAATCGGCCGCCTCGATCGTCCACACTGCACCAACGCCTGGTCGCCTCACTCGTCCACACTGCCACCGTACTTGGTCGCCTCAACCGTCCACACTGCACCAGCACCTGGTCGCCTCACTCGTCCACACCGCCACCGTACTCGGTCGCCTCGATTGTCCACTCGACACACGCGACTGTCTCCCTCGCAGGGGCTGGCACCGCCTTGGCAGAGACCACCAGTGCGCTCCACGAAGAGGATCTCCAACTGAGCGTTCCCACCCAGGTCCCTCTGGTCCTAGCGTGCCTCTCGCTTCCATATCTCGTTCGCCGCGCCTTCCGGCCGCGTCACTCCTCCTCCCTGTACACAGTAGACCTGTGCATCCGCTAAAGATCGCGGGTGGGCGACACCATCCACCCTTCTCGTGGGATGCTCTGATGTGGGTGGAGCACGATCCCCCCCGTTCTGGGTGCAGCGTCTCGGTAGTCGTCCAACACCACTATGACACGCCCGCCGATGCATTCCTCGTACCACCCACGTCCACAGCCGAGTGATG
The DNA here is from genome assembly GCA_024867545.1 of Phytopythium helicoides. Lineage (NCBI taxonomy): Eukaryota > Oomycota > Peronosporomycetes > Pythiales > Pythiaceae > Phytopythium > Phytopythium helicoides. Next base: position 313,649 of record JANFNE010000024.1, on the reverse strand, counting down.
GGGTCATGCCGGCGTCTCTGGTCGTTTGGCTCGTGCTCCCATTTCGTGTAGTTGGACCACGTAGTTGCCCACCGTTCAGCAGTAGCAAGGCATCATTACACTGGTAACTGCACGGACGGCACAGCTTACACGGTGACGAACTGCCAGCCGACTGAGGACGATTCAGTCCACTGCTAAGTAAGTACCGGTGTGACGTGACGTGAGCGTTTTCAGGCGATTTCCTCTGAAGGACACCAAACTAGGTGGCCGTGTAGACCATAACTATCATGAATGGGATGTATATACATGTTGAAACTTTGAATTTGATGAGGCTTTTCTTTTTTTTTGGAATTGCACCTCGCAGTCTCGCCGGCGTGGCACTTGCGCATGGCTGCACGACGCGCGCTTCAGACTCGCTCGTTCGTTGAGCAGCGTGCGTGGTCTGTGTCAACAGTGTGTTATGGATTGGTCGAAAATACACGAATCAACACATCTGATTGGCCAGATGGTTCGACTACTGACATCGAATTGGGCGACACACATACACTTCAACATGGTCACGCTCGGGGTTAGATCTGCTCCACTCTGCAAGGAAGATGCACACTACTAGGCATCGTACTAGTCCAATTCTAGCAGACCCATGACCGGGGAGCTCTTGTGCATCAAGTAAGTATGATTCCAAAGTCTAATCACTTTCAGATATTCCATCAGCCAACCACTCACCACCTGTCCATGCCATCTTCAAGAGTCATGCGCAAACCCAACACAAATAGAACTCTCGGACACACTCTCAGTTGAAAAGAGCCGATCACTTATGTAACCCCGTGCCACACGGAGGTTTGCGCCACAGTCTGCGCACCGTGCCGACGGGAGACGGTTGGTGGATCCCATTGTGAGTGCGAGCCATGCCATTTGAAACGATATGCCTTGAACGAAAGGGAGACAACGTGGACGCGGTAATGAAGAAGTAGACAATAGTTGTATTACACTCGACGAAGATTTGACAGAGATATCTAACAGTGCACGCGACCCGACGACGACTGGCAATTCGTCACCACAAACGTGTTGCCGTCCGTGCAGTTGCCACTCGCAATGTCGCCACGGTCGACCGGCTCGAACTTGGTGCGCCAGTAGCGCACCCACATGCCGTTCTCCTCGATGCTGTCGTACCCCCAGTTGTCACGACCCTGCGTGATCTCCGACTGCACCTCGGCAGCCGCGGCGATGCCACACGTGCGCGAAGGCGTCGAGATCCAGCACGCGAGCTGGTGGCACTCCTTCTTGTTGCCGTTAATGATGTCGGCAATTACTGGAGTAACCGCGGATGCGATGGAGAACGCGGCCATGACACCCTCAACGACCTGGAGTTGACGATCCTCCTGGTCAACGACTTGGACCTCGCCCTCCTGGCGGAAGGCGGCAGCGTCGACGAGAAGGGAGCTGGCGGTGGCGACGGCGGACACAACGGCGATCGTGGCGGCGAAGCACTTCATGACTGGTTGTGTGGGGTTGGAGCGGGTGGCTGTGGTTGTTGTGTGTTTGGTTGGAGGCGCAATCGAAAGTGAGCACCAATGCGAAGATCGGACCCGAGAAATTACCTTGAAGCAGAGAGAGAGCGACGCTAGCAACCGGCAGTGCACGCCCAGCATGTGCAGTCGTGCGAGCCTCGCTCGTACAAAGTGCCGCGTTGGCGACGTTGACTATCCACACACAGTGAGTCACGGGCTCACGGATCTTTTGGCTCGATACGTCATGTACAGGTGTATGAGATAGCAATGATGGCACTTCTGCTTTTGCGGAACGGTGAGTCACATGCTCACGCTGTCCGCCCATGCATGCATACAGCTCATAGTGAAGTCCAGTGTAACGCTGTATATGGGAACTAACAGAAAGCCACATCCGCTGGTCGATCATGGGATCGGGATCGCTCCCCGGCTCTCGCAATACACAAGTCAAGATGTGAAGTTCCACTCGGATCACTCGGCCAGTAGTGGCCACATGAACAGCAAAGCTCGGGTAGTCGCAGATGGTTCTGAGTAAAGACAAAAAATCCGCTTGGTGACGCACAGCAAGATGTTGCAGAGGCGCAGATCTGCGATCTGCAATGCTGTGGGTGTGGGGATGGAGAAGGAAAGGCGGATGACCCAACATTTGGCTGCGGTCATTACTGCTTCGAGTTACCTTTGGTGGGGAGAGGTTCTAATGGATGATCTCTCGCCGGATGGGATCACCCGCAGGTGTGTACTGGCGTTGAACTTGGTGGAGATTGCTCCGAATCCATCGCTGCTCACATTTCGAGAGCATTTGTTATCACGTACTCGGGAGTAGTGGGTTGGTCTCTACGCATATAATACGAGGTACTCTAGTCTCGCGTGCTTCATCAGCTCAGACTTTCATTTCCCAATTTGCCCTCCCTCACCCTCAACACCACTGCAAGACTCTACCAGCTCACGACTTTTGTCACCATGAAGACGTTCTTCGCGCTCGTTGTCGCCGGTCTCCTCGCGATCGGCAATGCAGAGGTCGCCGAGGTCCAGCCGTCGGAGGCTCGCGCGCTGCGCTCCGCCGCTACCGGCACTACGAGCACGATCGACTCGGTGTCGTCCATCGCTGTCAGCAGTATCAACCTGGCCACGGGGGTCGCGGACATCGTGTCGGCCGCTTCGAATGCAAAGAACTGCCACCAGCTCGCGTGCTGGATCGCCAGTCCCACGTACGACTGCCAATTCGCTGCCGCCAATTGGGTCCAGCGCGAATTGACCAAGGGTCGTAACTCGTTCGGCGTCTTGAGCTCTGGCGACTCGGGGATGTGGGTTCGCTACTGGCGGACGACTTTTTTCCCTCCTGACCAGGGTGACATTGCTGCTGGTAACTGCACGGACGGCACAGCTTACACGGTGACGAACTGCCAGCCGACTGAGGACGATTCAGTCCACTGCTAAGTAAGTACCGATGTGACGTGACGTGAGCGTTTTCAGGCGATTTCCTCTGAAGGACACCAAACTAGGTGGCCGTGTAGGCCGTAACTATCATGAATGAGATGCATATAGATATTGAAACCTCGAATATTTCGAGTTTTTCGAAAAGCTGTGAATGAGTGCTGTCCTATCCAACTTGAGTCAACCACGAATGTTTGATCATCGCCCAACTAGTGGGGCTAAAATTTATAAAAGATCCTCGGTTATTGCATGTTGATAAAATGGCGAGTGTGTAGATGACCAAGCCAAGTGTTGAATTGAGTCCGTATTCATGTATGAATTCTGGATATAGATCTATAAGTATCTCCGTTGGCTGATGTTTTGTTGTGTTGTGAACCTACGACAAGTGCTGTCTCTGATCTTTCCTCCAAACTTCGGCATGAAGTTTTCTGTCTTCCAATGTCAGTGCTAGGATTATCTGGCCAATCAGATATGTTGACGCGAGTGCGTCAATATACTGCTCTACGCAGGGGAGAAATATCCATCTACCGAGAACTGTCCAGCATATTAAATTAATATCAAAAACTAACTAAAACCAACAGGTACAAGTGTACGTATCTCAGGGTCAAGGCCGTGCAAACGTCTTCATGGGAATCCCATCGCTCAACGCATATCTTATGATACGGAAACAGACGAGCAAGACGCTCGTCAATACCGAGTCGCGTGGTTGCTATTGACCTTGATTCTATATTGACCTTGATTCTACTGCCCCAGCTTAAAGTTGTCTAGTAGCAAGCTGAAGGTGTCATCAATACAAATCTGATTCCTGCATTTGCGTTACAAACTTTTGTGGAGTGCTATTCGTTTAAGTTGCAACATTTGCATTCACTTGAGGGGGCTAGATCATACACGCAACGATGGAGGGTGTTGAAGAGATTTCTGTCACAACCCACTCCCCGGGGACATACAAAGCTGGCAAGTGCATGGTATTGTTTACGACAGCAGTGATTAGACCCATGTATAATGGCTGGTGCGCAAGCATCTTGAGCAAGTTCATCAATAAGCATAGCAACAATTTTCTAAACACAATGACGACGGCAGCGTCTGCCGCAAAAGCACGGGCTGGAAGGAAGCTCGAGCAGCAGGCCGACGCCATAGAAAACAGCAGTAAAGATTGAGGCCGAGGTACTTAGGCATACTGTGACGAGACCAGGAAAAATACAGCATCTCAAAACGTGCATTCACACAGATGCGCAAAGTGGAGGAACTGGCCCAGCGCCTACATCGACAATAGATCCGAGTAGCAATGCATCTGTATGGGCGACTCGAGTTCGCTGTGGCAGCCATCCAACACGTTATAAAGAACAGGTTGCGATCGTTCCGAATGCGAAAAAATGCTGCTGCTACCGATATCCAGCGAATATGGCATGGTGCCATCACACCTTGAACTTGAACAAGTTTGTCGTTGATAAGTCAGCCGGAACTTCATCTGGAAGTAGATGTCCAATACGCTTGGCGTTGGTACGCTCCTGGCGGGCCATCAAATCAAGTATATATTGCAAGTACTCGACAGCATCTTGCTGCTGTCCAGTCGAACAATCAGAGCGGTTCTCTGACAAGACCACGGAGCGTGATTGGACGAAGCTTTTGTTTGTGAGCCTCATCCTCCTCTTCGACGCCAACATTGAGCGTCTTGAACGACTTGCCATACCTACCAGTCCATACTCCACGCGCAAGTTTGGTCATCTACACGGTAAAGTCTACTGGAGGAATCGTGGCTTGCCGAGATTGAAGCAAATTAGCCGGGTCTTCTTATCGGAGACGCACTTCTGGCAGCGCCAGAAAGAGCTCGAGAACCAAATTCTTGTAGAAGCTGTTGCCCAGATTTCAATCCGATCAAGCCTGGTTCCGACACACACTGAAGCTTCTTTCTTGATTTGGTGATGGCGTCAAACTCGTATGAGAGGTTTAAGCCAACCTGGAACTCGTTCATCGACTATTTGGTCTTTATCAGATTCGCGACATTGATGCCAAATCGCGAGAGGTGCTTGATCAGGTGCATGTTCGACACCAAGTGGTCTTCATCTGAGGGGCAACTATAGACGTCGCCACCCTCCGACGTGGTCGTTCCAGCTTAAACGCGAGCGGGTTGAAGCCTCCTGTCTCGGCGTAATGGTCGAGAGCTGCGCCGCATCCACCAGAGCCACCCCAGTTCTTGCGTCTGCACCCGATGTATCTAATCGGTCGTGGTACAGTACCACGACCGGGTGCGCCTTGGAGACCACGAACCTGTCTTCCGAGTTGACAGCGAAGCCCCTGTCGCCCCCGATCGCGAGCTTGGTGGGCATATCCTACTGCTCGCCCTCGCCGCTTCCATGGGCACTTTGGCGTGCAGCTGGTGGTGCCTGAGCTACGCGCGTCGCGATCGAAGCGCTGGAACGGCTGCCCGAACGACAGCAGCACCGCCAGTTTCTTGTATTAATTCAGTCAAGTCGATCGGCACTCATCAAGGTACACACAAGGCCAGCAAGCGCCTCCATAGCGACGAATCTTCTCGGAAGGGTAGAGAGATTGGGTGGCAAAATGCATTGGGTACCTTTTGTGCAACATACAAATCATCTAGTTCGAACGACTGGACTCATTATCCAAAGCACGCGCGACAAGCCCTGAGGAGCTCGCGCCCGCCTACGAAGACACATGAGCGATCTCTGGCGAGGTGACGGAGCGGAGAGCGATGATGTCGAGTCCGAAGCCTACGACAGTGTCCTTGACGACATTGACGAGTTTTTCCAGATGAATCGATTGAGATCCTTATCTCATGAGTGGAGCAATGATAGCGACGATCTCGGTGACAGCATCGCGGTAGAAGGCGAGACGAAAGAACCTCTCACCGACGTTTTTGACGGGCTTGACACGTGCTTCCAGAGTTTGTTCAAGCGACTTAGCACCTTCTCTTCCAGTGTTAAACACTGGAGATCCAAATCGACGCAAACAATGAGCGTCCTGTACGCACTAGAGATTTTCAAGAGCGAGAAGCGTGATCTAATTCGACTGGCGTACACGGAGACTCTAGTGACAATCGTCAAAGTTGTTCATCGTCTGTTTGACGAGCAGCTGCTGGAGAAAGGAGATCCTGGGGAAATCAGTGCTGAAATATGGCAGCCACTACTGGAAATGGAGCGCACGGATCGAGTACAGGCGTATGTCGAGCGCTTTAAAACTGACGAGTCGCTTCTTGCCCACATCAAACACGTAGCTGGTGACTGCGAGGATGACTATTGCATTGAGTTGCTGACACTACTAAAACACGAGCTCTGTGGCGATTCGACTGTACTGCTTGCAGTGGAGAGAGACACCATGGAATCCTTCTACAGTCGGTTGACTAATTTGACATGGGTGGCCCTTATCAGTGTCCCGGAATGGTTCACTACCCCTTTTGAGCTCGGCAAAGTTGATTTTGATGAGCACACGTGGGGTGGAACTGCTGTTAGTCTGCACTATCCAACAAGAAAAGGCGAAAGCGAGGAGTCGTTTCTATTGCAAGTGAAGCGGTGGCAAGCCTTTAATCATCCAGTCATCATCAAGCTCTTCGCCGCGTGCCACGTTGGCAAGCGCTTTTTTATCCACGAGCACATTGATGATGATGCACAAATAACCTCGTGGGATCATTTGTACTCTTGCCTGATGGGACTGCACTATCTGCGCGAATGCGGTTTGACACATCGTTCAATCACGAGTGATGTCGTTACCTCCCTTAATGATGTCATCGTCGTTCGTGGGTGTGATATCATTGAGTTTGATAGTGAAGAAGGCAAACACAGTTTTGCGATTACTTTCAAGAATTTAGCCCAAAAGATACTTGGGTCGTTCGAGTTTCACCGGCTCGCGTTGGGTTACCTTTATTCTGAACTCACCCCAGAATCAGAGCGGCCAGAATTCGTGACCGATCAGGAATGGGTCATTCTTCAAGCCATGATAAATGCCGATGCAGCTGATCATTTAGTTGCACTACGAATCGCTCAACAAGCACACGCGCTCATCAAGCCACAGGAAGATTACTCGAGTGTATTTGAGTCAGACCTACGAGTTGGTGACATGGATCCCTTCCTGACTGGCAAAACCCTGCGCTGCATATTTGCAGAAATGAGCAGCCACTTTAATTGTGACGACAGCGTTTAAAAGTTGGATCTCCATGTGTATCAACGGCTTCTTGACCTGTACGAGCAGCTGCACAATCAAACATGCCGTTTACTTCCAGCTGAGCTTGTCCACCAGCTGTGCGCTGTTACTAAAAAATTCTACAACACTACAGTGTTGAAGTGTCAAGAAAGCTTGAGCGAAAGATGCAGCCAGTTCACACAGTTAATCGGCGTGCGAACAATTGCCAGTCGGCACTACTCCTTTCATCACGAACTTGACCGTCTACTAACGTTCCCAGAACTTAATCCTAGTTCGCACCTACATACTTGGGATGGTGCGTGGAATCGTGACGCCTACCATCAGAACCAGTTCATTTCGTCGCTTATCCGACACACCGGCTCATTGGCTTCCATACCAGAAACTGAAGAGGAGGCAATGATCGCGTTGTTTGAGACTACAAAACGAAGTGGTGGGTATTCACAGACTGGACTCGAAGCGCTTCGGAATAGCTACCAGCGCGCACAGAGTGTGGTTGGTCATGTAGTGCTCCCCGATTGGTTCATTCCACCGTATGAAATCGAGCTAGGCGAGTACATTGACGGTGGATCGTTTGGTTCTGTGTATCGAGGCAAGTGGTTTGACACGGACGTTGTGATCAAGATTCTCCATGATGCAAATAGTCCTGTACAGCGTGACGCATTCGTTCAAGAGGCCAATATTTGGTTCATGTTGAACCACCCACACATCGTGAAGCTATATGGAGCGTGTCATGTTGGACCTCGACCTTTCTTTGTCTGTGAGTGGATAAACGGTGGGACCCTTCCGGCGTTCCTGAAAGAAAAAGAGAAAGAGGAAGAAGCTTCAGCAGAAGAAGAAAGCATGCCGACATTGCTACACTGTTGGATGCTAGTTTATCAAACTGCTCTCGGGCTTACATACCTTCATGACAGAGGCATTGTACATGGTGACTTGAAAGGAAACAATATTCTTGTCGCCGTTTCAGATATCTTCGTTGTCACTTCTGAATCAGCAAAGCTAACAGATTTCAGCCTTAGTCGCTTCCAGAACCGCCATGGAGAGCAATTAGATGAAGAGGGAGGAGGCGCGCTTGGCGTGTATCGATGGAAAGCTCCTGAAGTGTTGAATGGCGGCTGCGCAACTTTTGCATCTGATGTGTACTCTTTTGGCATGTGCATGGTCGAAGCTTTCTCTGGTGCATATCCGTGGGGAAGTGAAAACGACATTCTAGATGATACGGCAGTCAATACTCACGTCATTAAGGGTACACTGCCACAAAAGCCACCAATGATCAAGGAGAAGGTATGGGAGATAATTGTGAGCATGTGCTGCTTTAATCCGGAAGACCGCCCCAGCATGGGTGTTGTTGCCGACGCACTGGGTGAGCTTGACATTTTCGATGACAACGCTACGAATTAGTTCTTGCACAAGTATTACATTTGTTTATAATGTACATGCACATGAACCGATCCGTTTTTCGTCCATGGCTCAATCAGCTCCAACAACACTTTCGTCTCCATTGTAAGTATAGTTCCCTATCATAGTTTCCACCCACCCCGCTGTGTTGAAATCTCGTCTAATTTCACCCCATCTTCGCGCAATCATTTCAACCCGGCTGTCGTCAGTTAGAATACCACAAGCGCAATAGTACAAAATGATTGGGCAAGTATTTCATGAGCTCTTACTGTTGATTGGACAATGACCACTCCATACTCAGCGCGTTGCGAGGTGGAGTTCTTGCCGCTGCACTTCCCGACTCACCAGGCTGCAAATTCAAGCATCCAGTCTCCAGACGTCCCCAGGGCTTTCGCTGCGACGGCACTCTAGTCTGTCAGGCGAGAGGCAGCAATGAACGGCCACGAACACTGTCCGGTGTTCAGCGAATCCAAGTCAATGTATCTACGTGTGGCTTCACGTCGCATAGTAGGTTGAGAGTGAACAAGGGACGCGCGACGGTCAACGCGCAATTGTTGTGTTTCCGCTTGAACAGTCATCTATACAAACAGGAAGTCTGCGAGAGCAAGCTGCAGCCGCCTCGAAGCTCTCCAAGCGGTGAATCGACGCCATCCACGAGACTATATACACTCTGTGCATCCTACTGAGCAAGATCGCAGCACATGTAGAGACACCTTGACTTCGGAGGCCTGCTTTGTTGCTGTAGTAAGACTACAACTGTCATTTGCCTACTGGCACGGCAGACCCATGGGAATACTGGTTCTTTGGGCGAGGTTCCAACATGCGAACTGTTCGTGCCACCGGAATTGTTGTTGCCTCAATGATGATCCTTACCCGGAATTGCATCTACCTAGTTACGACCCCCAAATGGCAGTCACAGAACTCAAGGTCTAGTCATTAGCCAAGAACCCGCCATCAACTACAACAAAACAGCACATGAAGACTTGGCGAAGGCCATCAAATCAGGCAACATGTTCAAACTCAAAACAAACATTCATGCCCAATAACCAGCGCTAGAAAAATTGTTGCACTCATTCTGCGTCAAGAATTCCTCATGAATTCCATGAAGGACTAGCAAGAGAGTCTAGCTGCACTCAAATTTAATACCCGCCGCGAAGAGGGAGCCAACCACGGGGACAAATCCAGCCAGCTTCTCAGCGATAGTTCCGACAATTCCGCAGCCATCATCAAATCCTTCGGCGGCGGTGGCGCTGAGAGAGAAAGTGATCGAGTCCGCGAGGAGCTCGTCGTCGAGGTATGCGCTGACACGAAGTGATGATGGAAGGTTCAGTCCGTTGGTGTGCTTCATGCATTGCAGCATTTCACTCTCGCACGATTCCGGGCAGGCGACAGAGCTCAGGGGGCCGCAAGCTGCAGTCGACGTGTAAGAAACGGACTCTTGCCACGCAAAGCCGCGGCAATCGCTGTACACGTCGTATTTCTTCTCGGCGGCTAGCTGCTCGTAAGCTGCCCAAGCTGTCTGCACGATGGCATCCCGCATCTGAAATGTGGTAATGCCTGTCTCGTCGTTGGCACCCCACGCGCCGTTCATCTCCATGCGCACAATCAAGTCGGATTCTGGTTCCTCTGCACCCTTGCACGTGCTCGAGTAGGTCTCGTAGGTGTCATCGTTGATGGCACCTTTGTCGTTGCCGTCGGTTGCGTAGATCTTGCTCCAGGTCGCGTTGAAGATGTCAAGATCACCAACATTGATGAGGTTGTCGGAATACTGGACATGCATCACCACCAAACTGGCTGCCGAAACGTAACCGACAAGCGCAGACGCAGCGACGAAGATGCAGGCGGTAGTCTTCATTGGGAAGGAGAATTTGGTTGGCAATGTGGTGAGCACAACGACGAATGCGAAGTGAGCGTGGTTTGTAGTCGCGTGAAGTGCGCGCGCACTTCGTGAGATCCCATCGCAGGAAATCTGCTCCCGCTCGTTCTTGGTGGAGAGTTGTTGTTGCTGTAGGCGATTGAAAAGCAGCTGTGCGCCCTGAAATTCGCGGTCGTCAATTCCGAACACCAAAGGCTGAGCTCAGGGGCACAGCAAGCACGAGATCTGCCTGTATCACCCCCGTGTTTCCTGAAAGAGCATCTGGGATCACAAGAGATGTGCGTGAGCGTAAACGATCACAAGATTAACGCGTGAGCATGCGCAAAAGTGGCTTTTACGCTGTGCACCTTGCACTCTCCATGAATGAGATTGACTATAGTCACAAGGGTATTGTCGGCTTGTTGAAAATAATCCGATTGATTATGACACCGTATCTTGCCGTCTGTTTGTTTGCGGCAGAAATGCAGTAGTTCAGTCGGAAGCTCCGACTCCAGGCAATCGTGGCCCACCCGGCTTTGGCGCAGGTATCTGTCGTTTGTTTTCCGACGAGATCGGCGATGCGATTGGACAGCCTCGCTTCTCTCTGTCCCACAAATCCGATGCCCCAGCCCGACCAGTGCTGCTTTAGTGCTCGGAAACCCGAGACGAAGCTAGCGTCGACTTACTCAAAAGCTGCAAATGCGCTTTCGCGCATATTCTTGGAGGAGGGAGTGCAGATGGAGGATTGCACTACTTCGAATGTTCGTGATCCTTGGTGGACGAAGGCACAAACATCTGAAAATATTCGTAGATTGTCTATGAATTCTCTTCTACATTCAACGCAGGCTGTCTGATATGAGCATAGTTATTGGCGTATGCAAACACAAGCGTCTGGAGGTGAATCTCATTGAGATGGAAGTGATGACAGGGAATGATCAAACGTACGAAGGCCGAATCGTACGCCAAACAACGTTTGATCCAAAGATTTTGTCGATCGCATAATGTTATTCTCCAATGAGGCCGGCTATACCTCAATCATGTGTCGTGTACGGCTGTCAACAGCTTGTACGATGAAAATGCAATGGATATATAGGAGTCACGAGCGTTATAGCTGTCATTCACCCATTGAGACTTCCTGGCGCGGTTGGCAGAACGGTCGATGCTACACTTTAGCCTGACAATATTTTACTTCGTGGTCGTCGATTTTTCTCGCTCTCATATACGGGAACTGTCTCTGCGATGTGGTATCGTGTTGAGTACGACTCTGGATTTATAATATCTTGACGACATGGATATTTATCATGCCGGCTAGATGGCAAACACCAACTGGTGGGTAGCGCAACATTTGTTGGACTTGATTCGAGCAAGTGCATTCATTCGGAAGTTTTGAGCGATAGCGAGGCTCGTGGAGCGATTAATGGAAGGCAATTGAGCTGCTGTACGGGAAAGGTTTTAATTGTTTCAGGCGTGATATCTTTTCGGTGCCGGATTATGGCGGTGAGCGGGAATTTCCATGGGGGAATGCGTGTGGTGATGAAGTATTATTTACCAGTCTTCATGAACATCGCACAAGTTAGGTTGCTGGTGTTCTTCAGGTAACGTTCTTGAATTAGTGGTGAAATCTGGGCACCTCATTTGATATCAGTCCGCGTCGTCGGGAAGTTCCGAAGAATCAACTGACTCAGCCTGCTCCGATGAAAAAGCAATCGTCGGACTTGTCTTTGGCTACTTTCTATCTTCGCGGAGACCCCTTTTGGACGGTTCCTTGCCCCTTACATTCGGAGTCGACATGCACTGCACGTTGCCCAAGAGCGATGAGAAAGAAAACATGAAAAGTGAGTCTGGTCTCGAAATTCATCGACCAATATCGGCTGTTCTTAGTTCGTGATGCATATTAGCTCGAGGATCGTTCAGTTGGAATCGTTTCAACCATTCTGGAGCAATCCAACTAAAATATGTTCATCGAGACCACTAGCGCGCACTCGACATGCATGCAATTCGCCTTGGCAGCATGACCAACAGCCTCGATCGCTTCGATCATCACCTTTGGATCGCAATTCTTTGAATCGAGCCGAATGATATGGATCTTGCGGAGCTATTCTCCTGCTTGTCATTCATCGTTCCAGATCCAGGTTGTAAAGGAGAATGGCGATGTTAGCAATAGTCCTTGTTCCACTGCTGACAGCAATCGTAGCGGCAATGCTAGCTTGGATCTGTTTCTCCACTGTGCAGAGCCCGCAAGACAGCCTTAAACGCAAGACCCAGAGGCTGCTCGAGGCGCCGCAGGATTCGGTTCACCAGCCATCGTAGACGCGCCAGCAACTGTGAGCGTCGCGACTCGATGCAAGAGAGCCCACAGCCCAACAGGCCACCCTCCATGTTGTTTCGGTGTGCATGAGACTGTCGATAAGCCGATGAATCCCATCCTTCAATTCCCGTACTTCTTCTAGCGACATCTTGCAGTTGTCACGTTCATGTCTTCCTCCTCCATGGACCATGAGCCGTGCATCGTTCAGATCCAGACGCTCTCCGTTGCACGGATGCCGCCTCCTCAAAGTGTACGTCACATCAACCGTGTTGAATCAACAGTTGATTGACAAGCAAGCTTCCCGCCGCGGTCCGTCGCTGCAGCCGTGGGCACCTGCCGTCCCACTGTGGAGTGGTCTGGTCCAGGCCATGGGCCGACTGCGCGCGATGGCGCTGCGCCTCTGCGGAATTCCCGGCGGTCGGCGGGCACTCGTGCTTCTCCCGCTCTCCGCGGCCGACAACTGACCGAGACCTGCCACCTCCGGCCTCCAGCCACGTCCAGCATGGCCGACAAGACCTTCGACGTCGTCGTGTTCGGCGCCACGGGGTTCACGGGAACGCTCGTCGCGCGATACCTGGCAGAGGAGGCCGAGTCGGCACTCGGAGCTACGGGAGCGCTCAAGTGGGCCATCGCGGGACGCAGCGAGGCCAAGCTGCAGCAGACCAAGCAGACGCTCAAGGAGAAGGCGCCGGGTGTGAGTCCCGAGCTCATCGACGCGCTTCCCACGATCGTGGCCGACAGCGCGGACGAGAGCTCGCTCGTGGCCATGGTGCGTCAGACCAAGGTGGTGGTGTCGCTGGTGGGTCCGTACAAGCTGTACGGGTCGTTGTTGGTGAAGGCGTGCGCCGAGAATGGCGTGCACTACTGCGACCTGACGGGCGAGCTCGTCTGGGTCAACGAGATGATCGCCGCCCACCAAGCTACAGCCGAGAAGACCGGCGCGATCCTCGTCAACTGCTGTGGCTACGAGTCGATCCCGTCCGACCTCGCGACGCTGCTGGTTGCCGACAGGATCAAGGAGAAGACTGGTATGAAGACCGCGCGCGTGGATGCCTACCTGACAGACTTCAGCGGTGCTGTGAGCGGCGGGACGTTCGCGAGCATGTTCGCCATGATGGAGACGTCGACGAGCAAGCAGCTGGCAGAATCGCAGAGCCCGTTCTTCCTGACCGACAAGGCCACGTTGGCGCGGAAGGAGGCTGAAGGTCTCGTCAAGCCCAACTCCACGTCCATGGCAGTCAAGTACGACAAGCAACTGCGGCTCTGGTCGGCCGTGTGGCTCGGCGGAGGCGTCAACCAGACGATCGTGCACCGCTCCAACTACTTGCTGCGCGAAAAGTACGGCAGCAAGCTCGTGTTCAGCGAGCGCCTCGCCAAGGGCGGGCTATTCATGCAGGTCCTGATCACAGTAGGCTCGGCTGCGCTCGGGATGCTGCTGTTTTTCGGCTGGACGCGCGCGCTGATCAAGAAGCTGGCTCCCGCTCCAGGCCAAGGACCGTCCGAGGAAGTGATGCGCAACGGGCTCATCGAGGTCACGACGGCTGGGTATTCCGAGGACGGCAAGCTCGCCGTGACCGGCAAGGTGTCTGGAGCGGGAGACCCAGGATACTGGCTGACATCGCGGATGATCTCCGAGGCTGCGTTTTGCCTCGCACGCGGCGAGGTCAACGCCGACTGTGTCAAGAGCGGCGGGTTCTTCACGCCCGCGGCGGCGCTGGGACGCTCTCTCGCCGACCGGCTGCAACGCAAGCGAATCCTGGTGGTTGAGCTGGCCGATGCATCTGCGTAAGCTGGAATTTGAAAGGTGTCTTGTGCTCAACTCATGCTGTTGCTTCTTCCATCTCCGAGCTGTTGGTAGGTTGCAGGAACTGTAAAAGTCAGGAGACCATGGCACTCGCGAATGAAGTTACAGTAGTTGATGGGATGTTACTGTTTATGCTTGCATCGCGATGCGATTCCATTGTCATCAGCAGCAGAAGGAATCAAGTGAGCCGCGCATCTTTGAGCTTCAACCTCAACCATGTGGTCGACTTTCCCGATCACGTTGACACGATCGCTAGCGCAAAGGCAGGTCTCGTTGAAGCAGATTGCTTGCTGCCGTGTGTGTGGAAACGGCAACCGTGCAAAGCACAGCTGATGCACATCGCGGATGGCCTTAGGGCGATGGCGTTTCCCGTCCCCAAGGACTGGATTGCTCTCATCTTGGCTGCGTGTTTTGCCAATCGCCCATGAGCGCAGCAATGTTGTGACCCATGCTGAAGAAGCGGGTCACCTTGTGTGTGCAACAGTACGCATCGAACTTCACATGAAGTGCACAATCTTCAACCACGCTGCTTTCACCATCATGGGATAACGTCCCGAAGCCGTTACCAGCCCGCTGCGTGCAGCTCATTCTCCAATTCGCCACCAAGCGGGAACTACACAATGCGCGTCTTCCGGCAGTATATCGCCGGTGCTTGCGTCGTCGCGGCTGTTGCTTCTGTCGCCTCGGCCGACGATGCCAGTGCACCCACCGTCACCGTCAAGAATGGATCCTACTACGGAGTCTACCAAGCCACCTACGACCAAGACCTCTTCCTGGGTGTGCCCTTCGCTCAGCCTCCCGTCGGAAACCTGCGCTTCGCCAACCCGCAGCCACTCAACACCACGTGGACCGAGTCGAAGAATGCGACCGAGTACTCTCCGGAGTGCTACGGCTATGGCAGTGACCAGTGGGTGTTGGGCAACATTCTGTCGGAGGACTGTTTGACGCTGAACGTGGTTCGTCCGAGTGGTATTTCTGAGGGAGCGGAGTTGCCAGTGGCTGTGTGGATCCACGGAGGTGGATTCGCTCAGGGCGGTTCGCGTGATCCTCGTTACAACTTGACGTACATTGTGGATCAGGGTGTGAAGATGCACAAGCCGTTCATTGGCGTGAGTATCAACTACCGCCTGCACGGCTTTGGCTTCTTGTGGGGAACTGCAGTCGCAGCTGAGAACGCGGGCAACCTCGGTCTGAAGGATCAGCGTCTTGCGCTGAACTGGGTGAAGGAGAACATTGCGAGCTTCGGTGGTAACCCGGATCAGGTGACGATCTGGGGTGAAAGTGCTGGTGGATTCAGCGTTGCTCATCAGCTTGTTGCTTACGGCGGTCGCGATGACGGGCTCTTCCGTGGTGCCATCATGGAGTCGGGCTACATGACAACCTCCCCGCTCAACGCGTCGGCGTGGGATGTGTACTACAATAACATCACGGCTGCCGCGAACTGCGCATCTGCAGAGGACACCTTGGCATGCCTGCGCCAGGTTCCAGTGGAGACGCTTTCCGACATCTTCAACTCTTCGTCTGGAAGCTTTAGCCCGATCACGGACGGCGAGTTCCTTACGGATCTGACTGTTAACCTGCTCGACAGCGGCAAGTTTGTGCACGTTCCCTTCCTCTTGGGCCAAAACCATGACGAAGGAACCGCGTTTGGCACGGCTGGCATCGACACGGATGAAGAGTTCCTCGCGTACTTGACTGCTGGTGGCCGTACTGAGGAGCAGGCTGCCATCTTCGCGAAGGTATATCCGGACATTCCCGAGATCGGCATCCCTGGCACTCTCCATGGTCGCCCAAGTGCCGAGTCGGGCTATGGACAGCAGTTCAAGCGTGTGGCTGCGTACGCTGGTGACGCGTTCTTCCACGGTTTCCGCCGCTACGCTGCGCAGACTTGGGCAGACAACAACGTCACGGCCTACAGCTACGTCTTCAACGTTCTTGTCAACGGTCTCACTCAGTTCATTGGTGCCACTCACTTCCAAGAAGTTGCCTTCGTCTTCAACAACGTCAATGGCGATGGCTATGGCAACGCGGTGTCGAAGAACCCGTTCGAGAACGAGCCTGAGACTTTCACGCGCCTCGCTAATCTCATGTCCCGCATGTGGGTGAGCTTCATCGTGGACCAGACGCCGAACGAGTCTGGCGTGACGCACCTCGAGTGGCCAGTGTACACTTCGGATGACCCGCAGTCGATTGTGTTTGATGTGAACGCAACGGACGAGCTGGCGTACGTGGAGGCGGACACGTACCGCGCGGAAGGCATTGCGTACATCCACGAGCTCTACCACACGAGCTAAATCCAAGTTGGGGATTGATTGAGACTTGCGATTTTTAGATCGTCTGCTGGTATATGTCGTGGATTGTGGAGCAATATGAAAAGCCAAAGCCATCTTTCGCACTGTAGTTTGGGTGACTACAAGGGAATGTAGAGTTCCTGATCGAGTTGGTCATACCGATGCAGCCCACCCTTACTTCTGCTTCGAGCTTCAGGTGCCATGACCGCGCACTATTGCGTCAACAAGTTGCCCTTGTGCGAATCACACATCGTCGCATCACTGTCAATGTGCATGCCTGCCGATCTTTGCCGATCTCACCATGCCATCTGGCTGTCGAAATCAAGTGCTGCAACTCCTGACGGCGCCGCGTTTGGAAAGGGCACGTGTTGGAGTGCCCATCCAGAAATATGCGACGTGGAACGCGTGCCCATTTGATCCCCATCCAAATGGTTTTTCTACCCTTCTGCACCCATCCAGTGCCCATCTAGTACCCATCTAGTACCCATTTAAAAAAGCCGGAGATAGCGCTATACGTATATCCGGATAGGGCATATAAGTACTTGCGCAAGGCAACGATGCCAAAGTCCGCGGGCCTTTAGCCACCAGAGTGAAGTGAAAACAGCAATGGAAACGCAAAGTATTTACTACTATGAATATCCCCAAACACAGCACCAAGCTACAAGCACATTTGTAAGTACCTGTAACGCAGGTACTGAAGCGCTTTCTTGGTCACGTCCTTCAGACTTGGAGCACCGATGAAAATTTCAAATGTGAGCAGAATGAAAATGCCGCAGTTGTAGCTGTCGCTCTGAGTTCCAATCGTAGAAGCATACTCACGGCAGCTATAGTCAGATGGCTTCCAGCGAAGAATTTCACTTGCAATCTTCTGTCCTATCGCTCGTAAATCCAAAGGTTTCAACAGAATCACAGGCCTCTCAATATATTAACACAATAACAACAGCTGATCACATATTGAACAATAAAGGATATCATTTTTTAATGATAATGCTCATTGAAGACTCGTCTATGCTGAGTAAGCAGGCACAGTACTCATTCCAGAGCTCCACCATCACACTTGTTGCGCACCACCTCAGGACGCCAACCCCGCCACTCCTTTCGCCATTCACCAACTTGCATCAAGTCCTTCACATCGCAAGCCCAGCCATCTCAATGAGAGTTTCGACGCCATTCATCGCCACCGCCTGCGTCGTCGCGGCTGCTGCTTCAGTCGCCTCGGCCGACGATGCCAGTGCCCCCACCGTCACCGTCAAGAACGGATCATACTACGGAGTCTACCAAGCCACCTACGACCAAGACCTCTTCCTCGGTATGCCCTTCGCACAGCCTCCCGTCGGAAACCTGCGCTTCGCCAACCCGCAGCCGCTCAACACCACGTGGACCGAGTCGAAGAACGCGACCGAGTACTCTCCGGAGTGCTACGGCTACGGCAGTGACCAGTGGGTGTTGGGCAACATTCTGTCGGAGGACTGTTTGACGCTGAACGTGGTTCGTCCGAGTGGTATTTCTGAGGGAGCGGAGCTGCCAGTGGCTGTGTGGATCCATGGCGGCGGCTACTTTGAAGGCGGTTCGCGTGATCCTCGCTACAACTTGACGTACATCGTGGATCAGGGTGTGAAGATGCACAAGCCGTTCATTGGCGTGAGCATCAACTACCGTCTCAGTGGCTTCGGTTTCATGTGGGGTTCCGATGTTGAAGCTGCGGGAATCGGTAACCTCGGTCTGAAGGATCAGCGTCTTGCGCTGAATTGGGTGAAGGAGAACATTGCGAGCTTCGGTGGTAACCCGGATCAGGTGACGATCTGGGGTGAGAGCGCTGGTGCTCTGAGTGTCGGACACCACCTGATCGCGTATGGCGGTCGCGATGACGGGCTCTTCCGTGGTGCAATTCTGGAGTCTGGCTCTGCTTCCAATGCTCCATGGGGAAACAGCTACCTCAACGCGTCGGCGTGGGACGTGTACTACGAGAACATTACTGGCACGGTTGGCTGCTCCTCGGCATCGGATACGCTGGCTTGTCTTCGTGAGGTGCCGATCCAGACGCTTTCGGATGCACTCAACGCTTCCTCCGCCTCCAGTGTTCAGGCCTTCCGCCCCGTGATTGACAACGACTTTGTTACTGCTGACGGCATTACGCTCCTGCGGACAGGCCAATTCGTGAAGGTGCCTATTCTGCAAGGCCAGAACCATGATGAAGGCTCTGCATTCGGTACCACGGGAATTGATACGGATGAAGAGTTCCACGACTACCTGGTGGAGACCAAGGGCTGGTCAGAGGAGCAGGCTGCGATCCTCGCTAAGGTCTACCCGGACATTCCGGAGATCGGAGTCCCCGGCACGCTCCACGGGCGTCCGAGCGCTGACTCTGGGTATGGACTCCAGTTCAAGCGTGTGGCTGCGTACGCCGGTGACATGGCGTTCCACGCTGCTCGCCGTTACATGGGTCAAATCTGGGCAAACAGCAGCACTCCCAGCTACAACTATGTCTTCAACGTCCTCGTCAACGGACTTTCGCAGTACATAGGCGCCACTCACTTCCAAGAAGTTATCTTCGTCTTCAACAATGTCAACGGGGACGGATACACCAACGCCGTGTCTGTGAACCCGCTTGAGAACGAGCCCAATAGCTACACGCGCCTCGCCAATCTCATGTCCCGCATGTGGGCGAGCTTCATCGTGGACCAGACGCCGAACGAGTCGGGTGTGACGCATCTCGAGTGGCCCGAGTACAGCTTGGACGACCCCCAGGTGATTGTGTTTGACACGAATGTGACAGAGCTGGCATACGTCGAGGCGGACACGTACCGCGCGGAGGGCATCGCGTACATCCAGGAGATCCTAGAGACATCGAGCTGAGCATCGTTGAGCATGCTCAAGTTTTAATGGATAACCTCAGTCGTATTCAATTGGTAACTCGTTCAATTGCCGATGCTGCAAAAGTTATTTCTGCTAACGGAGCCTATGATTCATTTCAGGAAAACGCAGCTGCCAGGCTTACCGATGAGAAGCACTCGCCCACCATTTGAGTGTTCCCTGGGCGTGTGGAATCGATGGAGCTTTGTGCGCCCATGGTTGGCGCCGCTGCGCGGACGGTTGTTTTTACACGAATGTAGCGATCTCTATGAGGCAAAATTTGGCTTTGCAACACTCAACGTGCGCTACAGAGAGCTTCCTCCGAGCACAATGCGGGGAGTACGAGATGCCCTTGTACTTCTCTCCATTATCCAACATGTAGATCGTCAGGCATGGATGGAAATTTATGCAGATCCACTGCGACCTTCAACTTGAGCCGCATCTGGACGCGTTCACGGAGAACAGATTTCCCAATGTGCCATTTCGTATTATTATCGACATGTGAGTTTCCCAGGAAGCTGGTCTGTAGCAACTGACAAGTTTACTCTACGCCTTGGATGACCCACCAACGAGTTACTTCTCTACAACAGCACAGAAGATTGTCAATCTGGGAGACCGATATTCTCAACTACCGCTGCGAATGGATGTTCCAATTCAGATAACCACCATGCAGTGAACGAGGGAAAATTTGCTTTCGCCGAGCGAGTTCACAGCATTCTCCGACAGCTCGTGGCTACTCATGGAGGTTGTCGGTTTCCAGTACAAATGGTCTTAGCGAATCTGTGTTTAGTATGCTCCAGCAGCTTATCCTCACCTTCCAGTGTGCGATTGTGTTATTACCGATTACTACCTACATTATCTGGCACCGAACGTTGCTCACGCTTTGGAAACAATGGCGATTTGCGGAGATGAGATAGCTGTATCTCGAATGGGGATGAGCACATCAATGGACGAGCAATTCGAAAACGAAAGCGCACCGCTTATCATCGGAAATATGTTTGAGAGAGTGCTTTGTGCAAATGGCTGTCCTGAAGAAAAGTGCATCAATATGGTCAGTATCAAAAATTTTTTTTTTTTTATTGTCCGATTCAGCTAACATATGCCGTATTTGCTCTGCGATTGCCCAGTCAACAACAAGTCGTGGACTTGATATCACTTTCGAGGTGTCATTCGACTTAGAAAACCCCAGTGGAGGAGAGGAAATGTGGGAGGCGCTAGCGTATGGCTTGTTTTCTAGATATTCGCGGAGTTCTATCACTCATCTGCGGTTCGACTGCGCGCGTATCACTACGTTCGACGTTGACGCTTTTGAAAGAGTGCTCTGTTCAGGTGATCCAACCTCGTTTGTGTTTGGGAGACGCGATGAAGTTAGACCCTTCTCCAGAGAGCACACTCTTGTCGGAAAAATCAACCGTGGAGCAGTAATTTCCCTTTTGGACCGAGATACCCAAGCCAAGTTAGCGACATTTAACGCAGGTGCCAATATGGATGGGGTCAGTTTAGTCAATCCTGGTGCAAACTTAGATGATAAAGTCGATTTGCGCGTCGTGGTTCCTGGCTATGGTTTGTACAGCATTGCAAGAGACGACTTTATTGTCGCTGACAATATTGGCAGTGGTAAACGCTCTTACATCACCGGTCTTTCATTGAGTCGAGCCTCGATTGACTCAGACGCGACTCTCATCAAATTCCTTGAGCTGGCGGATCGGTCTTTAGAACACCTTGAGATCAACAGGAATGTGTCGTTCCGGCTACTTTTACTCGTCGGTCCAAATCTCAAATCCCTCAGTATGCAAGGAATCCACTTTGATGAAACAAGTTTTGTTGATGCTTGCGATCAAACGCAGACCTATATGACTCATCTTGATGTGAGACCGAGGAGTGCAGTAAAGCTGGTGAGGGCTCTAAAAATCACAACGAGTCGATGTACCGCCTCACTAAAGAAGTTACCATGCAAGCTCGATAAGATCGAAGAAGTGACTGTCATGTCTGAAATGCTTGAAGTCAACCGAACGCTCGAATACTTTGAGATCGATTTCTTGTCTCCCAACCAAGATTTCCAACTCCATCACAACACACCCCTCCCGGTACCTCGTCAGACTTTCCCAATCGCAAGTAGACTGGCATTTCTAAGCATTTTCACATTCAGCCGTGATTGCCTCGAGCGGCACTAGCAGCTTGCCCGAATTGAGGAATCCTTGACAGTACCAAATGTGGGTTCATCGAAAGTGCTGGCAAATTTTCCATTCTACCACCAGGCATTTAGTATCACTTTCGACTTTGCCGCCGAAAACATACACCGCTGCGTGATCGTTAGATCGCCACGGTAAATAGTGCTCAAGAAAAACTTGACATCCTCTGACAAAGGAACGGCTTGGAGCAAGGTGTGCCATGCATAATACACGATTAATTAGCAAGCAGAGCAAAACGAGTTGGATCTGTTGATGATACCATACATTTTCCAAACTTTTCCTGTGTCATCTCAGCTTGTCGGCGCAGCAAGCCGCATGAGCGAGCCTTTCGTTCCTTCCTTGTTAGTTGGGAGCTCTACTCGAGACTCGGTCACGATCAGACCCTCGAAGAGATTCTTCTCGAACGCCTCAATGCGGATTTTCTCGTCCGTCGAGCTGTCTTTCGCCTCACTTAAAGACGGTGACGTGGCTGTACTCTCTGTTGAACCGCCGGTGGCGCTCATGTGAAGCTCCGAGTCGCCACCTTTCACAATCTCCGGCAGTCTTGGGGTTAGTCGCTTCCCGACCTTGCCTTCGCTCGTTTTGTGACCTTTCCCCCAGCTCCTGCCCAGCTCGCGCATGCTCTTTCGCTGCGTGATGTGGTCCCTCCACCTCGAGCTTACGATGGGCTCGCCAACAAACGTGGACTTTGGCTTCTTGGTGTCGAGCACGAACGAGCCGTTGGTGCACACGGCTTTCAGGTCATCAAGACTCGATGGTGCCTGGTTGAGCGCGGCCTCAAGTTGCCGCTTGGCTTCATCGACAAGCTTCACCACCAGTGCGGTGGAGCACACATCTGCATCCAGTAGCCGTCGATCCCTGGCAACCTGCTCACAGTAGAGCTCTTCAAATCGCAAGAAAAGCAACGCGAAGAGCCTATAAAAGCTATCCTCGTCCTGGATGATATGCCAGAAGAAGGCTCGCGTGACGGGGAAGTCGCTGACGCGCCCGGTCTCGTCGATCACGTGGAGCACTTCACAGAGCACGCGCACCAGCGCCGTCGCAGCCTTGACGAATGGGTAGCCACCTCGTCGGCGCTTCATCATGGATGCCTCGGCTGGGCACGTCTCGGCGAAGAAGACAAGGCAGCGCAGGCCCAGCTCACCCGTGCAACGCAGCTCAGCTGGTGCTTCATCACTCGAAAACCCGCCTCGCTCTCGCCACAGCGGACTGCTGCGTGCGAATGGAGGGGCATCGCGGCCAGAGCAGCAGCTCGCCTTCCAGTAGCGCTCGAGCAAGCCCAGGTGCTGTTCACCACGAGAGGTTAAGCTCTTGTCACCTCAAGTTGGCAATCACGGCATCTCCAAGAACGGACCGAGGGCGACTCGACCTAGCCGCGTGAAGAGCTTCTTCTGCAGGCCAAGCAGCACGAGCATCTCGCGGTCGTTGGGCCGTCGGCCAGGTCAGTGCTCGGTCGTCGCTCTGCTGGTTGCCCATGCTGGTCGAGGCTGTCAAAGGCGGTCGGTCTCAAGAAGGCGGCGAGTCTGCAAGTGGCGCAGGCGCCGAGAGGTCGACGGCCGAAACGGAAAGATCGCTCCATGAGCGGACGCGACTGCGATCTTTGGCGAGTCGCCACGCTTCACTCGACAGCGAGCGAGTCACACATGACGCCGGGCATTCAACGCAGTCAATTCAAAAAGATCGCTCGCCTACTGCTGCTCCTTGAGGTCGAAGGTCACGAACTGCTTGCGGTGGAGACGCTCGGCCAGCTTGTGGCCCAGCGCGCTGGCAGGCGTGAAGAAGCCGCCCTTCTTGACGGACTCGCTCTGCAGCTCGCCCTTGGCCAGGCACATGGCGCACTCCGAGATGAGCCGCGATGTGAGGCGGTAGCCCGGGTCGCCGCTGCCCACCGTCTTGGCCTTGATCGCCAGCTTGCCGTCCTCGGTGTAGCCCGTGGCGTCCACGACGAAGAAACCCTCGAGCATGGATCGCTCGCTCGGTCCCTCACCAGGTGAACGAGCCAGACGCTTGAGCAGTGCGCGGGTCCAGCCAAAGTAGAGCATGATGCCAAGAGCAGCGACACCCGCGGTCGCCAACACCTGCGTGAAGAACCCACCAACGGCGAGCCGCTCGCGGTAGACGAACTTGTCGCCGTACTTGCCGCCCTTGCAAGGTAGTTGGAGCGGTGCACGACGGCTTGGTTGACGCTCGCGCCGATGAAGACGGACGACCAGAGGCCCAGCGGCTTGTCGTACGAGATCGCCATGCTGCTGGCGTTGGGGCCGACCAGCTTCTCCTCGGCCTTCTTGGCCTTGGTGGCCTCGTCCGTGAGGAAGAACGGGTTGCGCGACGCGATGAGCTGCTTGCTCGTCGACGTCTCCATCATGGTGAAGACGGTCGCGAGCGTGCCGCCACTCGCCTCGCCCTTGAACTGCGAGAAGTACAGGTCCACCTCGGACGTGCTCGAGTTGTACTTGGTGCGGATCTTGTCAGCGATGAGGAACGCCGTCAGGTCGGACGGGAATCGACTCGAAGCCACAGCAGTTGACGAGGATCGCGCCGGTCTTCTCGGCAGCGGCCTGGTACTTGGACACCACCTCGTCCACCCACAGGATCTCACCCGTCAAGGTCGCAGTAGTGCACGCCGTTCTCGGCGCACGCCTTCACCAGCAGCGACCCGTACAGCTTGTACGGACCCACCAGCGACAACACCACCTTGGTCTGACGCACCATGGCCACAAGCGAGCTCTCGTCCGCGCTGTCGGCCACAATCGTGGGAAGCGCGTCGATGAGCTCGGGACTCACGCCCGGTGCCTTCTCCTTGAGCGTCTGCTTGGTCTGCTGCAGCTTGGCCTCGCTGCGTCCCGCGATGGCCCACTTGAGCGCTCCTGTAGCTCCGAGCGCTGACTCGGCCTCCTCTGCGAGGTATCGCGCGACGAGCGTTCCCGTGAACCCCGTGGCGCCGAAGACGACGACGTCGAAGGTCTTGTCGGCCATTTGGAGCTTGAGCAACGGTCGGCTGGAGGTCGTTGGACGCGAAGCTAGCGTTGCGGAATTCGGAATGGCCGTCGACGCGCTGCCCGCCCCGCGAATGGACAGTGTGACTGTGACATGAGACAGTGGGCATGTTGACAAGACAAGTCGAGGAGCTCCGATCGTGACATAGCGAGTGTCACTCGTTCCGCCCCCGAGGCGCCGATGACTCGATGTGCAGACGAAGGTCGAGGCCTCAATGCTCGGCATCGACTCGAATTGCCGCTCGATCACCTTGAACGCGTTAGAAGTCGGCTCCAAGTCACTTCTCATTAACCTTCACGGTCTCGGCGGCGAGCTATTGCTTGGTGTGAATTCCTGCATGTTTGATGCACAACACGCGCACGCAACCGAACTCAAAGACCTCCTTCCTGCCCAATGTGCACTCATGGCAAGCCATTCATTGCTGATTCATAACACGAGCTACGACGCCTGAGAGAGTCACGCGGTGAGCGCCACCTCCTCCCCCTTCGGAGCTGCTGCTACTTCACTGGAGCACGCCCTCGGCGCGCAGCATCTCGGCGAGCTTGCCCGACTGGAAGAGCGCCTGCACGTCCGTGCCGCCGCCGATGGACTGCTTCTTGAGGAACACGTTGGGCACCGTGCTGCGTCCTGTTTGCCACCGAACATCTCGCGTGAGTCGGTGTGTGAGTCAGCTCGATCCGCGTCCTTCAGGCGGACGCACCGGTCTTGGAGGCCAGCGCCGACTGCACGTCCGAGCCCGAGGGATCGTCTCGCTTCAGGTCGAGCTCCACGACGTGGAAGTCCACTCCAGCCTGCGTCAGCACGTCCTTGGCCTGCAGCGAGACGGTCTCACTAAGTCTCACCAAAACCACGGCTCAGAGTGGCGCCACGGCCGAGATGGAGCCCACCAGGTCGCAGTATGGGCAGTAGGACTTGCTGAAGACCGTCACGGCGTGCTCCGACGTCACGCGGTCCACGAACGCCAGCGCCGCGGGCTCGTTCTCGCGAGAGCTCCCCACGCCCATGCTGCCAGTCGACTCGACCGAGAAGTGCGGTTCCGCTGGCTCCCCGCACAGATTTGTGTGCAATTTGTGCTCGTAACTATACATTACTACAGGTTATATATAAATGTTTTTGTATGGAATCTATTTTTGTGAAGAATTTGTATCTATTAATAGAGGTTTAGCACCCACTCACACGTCGTTTGTGTGATGAACGCACAAAAAAGGTTGAGACCCCGCTGGCTTTCATCACAACTGACGTCAGCAGCCTCGACGGTCTCCGATGGAGGCGTCCACCGCGTGCAGGCAGCCCCGCGCAGCCAATCGTCCATGCGTCCACCTTGCCGCTGTCAGAGCTGCTTGACCATGATGCAGGCCTCGTACCGAGGCTGCTCGAACAGCACGAAGGTGCCAGTGCGCTCGAAGCCGTGCGTGCCGTAGAAACGCTGGGCGTGCAGCCGCTCGTTGCCGGCGTCGAGCGTCAGGCGGCGCAGTCCGAGGCTCTGCGCGCGCCTCTCGAGCTCCCTGAGCAGCTTGGAGCCGATGCCGCGCCGGTGGAACGCGCCGTCCACAAACAGCCGCCGCACCTCGCCTTCCTCGTGGGGCTTTACCATGAGCCCGATGCAGCCCACGACGGACTCCTCCCCGCTCTCGAGCGAGGCTGTCGCGACCCAAAAGTCCCCGCCGAGCACGCGGTAGGCGCCCTCAATGTCGGCCAGGTCCGTCGTGCGGCCCCTTGTGCAGGTATGTTGCGAACGCCGCGTGATACTTCTCTTCAATGTCGAACATGGTGCCGTACTCGAACAGCTCCAGCACGCGCGCGTGGTTCTCCGCGCGGTACGGCCGCACGCGGATCTCGGAAGTCTCTGACATGGCTACAACCTGCGTTCACGAACGAGACGACTGCTACAGAAGCGGAAAATGCGCGACTGAGCCGTCGCCGAACGAAGCTGATGCGCAACCACTGCACCTGCTCTGGCGCGGCCATTCATTCATGAGGTCCATCGTATCGAGGGTGCATCCTATCAAGGCCTTCATGAATTCTCTCTAGTTCAGATACGGCTCAAAACAATTTGCTCAATCGATCCGACCACCTAACACCTTCTCGAACTTGATGGAGAAAAAGTCGTCGTGGATCTTGACCCGGTCGACCTCCACAAATCCCGCAGCCGTGTAGAAGGCGCGCGCCTTGTCCATGTTGGCGCCGGTCGTCAGCCAAAGCTTGTGATAGCCTTCGGCTGCAGCCCACTGCTCCAGCGTTGAGGTAAGCAGTCGGCCTACGCCGTAACGCCGGTAGTCGGTCTTGACCGCCATCCGGCGCAGCTCTCCTTCCTTGTTGACCTCTTTCTCAATCTGAGGCTTGAGTTCCAGTGCGAGCATACCAACGACGAGCGAGGGAGTTGTCGACGGGCGTCGCGACCCAGAAATTCCCACCGGTGGCGACGTACGTGGCGTAAATGTTGCTCAAGTCTCCCTTGATGCTGTGCTGGACGTATTGCACGTGCTCGGGGCTATCCTTATGCTCGGGGTAAGCGCTCATGCCCTCGACGAACAAAGCGATGACCTGTTCTTGGTCTCTTGGCTCGAACCGCCGAGCAACGAATGCGGGCGACGACTTTGCAGGGTCCATCGGGGGCATTGCGAGAGTTGCAATAGTCTTTGATGCAGCTCAATGAGCCAACTTGGCGAGTTGGGAAATGATGGATCCATGTTGCGTGGCTTCTTGGGTCCACCGGTAGTCGAGAAGAGAGAGTGCATGATGACTGGCGTCTGCGTGTCCCATGAATGATGCGAACTGTTCCGGCGGAGCATAGCAATGGGTGAGCGTGCAAACTGACATCACCAGACGTGAAGGGATTTAGGGGCTGTGAGTGAATCTCTCTCCAATCTCCACTATGTGACTCATTGTCAGTCGTATCAGGGGAATGTGATCGCTTGGATAGGTTCTCGACCAGCTGAGTCACAGGGCAATATCGACGCTGCGTTCCGAAGGACTACTTCGTGTCATCACCAGCCAAAAGCGGCACACTCTCAACGACAAAGTGTTGTAAAAGAACTTGTATTTGATCGATCAGACGGTGTTCAAGGCTTTCTCGAACTTGATCGCATAGAATTCGTCCTGGATGAGGATGCGGTCGACCTCGGCGTACCGCATCGAGGTGTAGAAGGCACAGGCCTGGCGCATGATGGCACCGGTCGTCAGCCAAACCTTGCGGTATCCCTCTGCGGCCGCCCACTGCTCCAGCGTCGAGATGAGTAGCCGCCCAATTCCATATCGTCGGTATTCGCTCTTCACTGACATGCGGCGCAACTCTCCTTCCTTCTCGGGCTTCGGCTCGAGAGCGACCATGCCAACGACGAGTGACGAGTCGTCGGCGGGCGTCACGACCCAGAAGTTCCCGCCAGGAGCGATATATGTGCCGTGGATGTCACCCAGATCCGTCTTGACGCTGTGCTCAACGTACTCCGCCAATTGGGGGCTGCCCTTGTGCTCAGGGTAACCGCTCATGCCCTCGGCGAAGATGGAGATGACTTGGTCCAGGTCTCGCGACTCAAACTGCCGAGTGACGAATGTTGGCGTCGAGGCGAGCGCCGAGTTCTCTGGATCAAGAGGGGCCATCTCGAGTCTGTTTGCAGAGGACTAACTTGGACTCTGCCTGGACAATTGCGAAATGGTCGCGAGTCCATGCTGCCTGCTTTGGGCCTCCAGAATCTGGCACGCCGTGCGACTGGGGGCCATCGGGAGCCTCCAAGACGCCTTCTCTTGCACTTGCAGCAGGGACAAAGGACAAAGCCGAGCTACGTAATCCGGCACCTGCAACGCTGCCAGCAGCGATTGCAGCAGGCACGCGTCCAGTCGTTCGCAGGCGCATAGGCGATGTACTGTAGCTCGTGCGTGTCCCACGTGACAGACGGTGGGATCCGTTCCGGCGAAGCATGGAGGTGAGCAGGAGGTACTCTAACGCAAAAAGATTACTTTACGTGAATGAATGACGGTGGCGATTGCGTTCACCTCTACAGCTCCTTGGCGAGCCGGAAGACCTCGATGAAGGGGTCCTTGGACACCACGACGGTGCCGACGTCCTTGTAGCCGATCGCGCGGTAGAAGTTGCGCGCGTCCTCTCTCGGGCCGCCGTTCATGAGCGTGACTCGCACGAAGCCCTGGTCCTTGGCCCACTGCTCCAGGTGCGCCACCAGCTTGCGGCCGACGCCTCCACGGCGGCAGACGCTCGACACGGCCATGCGGCGGAGCTCGGCCTCGGCCTCGTCCCTCTTTTCGAGCCCCACGATGCCCACGACCTGCTCCTCGTCCTCTTCTGGCTCGACCTGCGCCGTCGCGACCCAGAAGTTGCCGCCAGGAGCCACGTATCGCTCCTCGATCTTGGACAGGTCCCCGTCCAGGCTCTCCTTGATGAAAGCGTCCCAGTGCTCTCCCGGGAAGTCGTCCTTGTAGAACGCCGAGCCGTCCACGAACACACGCGCCACGCCAGCCATGTCGCGAGGCAAGTACGGCCGAATGCGCAGGTTCCGCAGCGCCATTGCTGGTGACTCAAGGGGAGACTGGAGGAGGATCGAGGAGTGAGGCGGTCTCAGCTCCCCAGCGCAACCAGACGATGACGTCTGCAGCCCTGTTTATTCACTGGCTGCCATGATCAGTGCCAGATTCAACCATGATCCGGGTCAGAACCAAGTGCACATCTATTTTCGCGACTAGTATCGGTATGGATACCGTGTGAGCAGGTTCGTGTTGAAAACTACCCAGACTCACACTTAGGCTCTCTGGGAAGACCCAGAGGACCACTCGACCCCTTTGCCATGTCGGACATGTTGTCCCGTGTGGCTTGGCTCACTTGTGTGGCTGGAATGTAATCGCTCGACTCGCTTGAATGGAAATGTAGATGAAGACGTCGGCGGTGCCTTCGGTCCCTTCCTTCGCAAGCTAGCACCCCGGCCTCCCACCTGCTTGCGCCACCGTTCCTGCTTCCTAGTCTCAGAGCTCCTCGTAGACTCTGCACGTCGATCGTCTTGCCTCCGGCACAAATCCCCTTGCTTGGATGGTTGAATGGTTGGACATTGTAAGGCAACTTGATGCCGTCGGCACGAAGATCGAGGTTGCTGAAGAAAGTGTCGGCGAGCTTGCAAACCTGGCAAGCCTCGGGGACAGCGCGCCAGTGAGTTTGGAAGTACTTGGGAGTAGCTTGGAGCGGGGCCGGAGGTCGAAGTGAGCCGGGAAATGAGGCCGCTTGAACGTCATCTTGCAAATTCGCGACTCAAGCAAGACCGGCAGGGCGTTGAGAGTTGCCGGGCAGCTAGCAAGGAGCCTCTCGGACCTCACGCAAGCTTCATAGGTGTTGAAGTGTGGCGGCGCTCCAACGGTCTCTGTATTGGATCGAGTATCCTGCACGCAATTGATACGTGCGGCAGGCCTCCGCAGAGGAGGCGGCTGCTCAGTTCCGGTGAAGTTGTTGACGACTCAGGTGGTGCAAAACGCAAAGGACGAATAGTACGTTTCAAGGCAGTGTCAGCGCGTTAACGCGTCACGGTGTTGGCAAACTTTTGAGGGTCTATTTAAGCGATGCCGCATCGAGTGTGCATCAGCTCAGCTCGTCGACTCCAGGATCTCCAGGATGTACGCGATAGCCTCCGCGCGGTATGTGTCCGCCTCGACGTACGCCAGCTCATCCGTTGCGTTCACATCAAACACAATCAGCTGAGGGTCGTCCAAGCTGTACTCGGGCCACTCGAGGTGCGTCACGCCTGACTTGTTCGGCGTCTGGTCCACGATGAAGCTCACCCACATGCGGGACATGAGATTGGCGAGGCGCGTGAAGGTCTCGGGCTCGTTCTCGAACGGGTTCTTCGACACAGCGTTGGTGTATCCATCGCCATTGATGTTGTTGAAGACGAAGACAACTTCTTGGAAGTGAGTGGCGCCAATGTACTGCGGAAGTCCGTTGACAAGCACATTGAAAACATAGTTGTAGCTCGGGATGCTATGGTTCGCCCAGATTTGACCCATGTAACGACGAGCAGCGTGGAACGCCATGTCACCAGCGTACGCAGCCACACGCTTGAACTGGAGTCCATACCCAGAGTCAGCGCTCGGACGACCGTGGAGCGTGCCGGGAACTCCGATCTCCGGAATGTCCGGGTAGACCTTAGCGAGGATCGCAGCCTGCTCCTCTGACCAGCCCTTGGTCTCCACCAGGTAGTCGTGGAACTCTTCATCCGTATCAATTCCTGTGGTGCCAAAAACAGAGCCTTCATCATGGTTCTGGCCTTGCAGAATAGGTACCTTCACGAATTGACCAGTGCGCAGAAGCGTAAAGCCGTCGGCAGTAACAAAGTCGTTGTCGATCACGGGGCGATAGGCTTCTACATCAGCACCAGAAGAAGCGTTGAGTGCATCCGAAAGCGTCTGGATCGGCACCTCACGAAGACAAGCCAGCGTATCCGATGCCGAGGAGCAGCCAACCGTGCCAGTAACGTTCTCGTAGTACACATCCCACGCCGACGCGTTGAGGTAGCTGTTTCCCCATGGAGCATTGGAAGCAGAGCCAGACTCCAGAATTGCACCACGGAAGAGCCCGTCATCGCGACCGCCGTACGCGATCAGGTGGAGCCCAACACTCAGAGCACCGGCGCTCTCACCCCAGATCGTCACCTGATCCGGGTTTCCACCGAAGCTCGCAATGTTCTCCTTCACCCAGTTCAGCGCAAGACGCTGATCCTTCAGACCGAGGTTACCGATTCCCGCAGCTTCAACATCGGAACCCCACATGAAACCGAAGCCACTGAGACGGTAGTTGATGCTCACGCCAATGAACGGCTTGTGCATCTTCACACCCTGATCCACGATGTACGTCAGGTTGTAGCGAGGATCACGCGAACCTCCTTCAAAGTAGCCGCCGCCATGGATCCACACAGCCACAGGCAACTCCGCTCCCTCAGAAATACCACTCGGACGAACCACGTTCAGTGTCAAACAGTCCTCCGACAGAATGTTGCCCAACACCCACTGGTCGCTGCCGTAGCCGTAGCACTCCGGAGAGTACTCGGTCGCGTTCTTCGACTCGGTCCACGTGGTGTTGAGCGGCTGCGGGTTGGCGAAGCGCAGACTTCCGACTGGAGGCTGAGCGAAGGGCATACCCAGGAAGAGGTCTTGGTCGTAGGTGGCTTGGTAGACTCCGTAGTAGGATCCATTCTTGACGGTGACGGTGGGGGCACTGGCATCGTCAGCAGAGACTGCCGAGGTGATGGCAGCGACTGCGGAGACTGTGGCAATGAATGGTGCTGGAACTCGCATTATGTTGACGGCTGGGTTTGATTGCGAGCCTTGGGTTTCCGCAGGTTCTGTTGCAGCTTGAAAGCAAATTTGAAACTGATGGAGCTTGAGTAGATCACTTTGCTGATCACAGCAAAGGATGGAACCACAGCTTGGAAGCACTGAATTGCTCCCTGCTCTCTTGAAGTTCACTGTATGTTGCACCAAGTAGCATAATCCAAAACGTCAGCTTCAACTGCCACCTTCAAATTTCAATCTCGAACCGATCAACTCACCTCTGGTTATCTGCACGTGCGACTCTCACAGCACAATCACAGCGCATTGCCGATGTTGTGCGCATCATCACCAAGGTCTCGCGTTTACTTCCTCTCTTGTACCGCCTTGTTTGATCATCAAAGGATCGGTGAGGATCGGTGAGGATCACACAGCAGAGTTCAGCATACAAACGATTTGAAACCGACCAAAGCACATAGCAGTCTATTTGCGCAAGCTGAACAGGTCTGACTTTGTGTACGCTTAGCTCGTTGTCTCCAGAATCTCCTGGATGTACGCAATACCCTCCGCGCGGTACGTGTCCGACTCGACGTACGCCAGCTCATCCGTTGCGTTCACATCAAACACAATCAGCTGAGGGTCGTCCAAGCTGTACTCGGGCCACTCGAGGTGCGTCACGCCCGACTCGTTCGGCGTCTGGTCCACGATGAAGCTCACCCACATGCGGGACATGAGATTGGCGAGGCGCGTGAAGGTCTCGGGCTCGTTCTCGAACGGGTTCTTCGACACAGCGTTGGTGTATCCATCGCCATTGACTGTTGTTGAAAACGAAGGCGACCTCCTGGAAGTGCGTCGAGCCGAAGTATTGAGAAAGTCCGTTGACAAGCACGTTGAAGACATAGTTGTAGCTGGGAGTGCTGCTGTTCGCCCAGATCTGCGCCATGTAGCGACGAGCAGCATGGAACTTCATATCACCGCTGTAGGCAGCAACGCGTTTGAACTGCTGCCCGTACGTCGTGTTCGCACCAGGACGGCCGTGAAGTGTTCCAGGGATTCCGATCTCTGGAATGTCCGGGTAGACCTTAGCGAGAATCGCAGCCTCCTCTTCCGTGCGACCAGCACTGATGAGATAGTCGTGGAACTCTTCGTCCGTGTCTATGCCAGTCGTCGCAAAAGCAGAGCCTTCGTCGTGGTTCTGGCCTTGCAGAATAGGCACCTTCACGAATTGGCCTGTGCGCAGGAGCGTGATGCCATCGGTCGTGACAAACTCGCCGTCAATCACCGGACGGAACGCCGAAGCTGTTGCGAAGGCTGTGTTGTTGAGAGCATTCGACAGAGTCTCGATCGGTACCTCACGAAGACAAGCCAGAGTATCCGATGCAGAGGAGCAACCAACCGTGCCAGTGATGTTCTCGTAGTACACATCCCATTCAGAAGCGTTCAAATACACGTTCGACCACGCTGCATTGGACGCTGAACCGGACTGCATGATAGCACCTCGGAAGAGCCCGTCATCTCGACCACCATACGCGATCAGCTGATGCCCAACGCTGAAAGCGCCAGCGCTCTCACCCCAGATCGTCACCTGATCCGGGTTACCACCGAAGCTCGCAATGTTCTCCTTCACCCAGTTCAGCGCAAGACGCTGATCCTTCAGACCGAGATTGCCAATTCCCGCAGCTTCAACATCGGAACCCCACATGAAACCGAAGCCACTGAGACGGTAGTTGATGCTCACGCCAATGAACGGCTTGTGCATCTTCACACCCTGATCCACGATGTACGTCAGGTTGTAGCGAGGATCACTAGCTCCTCCTTGGCGAAAGCCTCCACCATAAATCCACACAGCCACTGGCAACTCCGCTCCCTCAGAAATACCACTCGGACGAACCACGTTCAGCGTCAAACAGTCCTCCGACACGATGTTGCCCAACACCCACTGGTCGCTGCCGTAGCCGTAGCACTCCGGAGAGTACTCGGTCGCGTTCTTCGACTCGGTCCACGAGGCGTTAAGCGGCTGCGGGTTGGCGAAGCGCAGGTTTCCGACTGGAGGCTGGGCGAAGGGCATACCCAGGAAGAGGTCTTGGTCGTAGGTGGCTTGGTAGACTCCGTAGTAGGATCCATTCTTGACGGTGACGGTGGGGGCACTGGCATCGTTGGCCGAGACGACTGAAGCAGCAGCCGAGACGAAGCAGGCGCCGGCGACGTATTGGCTGAAGACACGCATCGCTACTGGATGGATCGGCTGCAGCTTGTGAAGCACAAGGGGAGTTCGAAAGTGATGCGAGGCCGGTAGCTCTGTGGTGGATAGATCACGTTAACGCGCTGTCGTGGGATTCTCGCACATCCTGTGCTTGGTGCGCTTTCATCAGTATCGTCGACTTCTCTTCATGGACCAGTGATCAAGCGCCTTCAACCACGCCAACTTGGATTCGGGAGGCATAAAAAGACCCGAATTGCGCACTATCCTTGCACTGAAGTCGACACGCAGCAAAGTGCGTACAGAGCAGTGCTCAGTCAGCTCGACCTCTACATCACGAAAAGATGACGACACCAACAGAGCAGCTCTTCCATCACAAAAGAGTATTCAACCTGAACCTTCAACGTCCCGTTTAGTACTGAATTGCGCGGGCTCTAGGGACTTCTCAAACTCGACGGCAGAGTATATGGCCGAGACCTCGACCACGTTACCCTCCGTGTAGCCGTTTGCTTCGTAGAAGGCGCGGGCCTTGTCCATTACCACGCCGGTTGTGAGCCAGACTTTGCAGTATCCATTGGCCACCGCCCATTGCTCCAGGGTAGCTAGAAGCAACCGCCCCAGACCGAAGCGCCGATAGTCACGCTTGACGTTCAGGCGACGCAGCTCCCCCTCGTTGTTGGGCTTGGGCTCGAGGGCGATGGTCCCGACCACCACTGCCGGAGTGTCCGCAGGCGTGACGACCCAGAAGTTGCCCCCAGGCGCGATGTACGTGCCGTGCACGTCGGCCAAGTCTGTTTCGAGGCTGTGCTTGATGAAACCCGCGACGTGGAGGCAGTCCTTCTGCTCAGGGTACTCTCTCATGCCATCGATGAACAAAGTCACAACCTGTTCGCGGTCACTGTCCAGGAACTGGCGGACAACGAACGAAGGTGTCGACGGCATCGCAGGCATTGGTTGCACCTCAACGGGAGCCATCCTGCTGTCCACAGCTTTGCGAGATCTAAACTGGACGCCGAGTTGAGGAGGCGCTGCACGTATGCGCAATGCTCGATTGAACACTACGTTGACGCAAAAGCGCGCTGTTCACCTTTGCTCGCGTAATCGGAGCCACCCATTCATTTCAAATCATTCGATTTGTATCGACTATTATAGTGCATTGACAAGCGAGCAATGTACCGGTAAGATGCGAAGTTGTGAAAACGCATGGAGTCTATTTGCTCGACTTGTATTTCACGTCTAGTAGTGAGCGACTGCATGAGGCTTGGATTGGGGAAGCTTCTTCTCGAATTTAACAGCGTAGTACGCGGGCGTCATCTCGATGACATCGACCTCGTCGTATCCATTGGCCTCGTAGAAGACGCGAGCCTTGTCCATGACGGCCCCAGTTGTAAGCCATATCTTGCGGAATCCATTCGTAGCTGCCCAATTCTCGAGGTGGGTGAGAAGCATGCGACCGATACCGTAGCGCCGGTAGCCGCTCTTTACCGACATACGCCGCAACTCGCCTTCGCTGTTGGGTTTGGGCTCAAGACCAACCATTCCGACAATGAGCGTAGGATCATCAGCTGGTGTGACCACCCAAAAGTTACCACCGCAAGTGATGTACGTGTCGTGGATCGAGCGGAGGTCTGTATCGACGCTGCGCTGAATGTAGCCGTCCATGAACGGAGTGTCCTTTTGCGCCGGGTAAGCCAGCATCCCCTCAACGAACATGTCGACGACTCGATCGTGGTCCTCCGTTTTGTACTGTCGGATGTCGAAGACGGGTTCCATCGAGACGGACGAGGCTACAGGGTCGACGGGAGCCATCGGAGATCAATGGAGTGAGTGAAGTGTCTTCGAGCTTGCAAAATCGAAAATCCATCAAGATGAGGGTTGTGACCAGCTTCGTGGAGTCCTCCACCTGACCAAACCCCTGGTCAGTGGTAATGTTAGGTGCGAACGGCGAGGACTCGTCGGCGCACTTGATGCGATGACCCCACTGGCCAGCATCAACCGCATTGATGCGATGACCTGCGACTTGTGCATATGTGACTTGTGAAGTGATCAAGCACCCGAAATCCACTGTGCGCGCTGGCACCAAAGATAGCTCCGCCTGTACTGTGAGCTCAACATGGTCAGATCACGAGGCTGAGTGGTCCGTGCTGCCGCCTGTCTGTCACTCGCCACTTTCAGCTCTCAGATTGACGACGCAGACCAATCGCCCTTCTCCAGACGACCAGCAACGTCATGTCAGCCAACGAGCGGCCTGTCGGTCGGACCGCAATGCTCGACGGTGGCTCTCGAATGTCTGATTCCAGGAATCGTTCCATCCAAGACCAGCGACGTCCAAACGCGCCGTCGTTGCACCATGTGCGGCAGATGGCACGGCTGACTGCGACCGCAAAAGCCACGATCGCCAACTCGCCGCCCAAGACCGACCCTACTCAGATGCAGCGAGAGCTCGAGTGTGCACTTCTAAAAGCCAAACGTGCAAGCATGTCGTCCGCTCGACCCTGCAGCACTACTTCACTACGTTCGGTGGTTGCCCGACCTCAATCATCTGGTGCCTTCAAGGCGCGAAAGATCGAGCCGACACGTTTCCGCTACTTTTGTAAGTTCTCTGATGCTGTAGCTTCCTTTTACAAATGCTAACGGATTATCCCTGGTGTAGACGATCGAGGAGACCTACCCTTACGTGTGAACTTTGCTGGTGCAGTGAGGAAACTGCAGTGGCAAGTCGATCTGGCGCACCTCGACTATACCCACTATCTACCGATTTTCATGGAGGGCCTGCGCGACTTGGATGAACCATACCATTTCCTGTCACTACAAGGAACACTGGAAATGCTCGAAAAGGGTCAAAATCGCGTGCTACCATGCCTACCGCATCTCATTTTGCCAATGAAGCAGAACTTGATGACACGCAACCATACTGTGATGTGTGTGCAGATGAAGGTATTGCAGGCGCTGCTTCGGTGTTGCCCATTTGCAGGCGAGGCACTTGTTCCGTATTACCGACAGCTACTCTCTGTCTTTAACCTGTTCATTACCAAGCGCGTCAACTGCGGCGACGCCATTGACTACGGTCAACGACGTCAGGAGAACCTTGGCGACCTGATTCTCGAGACGCTCAATCTACTCGAGCGGACCGGAGGTCCAGACGCCTTCGTCAACATCAAGTACATGATCCCGACGTACGAAACCTGCAGGCCGCGCGTCTAGCATTCATTTGCACCTAACTTCCTAATTATAGTGTCGTCTTCAAAACTTGTGCGTTCGCTTGCTGCTGTCATTGCGGAAACGACTGACATCGACTCGCTGCTCACACTGCATCATGAAGAAGCCGCGACCATCGCTGACGCTAACGATGGATGAGCCAGCAAAAGTCCGCCCGCTTCGCATGGCAGGACTAGAAGCAAAAGGCGATGATGAAGGTGCTATCGAAGATGACGCGGACGAACTTGAGGGCTCGTGTGATATCGGTGAGACCACACTTTGCAAGGGCAGCATCCATATCAATCGTGCGGGAGTGTCTTTCGTCCCCAAGACTCGCACAGAGCCTGATGTGAAAGGCGTCGACGATGAAATTGAAGAAGAAGAGGCTCTTATTCATCCATCAAAGCGCAAGGTATCAATTGGAGATGAGGTTTTGGATTGTGCTAAGAGTAGGACTCACATCTGAAATGGTGCTCTCAGGTCATCTTACTGGACGAACTCGAGCCATGCGGACTTGTTGGTCGCGGATGTTCTGGGCAGGTTTTTCGTGCGCGGCACCGCGCAACAGGCGCGGTATATGTCATTAAGGTTGTCAACAATGTGTACGACAAGTCCAAGCGCGATCAAATGCTGACCGAGATCCGCACACTGTATAGCGTCGAGAGCCCATTTCTCGTGGACTTTTTTGGCGCTTTCTTCAAAGATCATGCACTGAGCCTTGTTCTGGAATATTGCGAGTTTGGATCGCTCGACCGAATTATCGCTGGAACTGATGGACACGGGATCCCTGAGCCTGTGGTCGCGCAAATGGCTTTCCAAATTCTTTCTGGACTCGCTCATCTCAAGAAGACGCATCACTTCCATCGCGACATCAAGCCTCAAAACATTCTCGTGCAATCCAAGGGCGAGATTAAGCTCACCGACTTTGGAATTGCACGAGAGCTCGGCAACTCGTTCGATATGGCGAACACTTTTGTTGGAACCTTCAAATACATGTCGCCTGAGCGCGTGCAGAACCAGCCATACGAGTGAGTGGTATCTTGCTGATGGGTATTTGGCGATGGTTTCCCGCTTACCTCACAAACGGTGATACAGCTACAAGTCGGACATTTGGAGTCTAGGTCTTGTGCTGATTGAGTGCGCGACTGCTACCTTCCCTTATCACTACGCACGCAGCTACATCGATGTAAGGGGTTTGCCGCAGCATTTCTGAATTTGACGATAAAGTTCACCCTTGGTCATATCAATAGGTCGTGCAAAGCATCATCGAGTGCGCAGAACCAGAGCTTCCGGAAAAGGATGCAAGTGGTGACTCTTTCTCACCAGAGTTTCTCCAGTTCGTGAGCTGCTGCCTTAAGAAAGACGTACGAAATGCTCCACAAATGGAATGGAGATGTTTGCCTTGCTCACTACTTGTTTGTATGTAACATTAGCCACAAAAACGTGCGTCTGTCGACACGCTGCTCAACTTGCCTTGGCTCACACGGCACGATGCTACTGACCGCGCTAAGTGCATCGCTCGCTGTTCGCGGTGGCTTCACGCACGGCGAAATGAGGCTAAAGGATCTGAGGAAAACAAGTCTGCGGAACGAAAGCGCGTAGGGTCCATCGATGACTACGAAGACGACGAGTTTGAAGCTGAAGATGACGTTGCCGAGGCAAAGTAATAACAGATCAGATTTTCAGTCTATCACAGTGGTAGAATAGACAATCTCGAATACCCTAGAATTTATCGCTCGCTAGATGGCCCAAGCAAATATTCGCGCGCCGACTCCCGAGCATGACACGCATAATAGCGGTCACAATTGGCACGTCGTGGCGCAAATAGCTGTCGACGGAGCGACACCAGCAATGCCAAAAGCGACACACCGGCGATAAATGCGATGGTAATAAGTGCCTGCAATGCAATACGCTCTTCAGGAGTTGTCCAGTGCTGTCTGGCATTTGTTTCCTCTCTCATAGCCGCAGTTGAGTCAATTTGCAGTAGATTTGTGGATGATCGGAGGTCCTCTATGGGTACCGATAGATCATATCCTTGACGTTGGATTCTCTCTAGGCAAGCATCGAGGTCGTTGATGAAGACATCGAACCGGAGAGTCCCAACACCAGAGGCAGCGTCCCATCCCTCTGTTGCTACATGCCCTCGAGGACAGCAAGACATTCCAACAGACCCGCATGACGTCTCGCCGTCCGTGATGTCGCGAAAAACATGCGGACATTCCTCGTGCAGCGCGTAGAGAAGAGGGTTCAGGAAACCGAGTGGCGGCTTGCCGCGACTAGCACGATGGCTATTTACCAACATGACCATCGAAGCTAGCACCGGCGCCGAGACAGATGTGCCGTCCGTAGGAGTCAGGTCCCCGTTCACGATGACGGGAAAGGCATGACCCACTGCTGCGATGTCCGGGTACGCACGACCCGAGGTATTGAACATTGATGTGAGCCCATGTTCGTCAGCGTACGCAAGATACTTGCTTACAGCGCGTCGCTGGTAATCGGGCATGCCAAAAAGCTCGCTAAATCCCCCACCAGACGTGATGAGTGCATCATCGTGCCGAATACTCGTCACACGCTCGTGAAACAATCCGTCTTGATCAACAGATTCGTCAACTCCAGGCTAGTAGCACCAACACTTGTGGCATAGGGTGATGACGCTGGGAACATGGCGAGGAATCGGTCACAGGGCTTTGAAGTGACCGAGTTGGGCAGTTTCCGACAGAATCCCGACAAGTTGCTCGCTTGAACGCCAGCATCTCCAGCCGATATCACGACTGAAATACCGCGGAGTGCACTCTTCATGAGTTCCCTATTGACCGGCGCGTGCATAGGCAACCGGTACGCTGCACTCGTCGTCGGTGTAGCTGACGGACACGACTGAGGGAGGAGGGTCCATAGAATTCACGTCTTGCATAAATGTGAGAAAGGCTCTTGATTGTCGGCAGCAAACACGCGCGTTGGGTCCCGCAGTGTCGTGTAGCACATCATGTCGACATGCGCACCGTGAGCGACCCCGACGGCAACTTGGACGTCCAGCGAAGCCTCTCCAGTTGCGACGGCTGCAGCATCTCCGCCGCCACGATACGCCGACAGCTGGTTAGAGTGCGCGATACAGTCTCCGTGTGTCGTAAGCCGGAGCTCGCCCGTGTCACCTCCGAACTTGCTGACGAACCGCTTGATGTCGCTCTCTCGGTAGAACTCCTGGAGGAAACGTGCCAATGACAAGGTTCCCCTCTCCAGCACCGGCGCTGGTCCCCTCAGGCACTTGATACTGCTTGCGGATGGTGTCCGGCGTCACAATATCGTCTCTCGAGAGCGCGACGTCCTCGTCCGCTGCCAGCGGCGGGTCGTAGCGTCCCGATTTCTTCCCATGCTCCCTTCTCCCCTCAAGCCTCTTCTGCATGGCGCGCGCCTGCATCTCGGTGGGGAAGCTCTCCAATCCGTCCACAAACACGACGCTCCCCTTGAGAGCCCCTGGGAGCTCAAATCCCTCGTCGGGCCTCACAACGCGCACGTCGGGCATCTCCACATGGCTGAACTCGAACAGCCTCGTCTTGAACAGCCTCTCCGCGCTCTCGACCGGCACCCGCAGCTCCCACGCGTCCCCAGTCGCCCCCACGGCCTTCCCATCCACCTCTTCCTCTTCATTCAGCGCCTGCAGCGCCGCCAGCACCTCCTCCGACGCGCCGACGAGCCCGCGAAGCTGCTCCAGACCCACGAACTGCCCGTAGCGCGCGCCGCGAGGGTCCGCGCGCGCCGCCACCAGCGCCTCCAGCCGCGCGTCGTCGTCCTCGTTGCCCCCGAGCACCAGCCGCAGCCTCAGCGCGTCGCCCGCGGCCGCGCGAGCCCCGCGCGCCCACCGCCCGCATGTCGCCATGAGGTTGAAGCGTCCGTTGCCTTTGTGAGGTCATTACTGTAGGAAGAAAAAAAGATTTTTTTCACGTCCCCAAATTACATCATTCTACCACTCCCAATATTAAAAATATGTCCGTAAATAAATATATGCGCGTATTATTAAGATGA
The DNA here is from genome assembly GCA_024867545.1 of Phytopythium helicoides. Taxonomy (NCBI): domain Eukaryota; phylum Oomycota; class Peronosporomycetes; order Pythiales; family Pythiaceae; genus Phytopythium; species Phytopythium helicoides. The sequence continues at coordinate 272,200 of JANFNE010000024.1, read as the reverse complement.
CAAGAGCCTAAAATAAAAGAAATCAATTTGCCCAAAACAAGTGTGAAGCCCCGTGAATAACGGCATACAATCGCCCATAGACGGCGGTTGCTGGCTGCGCGCCGACCCGCCACTAGGGGAAAGCGGCGCGGAAAGGACGGCGAGCATGGCGGCGTTCGGCGCGGCGGCGGCGGCCGGCGGGTACCTGAACCCGAACAACGACTACACGATCCCCCAGTCCATCGGCGACGGCGTGCAGGACCTGGCGTGGAGCCCCACGAGCAACACGCTCGTCTCGGGAAGCTGGGACAACTGCGTGCGCTGCTGGGAGGTGCAGGCGCAGAGCGGCCAGTTCAACGCCGTGCCCAAGGCGCAGATCTCGCACGACGGGCCAGTGCTCTGCACGGCGTTCAGCGGGGTGCGTGCGCGCGGTTCGCGGGGCCCTGGGGCGGCGGCTCAGGAGCTAATGGACGTCTGGATGTGTGTATGGGTGCTGTACTTGGCGCTGCGTGATGCTGCTCAACCACTCCAGGACGGCACGGCCGTGTTCTCGGGCTCGTGCGACAAGACGGCCAAGATGTGGGTGCTCAACGGGCCGGCGCAGGGCCAGCAGATCGCGGCGGTACGGTGTCTGGAGGTGATGGAGGCCCCCTGCGGAGCGGCGACTGACGGGTGCACGAGCAGCACGACGCGCCGATCCGCGCGATCGCGGCGATCAGGAGGCAGGCTGCGTGGTCACGGGCAGCTGGGACAAAACGCTCAAGTACTGGGACACGAGGTCGCCCACGGCCATGGCCACGCTGCAGCTCTCGGAGCGCGTGTACGCCATGGACGTCAAGCACCCGCTGCTGGTCGTGGCCACGGCGGACCGCCAGATCCACGTCGTGGATGTGCGCAAGCCCTCGCAGATCTACAAGTCCATCCCGTCGAACCTCAAGTTCCAGACGCGCACCTATCGCCTGCTTCCCGGACGCGTCGGGCTTTGCCTGTTGGCTCCGTCGAGGGCCGCTGCGCCATCCAGCATGTTGAGGACAAGGACAAACGGTGCGTTCGAGTCATTTTTGCATTGATGCATAGCACCATCCTGACCAACTTCTGCTACCCATTGCCCACAGAAACGATTTCGCGTTCAAGTGCCACCGTGACGGCGCAGATATCTATCCCGTGAGCAGCATCGCGTTTCATCCGTTCGGAACATTCGCGACCATAGGCGGCGACGGCACATTCTGCTTTTGGGACAAAGATGCCCGCCAGAAGCTCAAGGCATTCAACAAGAGGTGCGGTCTGCACGGAATTCAGTTTGAATCAACGGCGCGGAAATGCCTAACGTAACCTGCCGGTGCCCTTTTCAGCAACCAGTCGATCACAGTGGGCAAGTTCAATGCGCCAGGCGACATTTTTGCGTACACGCTGTCGTACGACTGGTCGATGGGCTCGGAGAAGTACAACCAGGCGCAGCCGAGCATCATTCGGCTGCACAGCGTCTCGGAGGCCGAGATCAAGCAGAAGAAGAAGCCAGGTATTGGACATTCGTCGGCACGGAATTCGTTCTGAGCAGCGCGCAAACGCGATGGGGGTGCGTGCGAGAGGGCCCGGGCGTGGGGCGCGCGGGGCGCGAGCGTTGCCCGCCCCCGCTCGTCGCACGTGCGCCTGTTGCTGCTTTGCCGCCCTGCTCGGCGGTAGTTCCAAGATATAAAATACTAACTGCATATGTTGTGGTTCTTGCAGCTGGTCGGTAGGCGACGGAGCGTTGACGTGGAGAGCCGCTCAAGCCGCGACAACAAGGCAAGTGTTCACAGCGAGGCGTGGAGTGAACGTACAGCTTGCAAAGATGGCGAAGCGGAAAACTGCCTTTTGCATTGGTGCCGCGAGAACGTAGGCAATCGGCATCAGTCGTATTACAGCCGACCGAGGAGAAGCTCTCTCCATGAATACAGCGTATTCATTAGTACAGCAGGGCTCCGAATACTGGTTGAGAATCCAATTGATCCACGGACGGTAGCTTGGCTTGGAGTGGTCTTGACGGATATGCCGCCTCATCTGTCTGTTATCCACTCTAGCATCACGCATGAGAAGTGCCCATTGACGCTACATTGGAGTTGTTGTGCGACAGCCCGCAGCTCCTTCGGCTTCCCCAGCCGCTGCTTACGATGAGGCACTTTGTGATATGTTCGGCACCAATCACTTGTGGTGGCGATGGATAAGTTGACATATGAGTCATGTCCAACTAGTGTAGTGTAGTGAATTGCATCTCTTTTGACAGCGGTCGGCGCTGTGCTATCATAGCCTCACAGCCGCTGATCATTCTATTCCATGACCACTCGAAGAACTTGAACCGTCCTCCTCTTGCTACCGGTAGTTCACGATGCGATGCACACACAAGGACATTCGAGTCCTGCTTCAAGTTGACCAGACAAGATCGGCTAGGAGTGCCGAATGAACAGATCCATAACAGCGGACAGGCAATGAATCCGCCGCCGGCTATTGAATTCATTGGAATGACCATCTCTGCAGTACCCGCTGCGCTCTGCTTCGTCCGGCTTCCTCATTTCCGATTCCGCCATCTACAGCCCAACACCTCCTCTTCCATTTCAAGATGAAGATCTATTCTTTCGGCCTTGCGTTCGTAGCCGTCGTCGTTGCTGCGATGTCCGAGAATGCAGAGGCTGTGACTATTGGCACGGCCAAGGGACTCGCATCTGCCACTACTGGCGGTGGGAGCGCTACGGCTGTGTATCCGTCGACAATCACGGAACTCAAGACGTACCTCGCGAGCTCCAGCGCGCAGGTCATCTACCTTAACAAGACCTTCGACTTCCGAGGCACGGAGGGCACGACCACGGAGACGGGCTGCCGTCCGCCGTCCAACACCGCGTGCATCGCCAAGAACAACGGGCTCAAGGGTCAAGATTGCATCCTGCAGTCGGGCGGTTTCTCAGGTACTGGCGGATGCGAGGACGGCACGGCCGTCACTATCACCTACGACAATGCTGCTCTTCAAGCCAACATGCTCCAAGTTACGTCCAACAAGACCCTTCGTGGCATCGGACGCACAGGCATCATCATGGGCAAGGGTCTGTGGCTCATCGGCAACAACATCATCATCCAGAATATCCACATCACGGAGCTCAACCCTCACTTGATCTGGGGAGGTGACGCCATTTACCTCCAAGGTCTCAACGGTGGTGAGACTGCTATGGAGAACATTTGGCTCGACCATCTCAAGATCTCCAACATTGGTCGCCAGTTCATTGCCACCAACACAGCCAGCTCCGACACCATGACGATCAGCAACTGCGAGTTCGACGGATACACCGAGTACTCCGCTTCCTGTGACAACCGCCACTACTGGACCATGCTCTTTTACGGAACCAAAACCCAAGTGAGTCTCATCAACAACTACATCCACCAGACGTCGGGTCGCTCACCTAAGGTCGGTGGTGACTCCATCATCCACGCGGCCAACAACTACTTCTACAACAACTCGGGCCACAACTTTGCGCCTGTCGATGAGTCGTACACGATTGCGGAGGGTAACTACATGGACACTTGCACGACACCCGTGCTATTGTCGGATTCAACTGGTGCGATCTACGCCGAGACGTCGGGAGGTACCACTTGTTCGTCGTATCTGAGTCGTTCGTGCGTCAAGAACGTGAACACGAACTCGGCCAATTCGTTGACAAACCAACTTGGGAGTTCGGCGCTTTCGAAGGGCGCGGCTGTAGCTAAGAAGTACACCGCCACGACAGCCGCCAAGTTCACCGTCCCGACCACCAACTTCGGCGTTGGCACTCTCTCGTAGATGTGGACTGCTTGTTTAGCCATTGATCGGGAGATTTTGGCTCTTGAGTAGATAGATGTGCGTGAGTAAGCACGATGCAGCGTTTGATCTCGCCAGACCACATGCAAAATCTGAGTGAACAAGACTTGTTGATACAATTCGGAACGTACCGCAGGTTGACTTTTTTTTCCACGTTGGATTTACCCCGCACACCCAGGGTTCGGCGCCAACATCCGGCAATCTCTATGAGGCACATAGCGATCTGTTTGGAGCTAAAAGACGACGCGGCTTCATAGATTAGCGCAGTGATAACGTCCGATGGGTCAACAGCTGATATTGGGCGATCCGGTTCGCTTTCCCAGCCGGCTTTGCTTTTGCATCAGCTCATTCACGCGTTGGCCATTCACAGGAAAAGTATATGTTATTGTTGCCCGATGGCGCTCCACACCGATCAAAATTGATTGAGGCGTGTGCGTCACAGATCATTGTCTGGTCAATGTGACGAAGGTGAAACTTATGCTCAAGACTCTTGAGCATAAGATTGAGTCAAGAGCACGCAAAATGGTGTCTATGTAGGGAGCGCCAAAGGAGAGCAGCAGTGCTGCAACAACCCACAATCTCAGCCTCGGTAGACTCGCAAGTCTATTCATTCTCCAATTTCCACCCAACCAGCCACAAGAATCTCTTTGCATCGGCAATCATGAAGATTATCTCGCTTGGACTTGCGCTCATATCTGCAGTCTTCGCCAGTATTACCGGTGACGCCGAGGCCATCACCATTGGTACAGCCAAGGGTTTGGCGTCTGGTGCCACCGGTGGCGGGAGTGCGACTGCTGTGTATCCAACGACAATTGCCCAACTCAAGAGCTACCTGTCGAGTTCCAGCGCTCAGGTTATTATCCTACAGCAGTCACTGGATTTCCGCGGAACGGAAGGCACAACTACGGAGACTGGATGTCGTCCGCCATCCAACACCGCATGCATCGCCAAGAACAACGGGCTCAAGGGTCAAGATTGTATCCTCCAGTCTGGTGGATTTTCGGGGACCGGTGGATGTGACGACGGGACCTCAGTTTCTATCACCTATGACAACGCTGCCCTTCAAGCCAACATGCTCCAAGTTACGTCCAACAAGACTCTCCGCGGAGTTGGCCGTAAGGGAATCATTATCGGCAAGGGTCTGTGGCTCATCGGCAACAACATCATCATCCAGAACATCCATATCACCAATTTGAACCCTCACTTGATCTGGGGTGGCGACGCCATTTACCTCCAAGGGCCTTGACAGCGGTGCAACAGCCATGGAGAATATTTGGCTGGACCACATGAAGTTCTCCAAGGTCGGACGCCAGTTCATCGCCACCAACACGGCAAGTTCCAGCAGCATGACGATCAGCAACTGCGAGTTCGATGGCTATACGCAGTACTCCGCTTCCTGTGACAACCGCCACTACTGGACCATGCTCTTTTACGGAACCAAAACCCAAGTGAGTCTCATCAACAACTACATCCACCAGACGTCGGGTCGCTCACCTAAGGTCGGTGGTGACTCCATCATCCACGCGGCCAACAACTACTTCTACAACAACTCGGGCCACAACTTTGCGCCTGTCGATGAGTCGTACACGATTGCGGAGGGTAACTACATGGACACTTGCACGACACCCGTGCTATTGTCGGATTCAACTGGTGCGATCTACACCGAGACCTCTGGAAGTACGACTTGCAAGTCGTATCTGAGTCGTTCGTGCGTCAAGAACGTGAACACGAACTCGGCTAACACCCTGCTCAGCCAATCGGGCACCACGGCAATCAAGACTGGAGCCACAGTTGCCAAAAAGTACACGGCCACGACTGCTGCCACTCTCTCGACGACCAGCAGCAACTTTGGTGTTGGCACCCTCAGCTAAACTTCCAGAAGGTGGGGATTCGATGTGCGAATATGGCGTTGCAAAATCGTGCTGTCAGCTTCCAATGGTGCTCCAAAGTCCAATTTCAGAAATGAATGAATGAATGAGTGCTCGCTTGATTCATTGTCTTCTCTTGCTCCCATGACACCTATTATCCGCTCTTGACATCTTCAGGCGAAACTCCCAATCGCTTGAGCGCCTCCTTCGCCCCCTCCAAACCCGACTCGGACGCTAGCTTGTAGTACTGCACCGCCTTCTCCCGGTCCACTGGCACACCCTCCCCACGCTCGAACAGCTGCGCAAGACAGAGCTGCGCCTCGGCGATCGACCCCGTCTCGGCTGCCAGGAAGAAGAGCTGCGCCGCCTGCTGCGGGTCGCGCTCCACCCCGCGTCCCATGAGGTAGCACGCGCCGAGGTCGAACTGCGCGTCCGCCAGTCCCGCGTCCGCCGCCTTGCGCAGGTGCGAGACCGCGCGTGCGTCGCAGCGCTCGACCCCTCGCCCGTGCAGGAACGCGGCCCCGAGCGCGCGGTGGGCCTCGGGCATCCCCTTGTCGGCCGCCTGCTCGTACAGCTCGGCCGCCCTGGCCTCGTCCCGCTCGACGTGCAGGCCGGCCGCGTACAAGTGCGCGAGGTCGTAGCTGGCGGCCGCGTGACCGCTGCGAGCCGCGCGCTCCCAGTACTCGAGCGCGAGCGCGAGCTGCGGCTCTCCTTCTCCCTCTCTCTCGCCCGCATCCGCGTCCGCGAGCAGCAGCTTGCCGAGCTCGTGGCAGCTCGTGCCGTGGCCCGCGTCGGCCGCCTGGCGCAGGAACCGCCGCGCCAGTGCCTCGTCCCGCGCGACGTCCGCGTGGCCGCGCAGGTAGAGCAGGCCCAGCGCACTCTGCGCGCGCACGTGGCCGCCCAGCGCCGCGTTGGTCCAGTGCAGCACGGCGCTCTGCGCGCTCGAGCGGCTGCGCGGGGCCTCGGCCTTGCCCAGCAGCAGCCGCACGCCCAGCGCGAACTCGGCCTCGGCCTCGGCCTCGGCGCCAGCGCCGGCGTCAGACGGGCCCCACGAGCTCAGCGGCCGCGCGAGGCGGGGCGCCGGCCCGCGCCGAGACGCCCAGGAGCTCACCACGCGCGACACCACGCCCATCATCTCGGCGAGTGACGACCATCCGCCCGCCCGAGAGAGACACTACACGCATGCGTTTTGCGCGACTTTCGAACGACAGAGGTGCTTTGGCTCTTACGTTTCGAGATGCTCACGTCACAAACGACAGCCAGCTAGACTACCGTCCAACACGTTCAGCTTGTCGGGTCTACGGTTTGGGGACGATGGTAGCTGTCTAGAAGGCTGCGAGAGTGCCGACGCCGAAGTTGGTGCTCGCCAGAGAGAGCCTGGCAGCGGCGCCAGGCCTGTACATCTTGGCCACGTTCGCGCCAGTCGTGAGCGCCGTGCTGCCGCCCTGACTCAGCAGACCGTTGTTCGAGTTCACGTACACGTTGTTGGCACACGCGCGACCAAGGGTCGATGAGCACGTGGAACCGCCCGAGGTCTCCGAGTACATGGTGCCGGTCTTGTCGGTGAGCAGCACGGGCGTCGTGCACTTGTCCATGAAGTTACCCTCAGCGATGGTGTACGACTTCTCGGACGGGTCAAAGTTGTGGTCCGAGTTGTTGTAGAAGTAGTTGTTGGCGGCATGGAGGATGGCGTCCTCGCCGGCCTTGGGCGATCGACCCGACGTCTGGTGATGTAGTTGTTGATGAGACTGACCTGCGTCTGTGTGCCGTAGAAGAGCATGGTCCAGTAGTGGCGGTTGTCCCACGACGCCGAGTAGAGCGTGGATCCATCAAACTCACAGTTGCTGATGGTGAGGCTCTTGACGCTCGCGGCGTTGGTGACAATCATCTGACGACCGATATGCGAGATCTTGAGGTGGTCGAGCCACACGTTCTCTTGCGGGGAGCCGCCGTTTTGGCCCTGCATGTAGATGGCGTCGCCACCCCAGATGAGGTGCGGGTTGAGATTGGTAATGTGGATGTTCTGGATGATAACATTGCTGCCGAGGATCCAGATACCCTTGCCGATGATCACACCATTGCGTCCGTCGCCACGCAGGGTCTTGTTTGCCGTGACTTGGAGCATGTTTTTCTGTAGCGCAGCGTTGTCGTAGGTGATGGTGACGGGTTTCCCGTTGTCGCAGCCTCCGGTTCCCGAGAATCCGCCGGACTGAAGGATGCAGTCCTGGCCCTTGAATCCGTTGTTCTTGGCGAGACACTGCTGGTTGGACGGCGGACGACAACCGGTCTCCGTGGTTGTTTTCTCCGTACCACGGAAGTCGAAGGTCTTGTTGAGGATGATGACTTGCGCGCTCGAGCTGGAGAGGTAACTCTTGAGTTGGGCGATGGTGGTCGGGTAGACTGGCGTGGCGTTACCTCCACCGGTGGCTCTGGAGGCGAGACCCTTGGCAGTGCCGGTGTTGATGGCGTCGGCATTGTCGGATACGAGCGCAATGACGGCGACGAAGACAGCGATTCCGTAGGAGAAGATCTTCATGGTTTGTTGTCTTGCTTGTAGATGGTGAAGGCGTGTGGCTGGGGTGGTGTATAGTGCTGGGTAGCTCACCGATTTGGAAGTGAGTGCGTTTATCGAGTGCAAACGCTTTCTGTACTTTCGGGTACCGACTGGTCAACTACTGTAGTTTGACGTGGGGATTCATTGATGGCAGGACTGTCACAGTCGCTGTACAGGTACCATACCTATATGCTGCACTAGCCACTTGAAGGTGTTTGTTTACCACGAGCAGCATGCAAGCACAGCAAAGCCCATGATTAATGAAATATGCTCGAATTCCTTCACGAACAGCAAAGCAGATGGACGGTGGTGCTGTGCTTCAAATCACTTGAGCGTTGCGTCCCGGAATCATGATTGTTCGTCGAAAACAATCATGATTCCGGGACGCAACGCTCAAGTGATTTGAAGCACAGCACCACCGTCCATCTGCTTTGCTGTTCGTGAAGGAATTCGAGCATATTTCATTAATCATGGGCTTTGCTGTGCTTGCATGCTGCTCGTGGTAAACAAACACCTTCAAGTGGCTAGTGCAGCATATAGGTATGGTACCTGTACAGCGACTGTGACAGTCCTGCCATCAATGAATCCCCACGTCAAACTACAGTAGTTGACCAGTCGGTACCCGAAAGTACAGAAAGCGTTTGCACTCGATAAACGCACTCACTTCCAAATCGGTGAGCTACCCAGCACTATACACCACCCCAGCCACACGCCTTCACCATCTACAAGCAAGACAACAAACCATGAAGATCTTCTCCTACGGAATCGCTGTCTTCGTCGCCGTCATTGCGCTCGTATCCGACAATGCCGACGCCATCAACACCGGCACTGCCAAGGGTCTCGCCTCCAGAGCCACCGGTGGAGGTAACGCCACGCCAGTCTACCCGACCACCATCGCCCAACTCAAGAGTTACCTCTCCAGCTCGAGCGCGCAAGTCATCATCCTCAACAAGACCTTCGACTTCCGTGGTACGGAGAAAACAACCACGGAGACCGGTTGTCGTCCGCCGTCCAACCAGCAGTGTCTCGCCAAGAACAACGGATTCAAGGGCCAGGACTGCATCCTTCAGTCCGGCGGATTCTCGGGAACCGGAGGCTGCGACAACGGGAAACCCGTCACCATCACCTACGACAACGCTGCGCTACAGAAAAACATGCTCCAAGTCACGGCAAACAAGACCCTGCGTGGCGACGGACGCAATGGTGTGATCATCGGCAAGGGTATCTGGATCCTCGGCAGCAATGTTATCATCCAGAACATCCACATCACCAATCTCAACCCGCACCTCATCTGGGGTGGCGACGCCATCTACATTCAGGGCCAAAACGGCGGCGCCCCGCAAGAGAACGTGTGGCTCGACCACCTCAAGATCTCGCATATCGGTCGTCAGATGATTGTCACCAACGCCGCGAGCGTCAAGAGCCTCACCATCAGCAACTGTGAGTTTGATGGATACACTGAGTACTCCGCTTCTTGTGACAACCGCCACTACTGGACCATGCTCTTCTACGGCACGCAGACGCAGGTCAGTCTCATCAGCAACTACATCCACCAGACGTCTGGTCGCTCGCCCAAGGTCGGCGGCGACTCCATCATCCACGCGGCTAACAACTACTTCTACAACAACTCGGGCCACAACTTCGACCCATCCGAGAAGTCATACACCATCGCCGAGGGTAACTTCATGGACATGTGCACGACGCCCGTGCTGCTCACCGACAAGACCGGCACCATGTACTCGGAGACGTCGGGCGGTTCCACGTGCTCGTCCTACCTCGGTCGCTCGTGCGCCAACAACGTGAACTTGAACACGAACAACGGCCTGCTGAGTCAGGGCGGCAGCACGGCGCTCACGACTGGCGCGAACGTGGCCAAGACGTACAAGCCTGGCGCCGCTGCCAGGCTCTCTCTGGTGAGCACCAACTTCGGCGTCGGCACTCTCGCTGCGTTTTAGATGTTCTTCATTTTTGCCAGAGTGACGTAGCGTGTAGACAGATTCTTGGACTAGTCGCTAATGGTTTCAAATGAATTGTCTTGTGCTGCATGGTGTCCTGCACCGTGCAGTGCGTGCTTGCATCAATGGAGAGCTCGCAGAGGATTTGATCTTTATAGACTCCTCTCAAGAAAAGACAGGCTTGAGATTCGGAGCCGTCCTGCCAAGGCCATCCAGACACCTCTCGCGTCCAAACCGTTGATCGGTTCGGCAGTGCCCAGTGCTAATGGGCTGCCATCTCGACTGGACGAGGATGAGTCCACAGTTTGGGCCTAAGCTCTCCTGCTCGCATGATACTCATGTAAAACGCACAGAAAAAAAAAAACGATGGAAGCATTCGCCAGAGTGCTGGCCACGATTCCGTGACGCGGGTTGTAAGGTCCATCACCAGACAACCTGCCGGTTTCCGAGACCGCTTGCGTTGTTCAGGGCCACAACGCGGTCACTGAGTCATAGGGGCAGCAGTCGCGGGTGCTCTAGCGATCTTTATGTTCAATCTACGCAACAAAAGTTTAGTTTGTGGTCAAAATAGCGTGGTGTCTTCTTCTTTGTGGTTGCCCTGCAACTTCCAGCAGTTGACTAACATAGACCCACTGTACACTCAACCGTCTCAGCGCATACATCATAGCGGCCGAACAGGACCTCGATCTTTTTTCCACGAGAAGGTGGCTCTTCATTTCCAATCTCTCGAGCTCCTGAGCACACCGATCTGATCCACCAAGCCAACCAACCATGAAGATCTTCTCCTACGGTCTTACCATCGCCATCGCACTCGTCGCATTCGTCTCCGGCAGCGCTCGTCCTCGAGTACAGTGAGTGAGCGCGGTCTCGCACCTGCACAAGGCGGCGGACGCGGGTCTAGCGGACGCGCAGTTCGACCTCGGCGCGTGCTACCTCATGGGACGCGGGGTGGAGCGCGACCCGCAGCAGGCAGCGCAGCTCTTCTTCCTGGCAGCCGAGACGGGTTCGATCGCCGAGGCGCAGCTCTGTCTCGCGCAGTTGTTCGAGCGCGGGGAGGGTGTGCCGGTGGACCGAGAGAAGGCGGTGCAGTACTACAAGCTATCGTCCGAGTCGGGTTTGGAGGGGGCGAAGGAGGCTCTGAAGCGACTGGGAGTTTCACCTGAGGATGCCGAGAGCGGATAATAGGTGTCATGGGAGCAAGAGAAGACAATGAATCAAGCAAGAAACCACTCCTTCCTTCATTTCTGAAATTGGACTTTGGAGCACCATTGGAAGCACGACTTTGCAACGCCATATTCGCACATCGAATCCATACCTTCTGGACGTTTAGCTGAGGATGCCAACACTAAAGTTGGTAGAGGTCGTCGAGAAAGTGGCAGCAGGCACTACCATGCAGTTCGTGGCATCCGCCAGTATGCGAGCGCGTTGAGTATACTTTCCATGAGTAAGCTTTGGAAGTTCGATCTTGGAGAGGCACAGCGGTTGGGTGGGTAAGTTCTGGTGCAGACAGCGTCTTTATATTGACTCGCCATTGGTGTCACCATCTAAGGCTTACATGCACACTCCAAACATCGAGAGCCACTGGTTGATTACAGTTGCTTGCTTTTTCTACCACCTCCTTCAGAGGGGTCGACGGAATCAATACGCGGATTCCTCGAAACCATGCATTGAGCCGCAAGAGTGCCGGCACCACCGAAGTCGGTGCTCAACGCCGACAATTTGGCAGCCCTGTGGTTCTGGGGCGATGGTGACCGTCTAGAAGGCACCCAGCGTGCCGACACCGAAGTTGGTGCTCGCGAGGGCGAGCCTGGCGGCGGCACCGGGGGTGTACGTCTTGGCAACGTTCGCGCCAGCCGAGAGCGCCGTGCTACCGCCCTGGCTGGTGAGGGCATTGTTCGTGTTCAAGTTCACGTTGTTAGCGCACGCGCGACCGAGGTACGAGGAGCACGTGGAGCCGCCCGACGTCTCGGCGTAAAAGGCACCAGTCGTGTCCGTAAACTCAACAGGCTTCGTGCACGTGTCCATGTAGTTACCCTCCGCAATCACACGGGACTGTGCGACAGGAGCAAAGTTGTGGCCCGAGTTGCTGTAGAAGTAGTTGTTGGCCGCGTGGACGATAACACTTTCGCCAATCCTCGGCGAGCGACCCGAAGTATGGTGAATGTAGTTATTGATGAGGCTAACCTGCGTCTTGGTGCCGTAGAAAAGCATGGTCCAGTAGTGACGGTTATCGCACGTCGCCGAGTAATCAGTGTTGCCGTCGAACTCGCAGTTGCTGATGGTCAAGCTGTCCGCGCCGATCAGATTGGTGGCGATGAACTGCCGTCCAACCTTGGAAAACTTGATGTGATCGAGCCACACATTCTTCTGCACGGTTCCGTCGGTGTTACCTTGGAGGTAGATGGCATCACCACCCCAGATCAGGTGCGGGTTGAGGTTGGTGATGTGGATGTTCTGAATGATGACATTGCTGCCGACAACCCAGAGACCCTTGCCGATGATCACACCCTTGATACCATCACCACGCACGGTCTTGTTAGAGGTAACCTGGAGCATGTTCTTCTGAATTGCGGCGTTGTCGTAAGTGACGGTGACGGCTTTGCCGTTATCACAGCCACCAGTAGCGAATCCCTCCGACTGGAGGATGCAATCCTGACCTTTGTGACCATTGTTCAGGGCGATGCACTGCGTGTTCGAAGCCGGCCGGCAACCTGTCTCGGTCTTGGTATTCTCGGTACCAACGAAGTTGAAAGTACTCCTGAGGATGATGACCTGCGGGCTCGAGCTGGACAGGTAGCTCTTGAGCTGGGCGATGGTGGTCGGGTACACGGGGGTGGTGTTGCCACCACCCGTAGCACCCTTGGCGAGACCCTTGGCGGTACCAGTGTTGATGGCCTCGGCGTTGTCGGAGACGAATGCGACGAGTGCGATGGCGATGGTAAGACCGTAGGAGAAGATCTTCATGGTTGGTTGGCTTGGTGGATCAGATCGGTGTGCTCAGGAGCTCGAGAGATTGGAAATGAAGAGCCACCTTCTCGTGGAAAAAATATCGAGGTCCTGTTCGGCCGCTATGATGTATGCGCTGAGACGGTTGAGTGTACAGTGGGTCTATGTTAGTCAACTGCTGGAAGTTGCAGGGCAACCACAAAGAAGAAGACACCACGTTTTACCATTCAGGGCGAGCACTGCTGCTGAAATCCCGCGCCCATACCATACACCATACAATGCCGTCCGTTTATGGTTGACTACGAATGCAACACCGATGTGGAGTGCCGTCCGTGCAGCGCTGTCCGTATGTGGTTGAGTGCAATACCGATGTGAAGGGTCGTAAGCGTGATCATGGTCACCATCATCATCGATGTGCACCGCCGCTGATGTGTAATACTAACGTGGCAACAGGAACAAAGAGAGGTTTGTTGCAGTGTACCATGTGTCCACACGGCTGTCGTTGCAATGCGAGGGCAGATCCATGGTGCTGTGCAGCGCAATCGATCAGGGAAACCAGGGTGGTGACGATGCACTTTGTGAATCTTCAATCTGGGAATCCGAATCATAGGATTATGTCGCCCTCATGCTGTTAATTTGTCAACGTTATTATCCCTCCGATCAAAGTTGCTGTCTCACTGTGCGCACCTCACGTGTTCATCCTCAACGTCCAGTCGACATGATATCCAACCAGCATATCCTAGGATACGGCACTGCCAAACCGATCAGTAACATGGACTCGCTCAGGTGTCCGAAGGTCTTTGACTACGTGTTGAGGGTATACCTGTTTTTCGTGATTCTCATTCATTCGCGCGTTGGGAGCAGGAACAGTTCATTCATCGAATAGGCGCCAGGCGCCAGCCGTAGAGAGGGCCCTTGCGTAGAGCAGCGCGGAAGTGGCCTTCAGGCTCGCCCGCTTATTTATTCCGCCATACCGCATCCCTATGCTGCCTCGAAGGCCTTCTCTACGGCTGGCGCCTGGCGCCTATTCGATGAATGAACTGTTCCTGCTCCCAACGCGCGAATGAATGAGAATCACGAAAAACAGGTATACCCTCAACACGTAGTCAAAGACCTTCGGACACCTGAGCCAGTCCATGTTACTGATCGGTTTGGCAGTGCCGTATCCTAGGATATGCTGGTTGGATATCATGTCGACTGGACGTTGAGGATGAACACGTGAGGTGCGCACAGTGAGACAGCAACTTTGATCGGAGGGATAATAACGTTGACAAATTAACAGCATGAGGGCGACATAATCCTATGATTCGGATTCCCAGATTGAAGATTCACAAAGTGCATCGTCACCACCCTGGTTTCCCTGATCGATTGCGCTGCACAGCACCATGGATCTGCCCTCGCATTGCAACGACAGCCGTGTGGACACATGGTACACTGCAACAAACCTCTCTTTGTTCCTGTTGCCACGTTAGTATTACACATCAGCGGCGGTGCACATCGATGATGATGGTGACCATGATCACGCTTACGACCCTTCACATCGGTATTGCACTCAACCACATACGGACAGCGCTGCACGGACGGCACTCCACATCGGTGTTGCATTCGTAGTCAACCATAAACGGACGGCATTGTATGGTGTATGGTATGGGCGCGGGATTTCAGCAGCAGTGCTCGCCCTGAATGGTAAAACGTGGTGTCTTCTTCTTTGTGGTTGCCCTGCAACTTCCAGCAGTTGACTAACATAGACCCACTGTGCTCTCAACCGTCTCAGCGCATACATCATAGCGGCCGAACAGGACCTCGATATTTTTTCCACGAGAAGGTGGCTCTTCATTTCCAATCTCTCGAGCTCCTGAGCACACCGATCTGATCCACCAAGCCAACCAACCATGAAGATCTTCTCCTACGGTCTTACCATCGCCATCGCACTCGTCGCATTCGTCTCCGACAACGCCGAGGCCATCAACACTGGTACCGCCAAGGGTCTCGCCAAGGGTGCTACGGGTGGTGGCAACACCACCCCCGTGTACCCGACCACCATCGCCCAGCTCAAGAGCTACCTGTCCAGCTCGAGCCCGCAGGTCATCATCCTCAGGAGTACTTTCAACTTCGTTGGTACCGAGAATACCAAGACCGAGACAGGTTGCCGGCCGGCTTCGAACACGCAGTGCATCGCCCTGAACAATGGTCACAAAGGTCAGGATTGCATCCTCCAGTCGGAGGGATTCGCTACTGGTGGCTGTGATAACGGCAAAGCCGTCACCGTCACTTACGACAACGCCGCAATTCAGAAGAACATGCTCCAGGTTACCTCTAACAAGACCGTGCGTGGTGATGGTATCAAGGGTGTGATCATCGGCAAGGGTCTCTGGGTTGTCGGCAGCAATGTCATCATTCAGAACATCCACATCACCAACCTCAACCCGCACCTGATCTGGGGTGGTGATGCCATCTACCTCCAAGGTAACACCGACGGAACCGTGCAGAAGAATGTGTGGCTCGATCACATCAAGTTTTCCAAGGTTGGACGGCAGTTCATCGCCACCAATCTGATCGGCGCGGACAGCTTGACCATCAGCAACTGCGAGTTCGACGGCAACACTGATTACTCGGCGACGTGCGATAACCGTCACTACTGGACCATGCTTTTCTACGGCACCAAGACGCAGGTTAGCCTCATCAATAACTACATTCACCATACTTCGGGTCGCTCGCCGAGGATTGGCGAAAGTGTTATCGTCCACGCGGCCAACAACTACTTCTACAGCAACTCGGGCCACAACTTTGCTCCTGTCGCACAGTCCCGTGTGATTGCGGAGGGTAACTACATGGACACGTGCACGAAGCCTGTTGAGTTTACGGACACGACTGGTGCCTTTTACGCCGAGACGTCGGGCGGCTCCACGTGCTCCTCGTACCTCGGTCGCGCGTGCGCTAACAACGTGAACTTGAACACGAACAATGCCCTCACCAGCCAGGGCGGTAGCACGGCGCTCTCGGCTGGCGCGAACGTTGCCAAGACGTACACCCCCGGTGCCGCCGCCAGGCTCGCCCTCGCGAGCACCAACTTCGGTGTCGGCACGCTGGGTGCCTTCTAGACGGTCACCATCGCCCCAGAACCACAGGGCTGCCAAATTGTCGGCGTTGAGCACCGACTTCGGTGGTGCCGGCACTCTTGCGGCTCAATGCATGGTTTCGAGGAATCCGCGTATTGATTCCGTCGACCCCTCTGAAGGAGGTGGTAGAAAAAGCAAGCAACTGTAATCAACCAGTGGCTCTCGATGTTTGGAGTGTGCATGTAAGCCTTAGATGGTGACACCAATGGCGAGTCAATATAAAGACGCTGTCTGCACCAGAACTTACCCACCCAACCGCTGTGCCTCTCCAAGATCGAACTTCCAAAGCTTACTCATGGAAAGTATACTCAACGCGCTCGCATACTGGCGGATGCCACGAACTGCATGGCAGCGGCTGCTGCCACACTCTCGACAAACCAGTATCATTGTTGTTGTATAGCTGCGTTGTTCTTGAGCTCGTCAATCTTTGTTGCAAATATGCCGTCTTGACGGTGAATTGTGAACAACAGAAAAAAAAATTAACAGACCATTCACTGTAATGCAATCATCAATGAAATTGTCAACCTCGCCTGGCGGCTAGTTAATGTCGGGGTACCAGACTACACGTAGCACAGGTATGCAATGCATGCTACACTACTAACCCCAATCGACTTGCGGTGCTTTGGTCACGTTGTAGTGTATATTTTGTTGAATATTCGAGTATACAATCAATTATAATTTATGGACAGACTAGATCTTCTTTGTGCTGCTAGGCTATAAAAGTGTCCTAAACACAAATGTTATATACTAGGTTTATAAAACATCTAAGGTTTCCTCTACTCTCGTTCCTATCTTTACTCGTACGAGCAAAACAATAGAGAGAAGATGAAGGCGGTTTGCGCGGATTGCGACTTTCCCGTTTTCATTAACGCCCGAATATCAGCCTCAGGTGTGGTTTGAATCACTTCACTTGACTTGAATCACTCGCGTGTGATCACGAAGTTGCCGTCGCTAAAAGGTGACTGGCTGTTTGTCATAGCTAAACAGTTATCGCGATTGTGTCAAAATTGTAAGCCTCACGACGTGATCTCCTGAGCTCGGGAAGTTTATGAAGTTGAAGTATCGTACAAGCAAGCGCATACTGTTAACCCAAGTGAGAAAGCCAGAACTGCAAAGTGGTGCAAACAGTTACGGAGCGTTAGTGCCATGGCTGAAAGAAATCGCGGAAGCTAACCCAGGGTCAACTCATACGTCACGAACTACCGGTGGCAAATTAGAGTCGGCCTTTATTGCTTTGAGTGCTTGGTTGCAAGGTGCTGAATTTTGTTTACCCGTTATCTCACTCGATGCGTGTCACCTGAAAAGCTCTGTGGGAGGAGCTTTGTTTTGTACCAC
Organism: Phytopythium helicoides; assembly: GCA_024867545.1. Taxonomy (NCBI): domain Eukaryota; phylum Oomycota; class Peronosporomycetes; order Pythiales; family Pythiaceae; genus Phytopythium; species Phytopythium helicoides. The sequence goes on along the minus strand of JANFNE010000024.1, from coordinate 254,621 downwards.
AATGCCAAGCCCGAATCATAACATATTTGTCATCGCTCTAGGTATATCGCCCATTGAGAATGGACAAGCATGGTCATGGTTATTGGCACATCTCAGAAGTTCGCCATTATTGCTTCAGCGACTTGACATTGTAATTATGAGCGACCGCGAGAAAGGATTAGCTACACAAGCGGCAGATATTCTACCAGGGGTTCCTCATGGCTATTGCTCGTATCATATCAAGAAGAATGTGAACAATTAAATTAAAAAACTCAATTCTAACAAACCTAGGTGGCCGCATCCATAAACTAGCTGGAAAGGTCGAGAAAGCAGTAGCGAAATATGTCTAGAAGAATGAAAACTCGAGAATCCAGCGGCAGCAAAGTATTTGACCGGTATGTCCAGCTATCTTCAATTCAAAACGTGTGATCCCAACTTAGTGCATCACATGTGGATGTCGGTTTACTGCATCGATACGGAACTCTACCACCTGAAATCGAGAGAAAAAACGTGGCAGGTCGAAGAAAGTGCGGATTTGAAGTCGGCCAGAATACTTTAACAACAATTCACCTGTTCACTGTAGTCAATGCGGTGCATCAGGTCACATCAAGCGCACTAGCAGTCGACGCCAGAAGCAGCTACGAAAAGCGAGAGATTCTGTAGCGTGAATTACAATTATATATTGGTTGAAAAACGTATGATGACACCAATTCATATATAGCCTAGATACAAAACATACGGTGTTGCCAAATTATATGTTTCACACAGTGTATAATGTATACTTGAGAGCACATTCCGGTATATATATATGTGTACTACGTATACCTTAGAATCCTAGTGCTCCCAAAAGCGCAATGGTGGGCAAAATAGGCAGGCCGGTGAAGGCAAATGGGGGTGCATGCATGTGCCATCACTGCTTTCAACGGATCCATACGTAAAAAGTTCGAGAGGGATTTTATGGCGAAGCATGCGTTGGGGGAGTTATGGCGGCACTCCTTCCTCGACGACTATGAGTTTGTGGAAAGGGACCCAAGTCTCCATCATCATCACGAGGGGTGCAAGGCGGCGATTCCACGGCCCTCACCGACGTGGCTTCGTGCCTCCGTGCCATCAAAAATCTTTAAGAGCGTATGGAGAGTCATACCCAGGAGCTCCTGACAGCTCCTGACGCGCGCAGGAGTGACTGATGACGCGGGGGACGAGGAAGAAGATGAGGACGAGGACGACCGCGCAGAGGAAGCGGAGGAGGAGGACATCGAGGCCGGCGAAGGAGGCGACGAAGCGGAAGACGACGACACAGCCAACGCCGAGGACGCCGAGGACGAAGAGAAGTTTGCGACGACCCCGAAGAAGCACGCACGGACCTCTACTGCCTCTGCGTCGCTAGCGATGAACACGCGGTGCCGCAGCAGCTCCACCAGCTTTGCTTAGGAAGATTTTGCGCATCCGTGTTATTTTTGTAAATAGTGCAGACCCCGTTAGCGCTTCAGACTGGCTACGTTTTGTATGCTTCATCATGTTCCATATAAGTGTGTGAAAGTTCACAAGTTGTTGTCACTATGTATATTTTAGAATTAGTTTTGAAAAACGGAGTATTTTCGGACTTCCCCTTGATTTTATTATAGGCTACCAGGTGATATGTATCTAGGGGAAAAGACATGTTACAGCCGTTTTCAATAGAAATACAAAATGCATCCGGCTCACCCCCAAGACGCAAACTATAGTGATGCAGTACAATGGTTACGTTACATTGCGGCAACGCCTTCGCCATAAACGAACGTGTACAAACAGGTAAAGTGTACTAACATGTAGCGTACCACTCACAACGACGGAAAAACTCGGGATTTTTTGATTCGCATCCTCCATATTTTGGAAACAGCAGACAAACTCGGCACCAACAAATTTTCTATCCATTTATTGGCTAAAAAATTGTCGCTGTTTGAGAAGAGGACAAGACGGAATCATTTCTGTGGTACAAGTTGAATAGAAACCTGCTCAAATCTCTTCAGACAACTGCAACCATCTCCTTGGGCAACGCGGTGCTAAAGTCACCAGCAATCGTACCATCGGGAGTTTGCTCCCACACGGCTATCGTCCTTTTGATCACATGCAGACTTTTTTCACGCGCTTACATACCTTTCGTACTGAAGTACCTCATTGCTCAGATCTTGGCATTGAGAAAGGGAACTTCTAGAGGGGCGCTGGTAGCGCAGTCAGACCACCAATCGTTTTTGGTACCATGCACCACTTAATACCAGATGTGATTGGTCAAAATAATAATTTTTTCCATTGTAAAAAATCCAATTCACTTCCGTGCCGAGTTTGTGTACGAATTGTTTCTCCGTCGCTGTGGGTACATCGCAACTTATTCAAAGACGAAACAGTTCCCGTGACCTAGACAATCTACTACAGTTGCTCCAAGGTCGTGAGAGTTCCAGCAGATTGTATCCTGTTCGAGAGTAGATAGATGGAGTAAAAAACAATAGATTGACCTGTTGATGTTGAAGTGAATTTTATCTGTTAGGACACCTTACTAGCACTCGGTGTATGTTCCTAAACGTATCTTGAACTCTATGCGAAGATTTGATACCTGTACTCAATTCTAGAGAGGGAATTCCTCCCACAGAAGCAGTTAACGCTGGTTTGGTCTCATGCGTAGTACTCAGGCTGCTTTGTGAATTCATCTTGCAACTCAAACTGAACAAATGAGCGCGTCTCATGAATTGGAATGATATCGAACCTCTTCCCGCCCGAAAATATGGAACATCTCAAGGTGGTCCCTACCATTACTACCTTCTATTGTAACAGGGTTACACAGTTTATCCTGGGCACAAATCTGTGTGTTGCAGATTGTGCGAAACGCACAGATCTGTGGAGCAATGGTGCGTCACCATAACTCCGTGACAGTGGTGTGGGACACATCACTGCTAGTCAAGCTCCTGACGGAATAGTGCCGAGTCACTATTCCACAGCGTACATCCGGACAGCCATTCATGGCTGGCCTCGCTTCTCATTGGCTGTTAGCGGTCACTAACAGCCAATCAGCGTTGTTCATTTTTGGTGAGGCGCTCATTGCCACTCATGAGCGCCTGCGAATATGCATATATAGTTTCTAGGAGGTCAGGAGCCATTGCATCCGTCTAGCGGGCTGCTAACAATCAATACAGTTCTCGTTTCTACCAGTCAAGTGTCTATCGTCTCACACTGTATATTCAGTACTGTGTGCATACGTTAACCAAGTCAATGCTTCCTCCTTACACGCGCACGTTGAAGTCACGTAATGAGCAGCCCAGTTACAGTTGTCGTTTTCTCGTTTGCGTAAAATAACTTGATGTCGCTTAGTCGAAAAATGTACATGTGAAATCTTTTGCCGATGATCAAATACGTCGAGCGCAAAATGAGGAAGAAATGTGATGAAGCGCTGCAGCTGGAGCTGGGAAAGGCCTTCCTGCAGAGGCAACTCAAAGCGTCTGTGACGCGCGCACTCTTGACTTCAGTATCGGAGGTTTTCTCTATGATAAAATATAGCTCCTCAGACCTCTCTTGGGGAAATACCCCCTTGAGAGGTACTCCTGTACCCTCAAAAGGGTACAGGAAAGAGTTGGTGTGGGCCACACCGCTCATCAAAGACGGGCTGGCCTCCAGACTGGGTTCCCATGGGTTCAGTATCAGGTCTCTATCATCAGAGCTGCAAGTATAAACAAGTAGAGGTAGCAGAGACAGTAAGACTGTCAATACAGGCTTCCGCTTTCTCCCTCAATCGCGTACGCTGGAGAACAAGCTCCCCAGGGAGGAAATCCTTCTTGGGGCTTGAGGAGGTCATCCGCGCGTCAAGTCAAGTCCAACACCCGAACGGTAAGTGCTGCGCATAAGCACGTGCATTTGCTGCTTGGTTTCATATTCTCGGCGTGGTGCTGGCCGGTCGCTTGGGTGTAGCGACACGTCTACCATTGCTGCTGACTTCATATTAAGAGGAGAATCAGGGGGGTCCAGCGGAGCCCCTCTGGCTAGATAGATCCGCGTTTTGGCTGCGAGGTCCGGCAGAGCCTCAGCAGCATCATACCCATCTGCCTTTGTGGTTCCCTAGCCGGAAACAGCTAGTGGAACCACCCCTGTGTGTCCTCATATCGTTTGTTTGTTCAGGAGAAGAGAGAGGAAGTGCCATCGCCTGTGCTGCCCGCCGAATCTTACGCGTGCGTTTAGAGCTCCTGGTCCTCCGGACGGAGCCTACGGGGATCACAACGCTCCGGTACTGACCAAGCGAGCCAAAGCCAAGAGCCTCCTCAGGGAGATCAAGACCGAAGATCGCTGCGAGAGGGGTGAGACTACTCCCCCAGCTCGCCTATCGACCCGTCATGGAGGGCGCCGCATCATCACAGAAATAACCGAGTAGCAGCCCACCCAAGAGGAGTTGATGGCGTACCTTCGGCAAATCCAAGAGTGAGAATGCCAGTCGAAGAAGCGGAGGCGTAAGAGGCTGCTGTTTGACCACCGGGTTTGTGAATCTCCGAATTCCCCTCAACAAGATTGCATGGCTTGCGTTTACACCAGAGTCGTAACCGACTGAGTTCTTGTGAAACCAACGTATCGCGCATAGTTTGCTACAGATTGCCGAAGATGTGTTGCCTTGGAGCTTGTTGCTCATAGCAAATTGACATAGATAGACCACAAATGCTCCGAGTTGCTCGGCATTTGCATCAATGGTGTTTTTTGACAGCCATGGACGCAGGTTCATCACTGTACACCAAGATTTCCATTGATTCCCGGCACGACTGTATGATTTTCGCGAGGTCTCTGCTAGAGCCCCTGCTCACAGAAGCGCTCCCAGAGATGCGATATATTATATATTGCGCGAGTCGTTGGGAACTCGTACCTGTAATCACTGAGAAGAGATGTCAGTAAATGTTTGGGCCAGTTCGGGCATCTGCCACACTCTGCTGCCTGCATCCACCATAACGTTGTCGACTTCGCAATGTGTGTTGCTGTGCAGTAAGATTCGTTTTCAGCCCGAGAATACGGAGAAGCGTTTGCGCAAACCGATTTCGACTGAACCTACGGTTTGTCCAGGATAAGGCTGCAGTGTTCTCGATGCGCATGCGCACATTCGTCAGTACTGGAGACTTGCTACTTCCCAATCGCCTCACCAAACAATTGCTGCAAAAACTGCACGAACATTTATACCGAGTTCTTGTAACTCAGAGTTGTTGAAATCCAGAATCTTCTCGCGTTCGCCAACCGAGAATTCAGCCTGGATGAATTCGAGCCGACTTGGGCAGACCACGACAGTTTGACGGTCGCTAAATCGGGTCAAGGGTATCGAATTCAATCTGTTGGTGTGGACTATGAGGAAAACCCATCTCAAATCGTCTTGAGCGTCGGAAGTGACTATCACGGTTCCAAATCTGGGTGCTTCCTGGGCGAGCGCTGCTAATCTCTGGAAAAATGAGCCAGCAGGGCGAATGCATGGTACCACATGTCGGAGGCTATCCAATAGTTTATTCAACCGTGTGCGTGTCGTCCTTGTGCGGATTGCCATGTCTCTGACGCAGTCTAAAGCTTTATCGATCTTGTCTGGCGGCATAGACACTGTCAGGGAGGTCAAATCCCAATCCAAGCCTAGAGCTCGACCCTTTTGAAACCATTTTGTTAATTTTTTCTCTTTGCAAGCTTCTGGGCCAAGAACGGCAATCATCGACGAGCGTAGAGCTAGGTTTGCTTTTTGTAGTCGGGAGCCTATATCAGGTTCTACGCAAGAATGGTCATCACGCCATGCTTTCACTTCAATCACAGTTTGCTTGGGCGCAGGCCGGTTGCTTAGACCAATGGAGGCCTGAGCTACCATAAATATGATTGATAGCTGCACCTACAACCCAATATGAAGCAGGTGACTGTGACCACCCAAACGGGCATCACAGATCAATCTCAGCACGCCAAGCTCGGGTACAGCTCCTGCAAAACTTCACTGGCCTCTAACGGTATATGGCGAAATGCTCCATTTATATCTCCAGTCATCATTGATTGTCTACCAGAGAGAGCTTCTGCAACGTCCAGAATCCTATGCGCAATCGAAGCTGCCCCATCGTAAGTGATTGTTACATCGCAACCCTAGTTTTGCTCGCTTTTCTGACTTCCCATGAGAGGATTCGCATTGTGTGAGTAACTGCGTTGTGAGCGGGATACCGACAACTCGACTTGGTGGCGCATTATCAGCTGTTGCGCGCACAAAGGAAGGATGTGCCACACTGAAATGTTCTTCAACTCCTTGAGCGGCATCGTGGTACTCAAAATGCTAAAGCGGAATAACTCTAAACGCTCGTTTAACCAGTATATCAGCTCATCAAGAGCATCGAGACTTTCAGGAGGATCGTTTGTTCCAAGCACAAGCATAAATCTTCGCACAGCTTCGAGAAGTCTGATTACGAGGGGCTTATACATGTGAGCAGTTACCTGGGTGAGAACGTCGGCAGCGTCGACTACCATAGTGAATGCCGAGGGTCTAAGAGGAGTTTGAAGCTGATTCTTTCTCGAGAAATCTGTCATGTCCGATTGTGTGATGGTTTCGCACTTGTCCTGTGCTGTAAGCCGAACAAAGTGAAGAACGGATAGGCCACGCATACCAAAGCCCCACCCATAGAGGCCACGCAAGACAGCAGGGTGCGGGAATAGCCCAAAACGTTCGCCATGGGCCAGAACGTGCTCAACAAACACTTGCATGCTCATGTACGACTACGTACCGTTTACGAGGGACTGATGTATCTAATTCTGGTTACCAGAAGGCTGAAACTGCGATTTTGAATCACCCATCGCAGTTGACCGTGTCTGTGCGGTTCGATCAAGAATTAGTCCTGCCTTCTTCAATGAGATAAGCTGGTCTATGTCACTCTGCAGCTCTAGGCCATTAGCAAGCTACGAACGGAGGGATATCAACCTAGCACTAGCGTTTCTCCCGTCGATTCTGAGGCAAGCAGTGTTGTGCGACGTCGCTTTGATGTAGGAGCCGGCCCGAACGGCTCGGTGGGCACGTCGACGATGTCACTGTCTTCATCCGAATCACTTAGCAAGTTTTCTCCTGCAACTGGACTCGGGCTGCCCTAACGCCTCGTTTGCAGCGGTGCTGCCTTCGGCGGGTCAAATATGGTGTCACCTAATTACAAGCCGAGGGATGGGTGCCTTCCTGGCTAACTATAAAACACGTAGTCGAGGATGTACTGCACGCTCACCTTCGTGACTTCTGAGTTAGCATCGTCCATAATCGAGACCTCCAAGGTTTCGTCAACTGGGACAGCGTTGAGCTCGGTTGAAATCGTTCTAGTTGACCGCTCAGCTGGCCAGTTTGCGCCATTGAACATATCACAGACCTTCTGATGAAGACTTCGCATTTGACGTGGCTTTACTGCCTCAACGCCACGACCGACATTGGGCCGAAGATAATAGTTCTCCACCACTAGATCTTGAATTGTAGAAGGATTGTAGCTCCGTGGAGCTTCCCTGCCCAAAAACCAAGTTGAGATGGCCAGCGGTACCACTGTTATCCCAGCAGTAGTCTACCACCACGCCATAATCCCAACTTCGAGCCAGGTTTGGTGGGATATGCGAGATACAGACTGTGCTCCCAACAAATGTGCCGACACCATTCAGAGCCCCAGCTTCTCTATCGCTTCTTTCTACCACTTCTTCGGCGTCCCAGTCTATAGAGACAGCATATTCGCCGTTCTATCTCCCACTAGGGACCAGAGTCATCTTCACTTTGCCTCTTCGTGCTCAGTTGCCCCGACCTTGCCATAAGTGTAACCTTTGTTGCCAAAGCTACCCGGACCAAGGTAAACGTAGGCCACACCTATTGCCATGACCTGCAAAAGTGAAGGGTAATGAGGTCTTGGAGGTTGTTAGAGCTACGGGGAAAGTTCTCAAATGAACCAACTCCGGTCTTAGAAGCGACTCTAGTGCTAAAAATGAAATGATGCGATTAGGAAAAGGCGCCTCTAGTCGCAACTGCTCCTTCTAAAGTTATCGCTGTTTGCTCGCGGAAACCGCCATAGAGCACCAGATGACTCGTGCAGGACCTATCTTCAGCACGCGTTGCGGATGTTGTCGGGGAATGAGCGCATCATTCCACACCGCGAGAGGGAAAGTGCTGAATCTGCGCCAGAACCCTCGAATCTAGCAACTCTCAAATCCAGCAAGACCGCAGCCAAGCGTGAAACGCTGCTGATCCTACCCTTCACAAGAGTCGTTGCAGTAAATACCGCCGCATCCTCCTCCTACTCGCAAATGGACCATTTGGAGGACAGAACTGTATCTGCACGGGTAAATTAACAAGCCAACCCGTATGCTCCCGATCGGATTCCATTGCACACTGGGTCATGGTGTTTACAAACTGTATTGATTTGCCATGGGTGTCGCCACCAATATGCACACTCAAAACATCCAAACAGCTACTAGTCGCTTGGTTTTCTACCACCTCCATCCAACTAGAGGGGCCGACGGAATGATTTCTCGGACTCGTCGAAACCTCTTACAGCGCCGCAAGAGTGCCGACACCAAAGTTGGTGCTCGACGTCGACAGCTTGGCCGCGGTCGTGGCCGTGTACGCCTTAGCCGCAGTGGCACCAGCCGAGAGTGCTGAAGTACCCGCCTGGTTGAGGAGGGTCTTGGCCGAGTTGACGTTCACGTTCTTGACGCACGAGCGACCGATGTACGACGAGCACGTGGTGCTTCCCGTCGTTTCGGCGTAAATGGCGCCGGTCTTGTCCGCGAGTAGAACCGGTGTCGTGCACGTGTCGAGGTAGTTACCCTCGGCAATCACGTGGGCCTCCTCGACGGGGGCAAAGTTGTGGCCCGAGTTGTTGTAGAAGTAGTTGTTGGCAGCGTGGATGATGGCGTCCTCGCCGACCTTGGGAGAACGACCCGACGTCTGGTGGATGTAGTTGTTGATGAGACTGACCTGGGTCTTGGTGCCGTAGAAGAGCATGGTCCAGTAGTGGCGGTTGTCGCATGTGGCCGAGTACTCGGTGTATCCGTCGAACTCGCAGTTGCTGATGGTCATGCTATCCGAGCTGGCCAAGTTGGTGGCGATGAACTGACGTCCGACCTTGGAGAACTTCATGTGGTCGAGCCAAATGTTCTTCTGCACAGCGCCGTTTGTGAGACCCTGGAGGTAGATGGCGTCGCCACCCCAGATGAGGTGCGGGTTGAGGTTGGTGATGTGAATGTTCTGGATGATGACATTACTTCCGAGGATCCAGATACCCTTGCCGATGATCACACCCTTGACACCGTCGCCACGAATGGTCTTGTTGGAGGTAACCTGCAGCATGTTTTTCTGCAGCGCAGCGTTGTCGTAGGTGATGGTGACGGCCTTGCCATTCTCACATCCGCCAGTGGCGAAACCGGCCGACTGGAGGATGCAGTCTTGGCCCTTGTGACCATTGTTCAGGGCGAGACACTGCTGGTTGGACGGCGGACGGCAGCCCGTCTCGGTTGTGGTCTTGTCTGTGCCGATGAAGTTGAACGTTCGGTTGAGGATGATGACTTGCGCGCTGGAGCTGGCCATGTAGCTCTTGAGCTGGGCGATGGTGGTCGGGTACACGGGTGTGGCATTGCCGCCGCCAGTCGTACCCTTAGCGAGGCCCTTGGCGGTGCCGGTGTTGATGGCCTCGGTGCTGTCGGAAACAAGCGCGACGAGTGCGACCGCGATGGCGAGTCCGTAGGAGAAGATCTTCATGGTTGGTTGGGTTTGGGGACTGGGTCGGCGTGCTCGGAAGCTCTCGAAATTGGGAATGAAGAGCTGCGTGAAGGCAGTCGACCTCGGTAGTGTGTGTCTCTTGAGACGGGAGCGTGTGGAGTGCTGCAACTCCTGTTTGTTGGTCAAGTTGACCGTCAACAGGTTGATGGTGCAGGGCCACCACATAGAGGGAGGCTCTATACCGTGCACAGGACGGGTCGGGCGGCGTGTTGCTGGACTGCTGAATACCCAGCTCAAAACGATACCATACTACCAAACAGCAAATAATCGATCGAGTGCAACAACGTGCGACGCGCAGTGCTGTTCGTGTGTGATTGAGAGCACCACCGAAGTGATGTGCCGCGCGCCGTCCTCGCAGTGACGCGCCGTCCAACCAGCAAAAGGAGCAAATCGATCATTTGAATCCGATTTTGTCCAATACAAATGTGAATTTTTGTTGTGACTGCAAACTAAACCTTTGTTGCGTTGATTCAGCAGAAAGGATCGTTAGAGCACCCATGACCGCCGCCGCTACGATGCAGCGACCGCGTTGTGGCCCTGAGCATCGCAAGCGGTCTCGCTCGGAAACCAGCAGGTTATCTGGTGATGGACTCCGCAATCCGCGTCATGGAATCGTGACCAGTACTGACGATTTTCTTCTGTACGTCTCACATGAGCATCACACGAGCAGGAGAGCTTGGGTCCAAACTGCGGACTCATCCTCAACGTCCCGTCGAGATGACAGCCTGTTAGCACTCAGCACTGCCGAACCGATCAACGGTTTGGACGCGAGAGGCGTCTGGATGGACTTGGCAGGACGGCTCCGAATCTCAAGTCTGTCTTTTCTTGAGAGGAGTCTATAAAGATCAAATCCTCTGCGAGCTCTCCATTGATGCAAGCACGCACTGCACGGTGCAGCACACCATGCAGCACAAGACAATTCATTTGAAACCATTAGCGACTAGTCCAAGAATCTGTCTACACGCTACGTCACTCTAGCAAAATGAAGAACATCTAAAACGCAGCGAGAGTGCCGACACCGAAGTTGGTGCTCGTGATGGCAAGCTTGGCGGCGGCGCCAGGCTTGTACGTCTTGGCCACGTTCGCACCAGTCGTGAGCGCCGTACTACCGCCCTGGCTCAGTAGACCCTTGTTCGTGTTCAAGTTCACGTTGTTGGCACACGCGCGACCCAGGTACGCCGAACACGTGGAGCCGCCCGAGGTCTCCGAGTACATGGTGCCGGTCTTGTCAGTGAGCAGCACGGGCGTCGTACACTTGTCCATGTAGTTACCCTCGGCGATGGTGTACGACTTCTCGGACGGGTCGAAGTTGTGGCCCGAGTTGTCGAAGAAGTAGTTGTTGGCGGCATGGAGGATGGAGTTGCCGCCGACCTTGGGCGAGCGACCAGACGTATGGTGGATGTAGTTGTTGATGAGACTGACCTGCGTCTGCGTGCCGTAGAAGAGCATGGTCCAGTAGTGGCGGTTGTCGCACGACGCCGAGTAGAGCGTGTATCCGTCGAACTCACAGTTGCTGATGGTGAGGCTCTTGACGCTCGCGGCGTTGGTGACAACCATCTGGCGACCGATGTGCGAGAACTTGAGGTGGTCGAGCCACACGTTCTCTTGCGGGGCGCCGCCGTTCTGGCCCTGCATGTAGATGGCGTCGCCACCCCAGATGAGGTGCGGGTTGAGGTTGCTGATGTGGATGTTCTGGATGATGACGTTGCTGCCGAGGATCCAGATACCCTTGCCGATGATCACACCCTTGCGACCGTCTCCGCGTAGAGTCTTGTTTGCCGTGACTTGGAGCATGTTCTTCTGCAGGGCGGCATTGTCGTAGGTCACGGGAACGGGCTTACCGTTGTCACAACCACCAGTGGCGAAACCAGCCGACTGGAGGATGCAGTCCTGACCCTTGAATCCGTTTTTCTTGTCGATGCACTGCTGGTTGGAAGGCGGACGGCAACCGGTCTCCGAGGTCGTTCCCTCCGTGCCACGGAAGTCGAAGGTCTTGTTGAGGATGATGACTTGTGCGCTCGAGCTGGAAAGGTAGCTCTTGAGTTGGGCGATGGTGGAGGGGTAGACTGGCGTGGCGTTACCTCCGCCAGTGGCTCTGGAGGCGAGACCCTTGGCAGTGCCGGTGTTGATGGCGTCGGCGTTGTCGGAGACGAGCGCGATGACTGCGACGAAGACAGCGATTCCGTAGGAGAAGATCTTCATGTTTGGTTGTCTTGTTTGCAGTTGATGAAGGCGTGTGGCTGATGAGGTGGAGTGTTGGGGAGGTCGCCGATTTGGAAATGAGCAATGGAGGGAGACTAGACAATCGTGGTGGGTGAGAAACTGGAGAGACCGAAATGGAACGAGCTCGTGAATCTCGCCGAGATAGTGGATCTTTGCTGATTAAAAGCGTGACCGCAGCTGTTCATTTGAGTCTCCGTATCCCCAGGTACCTAGGCTCGTTGTCAGTAAGGACGGGATCGAGACAGTGTAGAATAGCATTCGAGCAGCTAAAGTTGTGGTGTTCGAAACATTCGTATAGGAAGAAGTGCGCTTCAAAATTGACGCTCGTCGGGTTCAACGTTTACTACAGAAATCACGCACAGCGAAACGCAAAGATGAGCCGGTGTCCATATAGCAAAATCCAGCTGGACTTTCAGAAGCCAGTTCAGTTTTAATTATTTTCCTAATGTTGAATATTGTATGTCTTTTTAAGACACACCGAATTATAAATTGTCGATCAGTGACGACATAACGATGCCAATACAAACTTTGTTGAAGATGTTGACATGTGAAAAGACAGCATCTACGCACTGTGTGCATACAGATGCGCATCGCCAAACCCAGATCGATCCTGTGCTGTCCGCAACGAATGTAGCTCTTCGAAGACACGCCGCCGGAGCAAAGACTTGCGTTGAGCCGACCACATGCAGTGCTGAGACCATGCGAGATCCAGCATGAGCTGTGCAATCTCCAGGGTTTTATTCCACCGAGATTTGCTTGGCGTTCATCCACTGACAGCACAGTACGGCGTGTGCTGGTACATTTTGGGCACGCGCAGGCGTGTTGCGTTCACATCCCTGTCGCACGATCAAAAAGCGGAGATTAGTCTGATTGCGATCAAACGAGCACCAGGTTCAACTAATCGGCGCCGTACTCACTCTGACAAATTCTGAGTGATAAGGTGGATAGCAGCCACCGAGAACGTGAACTCCTAGCACTTGGCAAAAACTACTTACACTACGAGCTTACACTTGACCCACATCATGGCTTGCAATACCTTAAGCTCGCTTCCGCGTTGAATGTGAATCACATGAAGAGAGATGTGTTTGTGATGATAAAACACAATCTATTCCTCGAGAGATTCTGTGTAGCTATCAAGGAGTTTTTTTTTTTTTAGTGTCCGGGGAAGGCGTAGACTGCACAATACGTTATCTTGCTGCGTTTGTCAACGCGCTTTGCAAAGCTTTGCACCATGCGCCCATCGTCCCACTCGAGTAAATATCTGTGGCCCACAGCTCGCCGCGTCGACCATGCAACCGCCGTCTGGAAGCAAATCATGCGAGGATCTGAGCTGTGAAGCTCGCAAAGAGTGTTGGAACGAATCATGAAGGGCAGAAACGCAAGTTGAAGCGAGTTGAAGGGTCACAAACCATGGTCCATCTGCTTTGCTGTTCGCATGTCATGCGGACGTTATTTGAGTAGAATAATCACTCCCTATGATGTGGCTTTGCTATAAAACCAAACATTTCTTAAGCAACTTGTTGTTGCTGCCTTTTTATAACATCGCGCAGGATGACCATGGATTTATTTTGCGCAGAGCACTTTTGCCAACAATTTCATAGTGTCATTGACAAAGTACTTCAAGCTTAGACATTCAACTCGTTCCGTTTCGGTCACTCCAGTTTCCCACCCACCACGATTGTCTGGTCTCCCTCCATTGCTCGTTTTCGACGAACAATCATGATTCCGGGACGCAACGCTCAAGTGATTTGAAGCACAGCACCACCGTCCATCTGCTTTGCTGTTCGTGAAGGAATTCGAGCATATTTCATTAATCATGGGCTTTGCTGTGCTTGCATGCTGCTCGTGGTAAACAAACACCTTCAAGTGGCTAGTGCAGCATATAGGTATGGTACCTGTACAGCGACTGTGACAGTCCTGCCATCAATGAATCCCCACGTCAAACTACAGTAGTTGACCAGTCGGTACCCGAAAGTACAGAAAGCGTTTGCACTCGATAAACGCACTCACTTCCAAATCGGTGAGCTACCCAGCACTATACACCACCCCAGCCACACGCCTTCACCATCTACAAGCAAGACAACAAACCATGAAGATCTTCTCCTACGGAATCGCTGTCTTCGTCGCAGTCATCGCGCTCGTCTCCGACAACGCCGACGCCATCAACACCGGCACTGCCAAGGGTCTCGCCTCCAGAGCCACCGGCGGAGGTAACGCCACGCCAGTCTACCCCTCCACCATCGCCCAACTAAAGAGCTACCTTTCGAGCTCGAGCGCGCAAGTCATCATCCTCAACAAGACCTTCGACTTCCGAGGCACGGAGGGAACGACCACGGAGACCGGTTGCCGTCCGCCTTCCAACCAGCAGTGCATCGACAAGAAAAACGGATTCAAGGGTCAAGACTGCATCCTCCAGTCGGCTGGTTTCGCCACTGGTGGTTGTGACAACGGTAAGCCCGTTCCCGTGACCTACGACAATGCCGCCCTGCAGAAGAACATGCTCCAAGTCACGGCAAACAAGACTCTACGCGGAGACGGTCGCAAGGGTGTGATCATCGGCAAGGGTATCTGGATCCTCGGCAGCAACGTCATCATCCAGAACATCCACATCAGCAACCTCAACCCGCACCTCATCTGGGGTGGCGACGCCATCTACATGCAGGGCCAGAACGGCGGCGCCCCGCAAGAGAACGTGTGGCTCGACCACCTCAAGTTCTCGCACATCGGTCGCCAGATGGTTGTCACCAACGCCGCGAGCGTCAAGAGCCTCACCATCAGCAACTGTGAGTTCGACGGATACACGCTCTACTCGGCGTCGTGCGACAACCGCCACTACTGGACCATGCTCTTCTACGGCACGCAGACGCAGGTCAGTCTCATCAACAACTACATCCACCATACGTCTGGTCGCTCGCCCAAGGTCGGCGGCAACTCCATCCTCCATGCCGCCAACAACTACTTCTTCGACAACTCGGGCCACAACTTCGACCCGTCCGAGAAGTCGTACACCATCGCCGAGGGTAACTACATGGACAAGTGTACGACGCCCGTGCTGCTCACTGACAAGACCGGCACCATGTACTCGGAGACCTCGGGCGGCTCCACGTGTTCGGCGTACCTGGGTCGCGCGTGTGCCAACAACGTGAACTTGAACACGAACAAGGGTCTACTGAGCCAGGGCGGTAGTACGGCGCTCACGACTGGTGCGAACGTGGCCAAGACGTACAAGCCTGGCGCCGCCGCCAAGCTTGCCATCACGAGCACCAACTTCGGTGTCGGCACTCTCGCTGCGTTTTAGATGTTCTTCATTTTGCTAGAGTGACGTAGCGTGTAGACAGATTCTTGGACTAGTCGCTAATGGTTTCAAATGAATTGTCTTGTGCTGCATGGTGTGCTGCACCGTGCAGTGCGTGCTTGCATCAATGGAGAGCTCGCAGAGGATTTGATCTTTATAGACTCCTCTCAAGAAAAGACAGACTTGAGATTCGGAGCCGTCCTGCCAAGTCCATCCAGACGCCTCTCGCGTCCAAACCGTTGATCGGTTCGGCAGTGCTGAGTGCTAACAGGCTGTCATCTCGACGGGACGTTGAGGATGAGTCCGCAGTTTGGACCCAAGCTCTCCTGCTCGTGTGATGCTCATGTGAGACGTACAGAAGAAAATCGTCAGTACTGGTCACGATTCCATGACGCGGATTGCGGAGTCCATCACCAGATAACCTGCTGGTTTCCGAGCGAGACCGCTTGCGATGCTCAGGGCCACAACGCGGTCGCTGCATCGTAGCGGCGGCGGTCATGGGTGCTCTAACGATCCTTTCTGCTGAATCAACGCAACAAAGGTTTAGTTTGCAGTCACAACAAAAATTCACATTTGTATTGGACAAAATCGGATTCAAATGATCGATTTGCTCCTTTTGCTGGTTGGACGGCGCGTCACTGCGAGGACGGCGCGCGGCACATCACTTCGGTGGTGCTCTCAATCACACACGAACAGCACTGCGCGTCGCACGTTGTTGCACTCGATCGATTATTTGCTGTTTGGTAGTATGGTATCGTTTTGAGCTGGGTATTCAGCAGTCCAGCAACACGCCGCCCGACCCGTCCTGTGCACGGTATAGAGCCTCCCTCTATGTGGTGGCCCTGCACCATCAACCTGTTGACGGTCAACTTGACCAACAAACAGGAGTTGCAGCACTCCACACGCTCCCGTCTCAAGAGACACACACTACCGAGGTCGACTGCCTTCACGCAGCTCTTCATTCCCAATTTCGAGAGCTTCCGAGCACGCCGACCCAGTCCCCAAACCCAACCAACCATGAAGATCTTCTCCTACGGACTCGCCATCGCGGTCGCACTCGTCGCGCTTGTTTCCGACAGCACCGAGGCCATCAACACCGGCACCGCCAAGGGCCTCGCTAAGGGTACGACTGGCGGCGGCAATGCCACACCCGTGTACCCGACCACCATCGCCCAGCTCAAGAGCTACATGGCCAGCTCCAGCGCGCAAGTCATCATCCTCAACCGAACGTTCAACTTCATCGGCACAGACAAGACCACAACCGAGACGGGCTGCCGTCCGCCGTCCAACCAGCAGTGTCTCGCCCTGAACAATGGTCACAAGGGCCAAGACTGCATCCTCCAGTCGGCCGGTTTCGCCACTGGCGGATGTGAGAATGGCAAGGCCGTCACCATCACCTACGACAACGCTGCGCTGCAGAAAAACATGCTGCAGGTTACCTCCAACAAGACCATTCGTGGCGACGGTGTCAAGGGTGTGATCATCGGCAAGGGTATCTGGATCCTCGGAAGTAATGTCATCATCCAGAACATTCACATCACCAACCTCAACCCGCACCTCATCTGGGGTGGCGACGCCATCTACCTCCAGGGTCTCACAAACGGCGCTGTGCAGAAGAACATTTGGCTCGACCACATGAAGTTCTCCAAGGTCGGACGTCAGTTCATCGCCACCAACTTGGCCAGCTCGGATAGCATGACCATCAGCAACTGCGAGTTCGACGGATACACCGAGTACTCGGCCACATGCGACAACCGCCACTACTGGACCATGCTCTTCTACGGCACCAAGACGCAGGTCAGTCTCATCAACAACTACATCCACCAGACGTCGGGTCGTTCTCCCAAGGTCGGCGAGGACGCCATCATCCACGCTGCCAACAACTACTTCTACAACAACTCGGGCCACAACTTTGCCCCCGTCGAGGAGGCCCACGTGATTGCCGAGGGTAACTACCTCGACACGTGCACGACACCGGTTCTACTCGCGGACAAGACCGGCGCCATTTACGCCGAAACGACGGGAAGCACCACGTGCTCGTCGTACATCGGTCGCTCGTGCGTCAAGAACGTGAACGTCAACTCGGCCAAGACCCTCCTCAACCAGGCGGGTACTTCAGCACTCTCGGCTGGTGCCACTGCGGCTAAGGCGTACACGGCCACGACCGCGGCCAAGCTGTCGACGTCGAGCACCAACTTTGGTGTCGGCACTCTTGCGGCGCTGTAAGAGGTTTCGACGAATCCGAGAAATCATTCCGTCGGCCCCTCTAGTTGGATGGAGGTGGTAGAAAACCAAGCGACTAGTAGCTGTTTGGATGTTTTGAGTGTGCATATTGGTGGCGACACCCATGGCAAATCAATACAGTTTGTAAGCACCATGACCCAGTGTGCAATGGAATCCGATCGGGAGCATACGGGTTGGCTTGTTAATTTACCCGTGCAGATACAGTTCTGTCCTCCAAATGGTCCATTTGCGAGTAGGAGGAGGATGCGGCGGTATTTACTGCAACGACTCTTGTGAAGGGTAGGATCAGCAGCGTTTCACGCTTGGCTGCGGTCTTGCTGGATTTGAGAGTTGCTAGATTCGAGGGTTCTGGCGCAGATTCAGCACTTTCCCTCTCGCGGTGTGGAATGATGCGCTCATTCCCCGACAACATCCGCAACGCGTGCTGAAGATAGGTCCAGCACGGGTCGTCTGGGGCACTAACGACCATGGATTGAATTTTGGACGTCATCGAAATGCCAGGAACCAGCTGGCGCATTGCAACGACTCATTTTAGTGAACGAAAATGGATTATTTGATTGATCACAAATTAAAATCTTGACCACTTGTTCAAGAATCCTACATGACAATTGAGGCTCGGGATCGCCTATCGCATCCAGGAACATTAGTTGAGTGCATTAAAGCTCCAAAAGGATCACTTACCGTCTCCTCATCGTGCCAAAGCTGTTGTCGGCTGCCGCTAGCACACTCACACTTTCAAACTTGCAAGCTCCTGACTACAACACTCGTACTCCCCAGCACCCCCTGCATCATGAAGATCTTCCACTACGGAATCGCTGTCTTCGTTGCCGTTGTTGCGCTCGTTTCCGACAACGCTGATGCCATCAACACCGGTACTGCCAAGGGTCTCGCTTCGGGTGCTACGGGCGGCGGCAGTGCTACGGCTGTATACCCGACGACTATCGCAGAACTCAAGAGCTACCTGTCCAGCTCGAGTGCGCAAGTCATCATCCTTAACAAGACCTTCGACTTCCGTGGCACGGAGGGAACGACCACAGAGGAAGGATGCCGCCCACCGTCCAACACGCAGTGCATTGCGAAGAACAATGGACTGAAGGGTCAAGACTGCATCCTCCAGTCGGGCGGGTTTTCGGGAACTGGTGGCTGCGACAACGGATCTTCGGTCACTGTAACCTATGACAATGCCGCCCTGCAGAAGAACATGCTCCAAGTCACGGCCAACAAGACTCTGCGGGGTGACGGAACGAAGGGTGTGATCATCGGCAAAGGCCTGTGGATTCGCGGCAGCAACGTCATCATCCAGAACATCCACATTACCAACCTCAACCCGCACCTCATCTGGGGAGGCGACGCCATCTACCTCCAGGGAAACACCGACGGATCAGTGCAGACGAACATTTGGCTCGACCACATGAAGTTCTCCAAGGTCGGACGTCAGTTCATTGCCACCAATGCCATCAGCTCGAACAGCTTGACCATCAGCAACTGCGAGTTCGACGGATACACCGAGTACTCCGCTTCGTGTGATAACCGTCACTACTGGACCATGCTCTTCTACGGCACCAAGACGCAAGTCAGTCTCATCAACAACTACATCCACCAGACGTCGGGTCGATCGCCCAAGGTCGGTGGTGACTCCATCATCCACGCTGCCAACAACTACTTCTACAACAACTCGGGTCACAACTTCAACCCTTCGGAGGAGTCGTACACGATCGCGGAAGGTAACTACATGGACACGTGCACGCAGCCTGTGTTGATCTCGGACACCACTGGCACGATGTACGCCGAGACGTCGGGAGGCACCACGTGTTCGTCGTACTTGGGTCGTTCATGCGCCAACAACGTGAACGTGAACACGAACAACGGCCTGACGAGTCAGTCGGGAAGCACGGCTCTGACGACTGGCGCTGCGGTTGCGAAGAAGTACACGCCGACGAGTGCTGCCAAGTTGTCTACCACGAGCGCCAACTTTGGTGTTGGGACGCTCACCGCACTTTAAGCTACGTGAGCACCCTTGGATTCGTGAGTAGTGTCGTGGGCCATTTCGTACAGGCCTAAAACGTGAAATAGATGTGTGATCTCGTTCATCAATTCACGTATCGGAATCAACGCTCATACCTCGATCTTTGACGCATTTAGTAATCGCATCTTTTGCAGCGCTGGACCACACGTTAGTCAATCTTCATCCACACTCCCACCCAAGTCGCCGCCAATGGGAAGACAGTTACCGGTAGATTAGCAGCTTCCTCCCCCACGAGAATACCAAAGTCGACTGCAAAAACTTCGAGCAGCGAAATTTTGAAATGAGGACAAGTCGAATTGCATAATAAAAATTAAAATTAGCATTGCACAATTACTGTATTGTTGAGTGCCATAAACCGTATGGTGCCTGAGCCACATTGACCAGCTTGAGCGCTCCTCTACCCACCGCTGGCTCCCACTGCTGTTTCCATGCCGCACCATTGTGGCTCGTGATGCGTCCGCAGCCTCCCATCCGATGCCTCTCCTCCGCTCTATACAAGCTCCAGCGTCTCAGCTCAGCAAGCAGTCAGAATCTCAGCTCACTTCCAATTTGGCCCAGTCGAGACCACACCAGCCTCCAGCACACTTCTGCACTATGAAGATCTTCTCCTACGGCCTCGCAGTCTTCGTCGCCGTCGTCGCCTTCGTCTCAGACTCGGAGGCTGTTACCATTGGCACGGCCAAGGGTCTCGCCTCGGGCACGACTGGAGGCGGAAGCGCTACGGCCGTGACCCCCACGACCATCGCGCAGCTCAAGAGCTACCTGTCCAGCTCTAGCAAGCAGGTCATCTACCTCACCAAGACCTTCGACTTCCGTGGCACCGAGGGTACCACGACCGAGACTGGGTGCCGCCCGCCTTCGAACACGCAGTGCATTGCAAAGAACAACGGCCACAAGGGCCAGGACTGCATCCTTCAGTCGGG
Organism: Phytopythium helicoides; assembly: GCA_024867545.1. Taxonomy (NCBI): domain Eukaryota; phylum Oomycota; class Peronosporomycetes; order Pythiales; family Pythiaceae; genus Phytopythium; species Phytopythium helicoides. Next base: position 234,186 of record JANFNE010000024.1, on the reverse strand, counting down.
AGGCTTCTCCGGCACCGGTGGCTGTGACAACGGCAAGTCCGTCACGATCACGTACGACAACGCAGCGCTGCAGAAGAACATGCTCGAGATCACGTCCAACAAGACCCTTCGCGGTATTGGCCGCACGGGCATCATTGTCGGCAAGGGTCTGTGGATTCGTGGTAGCAATGTCATCATCCAGAATGTTCACATCACCAACCTCAACCCGCACCTCATCTGGGGTGGCGACGCCATCTATCTCCAGGGAAACACCGACGGATCAGTGCAGACGAACATTTGGCTCGACCACATGAAGTTCTCCAAGGTCGGACGTCAGTTCATTGCCACCAATGCCATCAGCTCGAACAGCTTGACCATCAGCAACTGCGAGTTCGACGGATACACCGAGTACTCCGCTTCGTGTGACAACCGCCACTACTGGACCATGCTCTTCTACGGCACCAAGACGCAGGTCAGTCTCATCAACAACTACATCCACCAGACGTCGGGTCGATCGCCCAAGGTCGGTGGTGACTCCATCATCCACGCTGCCAACAACTACTTCTACAACAACTCGGGTCACAACTTCAACCCTTCGGAGGAGTCATACACGATCGCGGAAGGTAACTACATGGACACGTGCACGACTCCCGTTCTGCTGTCTGACAAGACCGGCACGATGTACGCCGAGACGTCTGGCAGCACTACTTGCTCGTCGTACCTTGGCCGCTCCTGTGTCAAGAATGTGAACGTGAACTCGGCGAACAGCCTGCTGAGCCAGTCGGGAAGCACGGCTCTCAAGACGGGTGCGGCTGCAGCCAAGAAGTACACGGCTACGACTGCTGCCAAGCTCACTGTCCCGAGCACTAACTTTGGCGTCGGCACCCTCAACTAAGCAATAGCAGCCGGAGTCAAGTTGCGCGTTTATCCGCCGTAGAAGCATCGTTGAGTAGAGTGAACTAGCAAAAGTGGCTGGTAAACATGAGTGAATCAATGTGATCTTGAACCGTGCATCCAATGCGCATTTCGCCATTCGTAAGCGAACCGAACCTTGACATCTTGGTTTCACTATGGCACCTCGAAAATATCTTTCTTTTCCTCGGCACCTCCTTTACGTTCTCGCCGTGCGAGCATTTTCCTCGACATCTCGTCTCGACATGCGACAGAGGCACGCGGGATTCTCATCCTGACGTCGTCCAGTCTCGGCAGGTGGCGGCGAGGAATCCGCCGGCGCTCGAGCAGCGCAGGCGTTCAAGGACTGCGAGTACAGCTGGGGTCACTCGCGATCGGTAAGGCACTCGCCGCGGCTTTCACCGAAGAATGATGGGCGGCAGGAGGTGACTGATGTTGTTGATTCGTTTGTGCTCATCGCGTCCAGATTCCCGACGCTCAACAACTAGAGGCGGCGCATCCCATTCGCGGCTGCTCACCACCGCACAAATTACGAATGATGTATGCTCACGCGAAATCTGACTGGCTGGATGTTGCTGTGGAGTAGCACTGCGGAGACTAAGCACGCGCGCACATCGAGGGCTCTTCCCATTTGGCCCAAGTGTAACTTGAACTGTCCGCCACGGAGCTCCCGATGCTTGGCCAAGCGCGTGGCCGCCATAATGGTGCTGACATGCTGGGCGAGATGCGAAATGCACGGAGACAGAGGTGGTGATGGTCTTAGCCTGTACAACAACATCGTCTAGATTTATACCGGTAGGTAGTAGGCGTACAGCACGGACCGCGTTTGGTTCTTCGGCCGCTTTTGCTTTCTTCATTCGACTAGAGAGTCGCCCCATTTTCGGATTAGCCACTTCCAGCACAAGACCTCCAGTTCACGACCACCCTGGTCCCAAGCACACGCTCTCATCTGTCCAAGCGCAGTGTCATTTCGTCCAGTCACGTCCACATCGCCCATCAAAAAAATGAAGATCTTCTCGTTCGGACTCGCGCTCGTGGCAACCGTCATCGCCGTCATGTCGGACAACGCTGAAGCCATCGCAACAGGAACGGCTAAAGGTCTCGCGTCTGGAGCCACGGGAGGAGGCAGTGCCACGCCAGTCTACCCGACCACCATCGCCCAACTCAAGAGCTACCTTTCCAGCTCGAGTGCGCAAGTCATCATCCTCCAACAGACCTTCGACTTCCGAGGCACGGAGGGAACGACCACGGAGACCGGTTGTCGTCCGCCGTCCAACCAACAGTGCATCGCCAAGAACAACGGGCACAAGGGTCAAGACTGCATCCTACAGTCTGGCGGGTTTTCGGGAACCGGAGGGTGCGACGGTGGATCGGCCGTCACGATCACGTATGATAACGCCGCACTTCAAGCCAACATGATGCAAGTGACTTCCAACAAGACGCTCCGTGGTGTCGGACGCACGGGAATCATCACGGGCAAGGGTCTGTGGCTCATCGGCAACAACATCATCATCCAGAACATCCACATCACCAACCTCAACCCGCACCTCATCTGGGGAGGTGACGCCATCTACCTCCAGGGTCTCGACGGCGGCGCGACGCCCATGACCAACATCTGGATCGACCACGTCAAGATCTCCAACATCGGACGTCAGTTCATCGTGACGAACACGGCCAGCTCCAGCAGCATGACCATTAGCAACTGCGAGCTGGATGGATACACGCTCTACTCTGCTTCCTGTGATAACCGTCACTACTGGACCATGCTCTTCTACGGCACCAAGACGCAAGTCAGTCTCATCAACAACTACATCCACCAGACGTCGGGTCGATCGCCCAAGGTCGGTGGTGACTCCATCATCCATGCCGCCAACAACTACTTCTACAACAACTCGGGTCACAACTTCAACCCTTCGGAGGAGTCGTACACGATCGCGGAAGGTAACTACATGGACACATGCACGCAGCCTGTGTTGATCTCGGACACCACTGGCACCATGTACGCCGAGACGTCGGGAGGCACCACCTGTTCGTCGTACTTGGGTCGTTCATGCGCCAACAACGTGAACGTGAACACGAACAACGGACTGACGAGTCAGTCGGGAAGCACGGCTCTGACGACTGGAGCTGCGGTTGCGAAGAAGTACACGCTACGACTGCTGCGAAGTTGTCTATCACGAGCGCCAACTTTGGTGTTGGGACGCTCGCGGCCATCTAACCGCGGCGCCTTTATGTGTTTGTGTTTGCCGAGGGGATCACTGACGCACTCGTTTCACTCAGCGCGTCTTCGTTTGTATTGATTGATATTGCTTTGCTGCTCCTGTGAGCACATGTAGCATTCGTAAGTGAAAGTCAGCATGCCGAATGAAAGCTTCCCATATTCACTACCTTGCAGGCGAGAACCCGCCAAATGTGCACCCATCACTATCCTTAGCATCACTCATCAAGTCTCCTGCGATTCAACCTGCCCCGCTGCCACTCGCGAATCCTCCGAGCCGAGCCGAAATGAACCGCCTGCTGCGCGGAGACTGTGGCGCTGCCGTTCCTGGTCCAGGCGCCCATGGCGGGCGTGTCGACGCCTGCGCTGGCGGCCGCAGGTCTCGAACGCCGGCGCCCTCGGGTCCGTGGCGCTGGGGGCCTGCACGTCTCCGCAACACGCACGCGAGCTGCTGCGGCAGACGCGAGAGCTCACGGCTCGGCCGTTCTGCGCCAACGTCTTCTGCCACCGGCCGCCCTGTGGCGCCGACCGCCCACTGCTCCGCGTGGCTGCGAGCGTTGGCGCCGCTCTTCGCTCGCGTCGGCGCCGCAGGCGCCGCCAGCTGAGACCGAGCTCAAGTCGGGCTACACGTCGTTCGTGGAGAGCGACGCGTTGCTGCGCGTGCTGTTGGACGAGCGTCCGCGCGTCGTGAGCTTCCACTTCGGCCTCCCCCCGAGCGATTGGGTGCGCGCGCTGCAGGACGCCGGCATCGTCACGTTCGCGTGCGTCACGAGCCAGCGGGAGTGCGACCTCGCGGTCCAGGCTGGCGTGGACGCGGTGGTGGCACAGGGCAACGAGGCTGGCGGCCACCGCGGCGTGTTCGACGGCCACGAGGACCTGGCGCTCGGCACGCTGGCCCTCGTGCGGCTGCTGGCGCAGAGCGGTCGCTGTCCCGTGCCCATCGTCGCGGCCGGAGGCATCATGGACGGCGCAGGCATCGCAGCGGCCATGAAGCTCGGCGCCAGCGCTGTGCAGATGGGAACGGCCTTCGTGCTTTGCCCCGAGACCTCGGCCAGCGCGGCCTACCGGAAGGCACTGAGTGACCCCGAGCGAGCGGCCAACACGCGCGTGACAGCAGCCATTTCCGGCCGCTCGGCGCGCGGGCTCGTAAACCCACTCATGACATTCCTGGAAGACGCGGCGCAGACCACGACGATGCCAGAGTACCCGATCCCTTACACGGCCACCAAGATGGCTGCTAGCAGAAGTGACCAAGAGCAAGCGCGAGAGCGACGCGCTAGAGCTCGCCGTGCACTGGGCAGGCCAGGGAGCGCCGCTCGCGAGGGCCATGCCAGCAGCAGAGCTCGTACGCACGCTCGCCAACGAGCTTGAGGAGGCCCAAGTGCTCCCTCGACTCTGATACATTGACGACTAACATGTCCACGGCAAGAAAGTTGGATCAGCGATGATAAGCTTTCATTCGGCATGCTGACTTTCACTTACGAATGCTACATGTGCTCACAGGAGCAGCAAAGCAATATCAATCAATACAAACGAAGACGCGCTGAGTGAAACGAGTGCGTCAGTGATCCCCTCGTCAAACACAAACACATAAAGGCGCCGCGGTTAGATGGCCGCAAGCGTCCCAACACCAAAGTTGGCGCTCGTGATAGACAGTTTGGCAGCACTCGTCGGCGTGTACTTCTTCGCAACCGCAGCGCCAGTCGTCAGAGCCGTGCTTCCCGACTGACTCGTCAGGCCGTTGTTCGTGTTCACATTCACGTTGTTGGCGCATGAACGACCCAAGTACGACGAACACGTGGTACCTCCCGACGTCTCGGCGTACATCGTGCCAGTGGTGTCCGAGATCAACACAGGCTGCGTGCACGTGTCCATGTAGTTACCTTCCGCGATCGTGTACGACTCCTCCGAAGGGTTGAAGTTGTGACCCGAGTTGTTGTAGAAGTAGTTGTTGACGGCATGGATGATGGAGTCACCACCGACCTTGGGCGATCGACCAGACGTCTGGTGGATGTAGTTGTTGATGAGACTCACCTGCGTCTTGGTGCCGTAGAAGAGCATGGTCCAGTAGTGGCGGTTGTCACACGAAGCAGAGTAGAGCGTGTATCCATCCAGCTCGCAGTTGCTAATGGTCATGCTGCTGGAGCTGGCCGTGTTGGTCACGATGAACTGACGTCCGATGTTGGAGATCTTGACGTGGTCGATCCAGATGTTGGTCATGGGCGTCGCGCCGCCGTCGAGACCCTGGAGGTAGATGGCATCGCCACCCCAAATGAGGTGCGGGTTGAGGTTCGTGATGTGGATGTTCTGGATGATGATGTTGTTGCCGATGAGCCACAGACCCTTGCCCGTGATGATTCCCGTGCGTCCAACACCACGGAGCGTCTTGTTGGAAGTCACTTGCATCATGTTGGCTTGAAGCGCGGCGTTATCATACGTGATCGTGACGGCCGTTCCACCGTCGCACCCTCCGGTTCCCGAAAACCCGCCCGACTGTAGGATGCAATCTTGACCCTTGTAGCCCGTTGTTCTTGGCGATGCACTGCTGGTTGGACGGCGGACGACAACCGGTCTCCGTGGTCGTTCCCTCCGTGCCTCGGAAGTCGAAGGTCTGTTGGAGGATGATGACTTGCGCACTCGAGCTGGAAAGGTAGCTCTTGAGTTGGGCGATGGTGGTCGGGTAGACTGGTGTGGCACTGCCTCCTCCCGTGGCTCCAGACGCGAGACCTTTAGCCGTTCCTGTTGCGATGGCTTCAGCGTTGTCCGACATGACGGCGATGACGGCTGCCACGAGCGCGAGTCCGAACGAGAAGATCTTCATTTTTATTGATGGGCGATGTGGACGTGACTGGACGAAATGACACTGCGCTTGGACAGATGAGAGCGTGTGCTTGAGACCAGGGTGGTCGTGTACTGGAGGTCGTGAGCTGGAGAGGACTGATCCGGAAATGAGGCACCTGCCGAATCAAGCGGAGAAACCCAAAGGGGTCGAAGACCTCTTGACAGCACGTTCTCCATTTTTGGGCAAAGAGAGTGCGTGCAGGCTAAGGCCATCACCACTTCTTGATGTGCATTTCGGATCTTGGCCTGTCGGCCAGTGCCATGCGCTTGACCAACGATCAGGATCTCCGCGATGGGGTTTGCTATTAAGATACGATGATATCTCGGGATGCGCACAGGCTAATCTCTGCTGCGCTGCACCATGGCATTGTGCATAAGCATTCAGCGCTCGCTGTTTGTGATTTGTTCGGCGGCGAGCATCCCTGCACAGAGCGCGCCACGCTGAGTCGTTGAGAGTGTACATTAGTGAGTCTGGACGCGCGCTGAAATCTTTTGAATGTGATGTGCTCGGAGCGAGTCAACAACATCAGTCACCTTTTTGTTGCCCATCATGTAGCCGGAGAGCCGTGGCGAGTGCCCAATGCGCCTCTGCGATTTGCACAAGCGGAGCTTTTCAGCACGGAGTGCCGATCGCGACTGCCCCCAGCTGGGGTCATTGTCCTCTAAATTCAGGCTGAGCAAGTCATTCAAGTTGAATTTCAATGATTTTGCGCGTTCGTGACTTGATGGAGCATGAGGTTGCAACTGATTCAGCTCTAAACAAAGAACTATATTCTTCGTGCGGCAATGCACTCGATTTCCAGTTGATATCTCGTCACAACCTGTCGAATATCGATCGGGTTTCCGATGTTAGTCAAGCTAATGTGGACCGAACAGTGATCATGGAGACACAAGAGCTTATGCACTAATTGTAGCCTCAAATAATCGTTTCCCTCGAAAATATTCATCGAAGCAATGAAGGCGAATCTAACCACGGCATCTTGCTTTCATCAAATATTAGCCTTCACACGATGTTGGGATTCGGTATCACGACAAGATAGTGACCCACGCGGCAGTTTGAATTTAGAGGGCAGTAACCCCAGCTGGGGGCACTCGCGATCGGCACTCCGTGCTGAAACATCTCCGCTTGTGCAAATCGCAGAGGCGCATTGGGCACTCGCCGCGGCTCTCTCCGGCTAAATGATGGGCAACAAAAAGGTGACTGATGGTGTTGACTCGCTCCGAGCACATCACATCCAAAAGATTTCAGTGAGCGCGCGTCCAGACTCACTAATGTACAGTACTCTCAATGATCCAGCGTGGCGCGTTCTGGGCAGGGATGCTCACCGCCGAACAAATCACAAACAGCGAGCGCTGAATGCTTATGCGCAATGCCATGGTGCAGCGCAGCAGAGATTAGCCCGTGCGCATCCCGAGATATCACCTCCTTTGGCTAAGTATCTTAACAGCAAACTGCTCATCGCGGAGATCCTGATCGTTAGTCAAGCGCATGGCACTGGCCGACAGGCCGAGATCCGAAATGCACAACAAGAACTGATGATGGCCTTAGCCTGCACGCACTCTCTTCGCCTATAATGGAGGACGTGTTGTGAAGAGCCAAACTACAGGCAATGCCGGTCTTCGACTCCTTTGGGTTTCTCCGCTTGATTCGGCAGATGCCTGCCTCATTTCCGAATCGGTCTTCTCCAGCGCACGACCTCCAGCACACGACCACTCTGGTCCCAAGCCCACCCTCTCATCAATCCAAGCGCAGTGTCATTCCGTCCAGTCACGTCCACATCGGTCATCAAAAATGAAGATCTTCTCGTTCGGACTCGCGCTTGTGGCAGCCGTCATCGCCGTCATGTCGGACAACGCTGAAGCCATCGCAACAGGAACGGCCAAGGGTCTCGCGTCTGGAGCCACGGGAGGAGGCAGTGCCACGCCAGTCTATCCGACCACCATCGCCCAACTCAAGAGCTACCTTTCCAGCTCGAGTGCACAGGTCATCATCCTTAACAAAACCTTCGACTTCCGTGGCACGGAGGGAACGACCACGGAGACCGGTTGCCGTCCGCCTTCCAACCAACAGTGCATCGCCAAGAACAACGGGCACAAGGGTCAAGACTGCATCCTACAGTCGGGCGGGTTTTCGGGAACCGGAGGGTGCGACGGTGGAACGGCCGTCACGATCACGTATGATAACGCCGCGCTTCAAGCCAACATGATGCAAGTGACTTCCAACAAGACGCTCCGTGGTGTTGGACGCACGGGAATCATCACGGGCAAGGGTCTGTGGCTCATCGGCAACAACATCATCATCCAGAACATCCACATCACGAACCTCAACCCGCACCTCATTTGGGGTGGCGATGCCATCTACCTCCAGGGTCTCGACGGCGGCGCGACACCCATGACCAACATCTGGATCGACCACGTCAAGATCTCCAACATCGGACGCCAGTTCATCGTGACCAACACGGCCAGCTCCAGCAGCATGACCATCAGCAACTGCGAGCTGGATGGATACACGCTCTACTCTGCTTCGTGTGACAACCGCCACTACTGGACCATGCTCTTCTACGGCACCAAGACTCAAGTGAGTCTCATTAACAACTACATCCACCAGACGTCTGGTCGATCGCCCAAGGTCGGTGGTGACTCCATCATCCATGCCGCCAACAACTACTTCTACAACAACTCGGGTCACAACTTCAACCCTTCGGAGGAGTCGTACACGATCGCCGAGGGAAACTACATGGACACATGCACGCAGCCTGTGTTGATCTCGGACACCACTGGCACAATGTACGCCGAGACGTCGGGAGGCACCACCTGTTCGTCGTACTTGGGTCGTTCATGCGCCAACAACGTGAACGTGAACACGAACAACGGACTGACGAGCCAGTCGGGAAGCACGGCTCTGACGACTGGGGCTGCGGTTGCGAAGAAGTACACTGCGACGACTGCTGCCACGTTGTCTATCACGAGCGCCATGGGACGCTCGCGGCCATCTAACCGGTGTCTTTGTTTTTTTGTCGAGGCAGTCGCTGACGCTGACGCACTTGTTTCACTCAGCGCGTATCCGTTTGTATTGATCGATGTTGCTTTGCTGCTCTCGTGAGCAGATGTAGCATTCGTAAGTGAAAGTCAGCATGCTCTCAATGAAAGTTTATCATCATTGGTCCAACTTCCTTGCTGTGGACATGTCGGTCGTCAATGCATCAGAGGCGAGGGAGCGATTGGGCCTCGTCGAGTTCGTTGGCGAGCGTGCGTACGAGCTCTGCTGCCGGCATGGCCCTCGCTAGCGGCGCTCCCTGACCTGCCCAGTGCACGACGAGCTCTAGCGCGTCACTCTCGCGCTTGCTCTTGGCCTCCACCGAGTCGACACGTCCACTGAGGGAGTCTGTACCAGGACCGAGTGTGCCATGTCTTGAAGTATCAAGCGGTTTATCTCGACACGAGTTGGGAAATTTGCGATTGCAAGACTGGCCGGACACCAATAATGGTGGTTGACATGGGCGAGGAACTGGGTGAAAAGAGGGTATTAGACACCTCATCTAAACGGGCACAGTTGCATTTACAGTAGATGGTAATCATCAGCTCGACTTTGGCTTGACCTCGGTCTCCATGACGTTGTGCAGCCGGATGACGCTCGGCTGTGACTGGTTAAACTTCTCTGAGCCCATCGACCAGTCGTACGACACCGCGTACGCGTATATGTCGCCCTGCGCATTGAACTTGCCCACCGTGATCGACTGCTGACTGCACTCGAAGGAATGCCGTTCAGACTCCATTGACAGCACACCCTCAAACCACTCATAACGTACCAGGAAAGGAACGACTTGAGCCGCTTGCGTCCACCAAGGTCCCAGAACGAAAAGGTGCCATCGCCGCCCGCGGTCGCGCACGTGCCGAACGGGTGGAAAGCGAAGCTGTTGACCGGATAGATATCGTCCTTGTCGCGGTGCGCTCGGAACGTGTAGTCCTTACTGCACAAGGGGGAAATTGTCGGTTAGAATGCGAGTGAGAAGCATGGCAGGCATATTGTGGCTCACGATTGAGCGCTGGGCTCGACGTGTTGGATGGCACAGCGGCCCTCGATAGAGCCGACTGCAAATCCTGAGCCGTCGGGGAAGCAAGCAACCGTGCGCGTCTGGAACTTGAGCTTGGACTTGATGGACGAGTAGATCTCCGATGGCTTGCGCACATCCACAGCGTGGATCTGCTGGTCCGCCGTAGCCACCACGAGCAGCGGGTGTCGCGCGTCCATGGCGTACACGCGCTCGGGCAGCTGCAGCGTCGCTAGTGCGGCGGGGGACCTTGTGTCCCAGTACTTGAGCGTTTTGTCCCAACTACCCGTGGCGACGCAGTTCACCTCTGGCAGCGCCGCAATGCCCCGGATCGGCGCGTCGTGCTGCTCGCGTGCACTTGCTCGTGAGCTTCAATTCGCCTGCACGCCTTCCCGCCCTGTCACCCACGCACCGCGGCGATCTGCTGGCCCTGCGCCGGCCCATTGAGCAGCCACATCTTGGCGGTCTTGTCGCACGAGCCCGAAAACACGGCACTGCCATCCTGCAGCTCCACACCTCCATCAGTCGGCTCCCACCACTACCAGAGCGCCCCAGAGGCCTCCATAACGAACCCCGCTGAAGGCCACGCACAGCACGGGCCCGTCGTGCGAGATGTGCGCCTGCGGAGCCGCGAGCAGCTGCGTCCCCTGCTTCTGCACCTGCCAGACGCGCACCTGGCCGTCCCAGCTCGCGGCCGCCAGCGCGTTGCTCGTCGGGCTCCACGCCAGGTCCTGCACGCCGTCGGCTACGACTGGAGACACCGACAAGTCCCCGTTGGGGTTGGCGTATGGGTCGCCACCGCCTGCAGCCGCCTGGAACGCCATGACGCGCGTGGGCAATGGCAATGACCAGAGAGGTGAGGAGGGTAGGTGGTAGTGGGGTGGCATTATCAGCTTATTCAAATTTTGACTACCTGGTATAATGCGAAGGACGACCGTCACTCACCTCTCCAAAAACGCTTTTTTGCGGACCCTTCGTGATTCAGCAATAAACGCTTTGAAAAGCGTTTTTTTTTTGGGGGGGGGGGTGTACATATCAATGGTATACTAACGACAAGACGACTCTTGAAACGCTTTTCCCAAACAAAAAGCGTTTTTCGAATGTGTTTTTTGAAAGAATGATGGTCAGGTTCAAATTAGCGCGGGAGCGGAGCTGATTGGTCAAAAAGAAAAAAAAGAATGATGACGAATGTTGCTCCAACGTAACTCGAAGGTAAACAGCAAGCCGCTGATCACTACCTCGCTTTAGTGACGCTTTATTTTCGCCACGTCATGGCGGATACTTTGGGATTGTAGCGTCGACTCCTTACCGCCGACGGGCGTCGCCTCTTCCTGCTGCGGCTCCATTGGCGCTCGTTGCGCGCTCTCGGCACCTGCGAGTGCTGCGTATAGCTGTGTATACCCCTCCTGAGAGGCAGCCATGGCGGCCGAGGCGGCGCTGAACGCGCTCAAGAAGCTCGAGGCCAACAAGACGTGCGCCAACTGCGACGCGTACGCCAAGTTCGGTTTCCAGAACGTGTGCGAGAAGTTCAAGACGTTCGTGTGCTCCAACTGCAAGAGCGCGCACCAGAGCTACTCTCAGCGCGTCAAGGTGCGCTCCCCGCGCTTTTTCCCGGCTCGAGGCGAGCTCTGGAAGCCGAGCTAACGCTGTTTTGTTGTTGTTGTTGTTGTTGTTGTTGTTGTTGGCAGAGCGTCAGCATGAGCAACTGGACCATGGAGGAGGTCGACGCGCTGAGGGAGGAGAACGGAGGAGGCAACGCCGTCGCCAGGCGCGTGTGGTTCGCGCGCTGGGATGAGGGCCAGATGCGCAAGCCCACGGACAAGGACCACGTTGACTACTTCAAGAAGTTCATCAACCGCGTCTACAACGACCAGGCCTTCTACGACGAGAACGGCAACGCCGGGGCGAGCAGATCCTCGGCGCCCGCGGCATCCTCGTCCAGATCCAGATCAAGCCAGAGGGCTGCCCAGCCCGCTGCTGCTGCCGGTGCGTCCGCATGGATTGTCGTGACAACTTTGTCAAATCCCCCTGGCTAATCCCGGTCCGCCTTCTTCAATGTACAGTCAACCTCCTGGACTTTGGATCGCCGACAGCCTCGGCGCAACCTGCGGCTCCATCCTTTGACGCCTTCTCGGGCTCGTCATCAAGTGCTTCGAATGACTGGGGACAGTTCTCGTCGGCGCCAGCGCCGGCGCCTGCTTCGAGCAGCGGTGCCTTTTTCGCAGACTTCAACAGCGCGCCGGCTGCTGCGCCAGCGACGAATGACGGGTTCGGAGCGTTCACCTCAGCACCGGCGGCTCCTGTAAACGACGGATTCGGAGCGTTCGCATCAGCGCCAGCTGCTCCGGCAAATGACGGATTTGGAGCCTTCGCGTCTGCGCCGCAGCAGCAGAGCAACGACATGTTCGGTGCATTCACGTCCGCGCCAGCACCGACGCCAGCGCCGTCGACCAGTTCTGCACCTTCGTTCGACCCATTCGCGCCGACCGCAGGCGCATCGTTTGCACCTGCTCCACCTGCTTCGTCGGCTGGAGCGTTCGACCCGTTCGCGTCTACGGCATCGACGTCCTCGTCCTCGTCGAGCTGGTCAATGGGTCAGCAAACCCAAGCTCCACCAGCTCCGGTCAGATCTGCAGACTTTAGTGCCTTTGACGTGCTGTCGGGTTCCTCCCAGCAGCAGCTGTACGGCCGTAGCATGGCCATGGGTGGCGCGGGGATGCAAAATGCTGGGATGAACAACAGCGGGGGCATGCACATGGGCATGAACTCGATGGGCATGCAGCAATCGGGCATGCACAACGCTGGTGGTATGCACAACAGTGGCATGCACAGCGGCGGAATGAGCCAGGGCTACATGAACGGTGGCATGGGTGGCGGCTACGGCCAGGCCCCACGGCCAATGATGGGCGGTGGCAACGCGTCAATGAATATCAGCACGTTCATGGACCCTCGAGGTCCGGCTCCAGAGGCCAACAGCTACAGAGCCGGCTCTGGTGCTTCCGGCGCCCGCGATCCGTTCGCTGGCTTGGGGCTGCCACAGTAAAAGCACGGGAAGATGGGAGGAAGCTTTGCTGCACGAGTTCATGCCGACGAGAGGCTGAAGATAATAAACGGGCTGTATGAACTGGATCGTGGAGCGACTCGATGATTTTCTTCAGGAGGAGGGCAACTTGAAAGTGACGATGGCATGTCAAATCCAGACGCCGACCGTGGGACTTCCTGAGGCTAATGACAATCGAACGAGTGCGGGAAGCGACTCAAAAATGGTTCACTCATATCCAACGGGCTCTTGCAATCCTAAACATGTATGCGCCGCAAGCGCCTCCAAACGCACCGCGGCGTCGCCACTCCACGCATGCTCCACGCGCGCACGCTCTCTCGCAGTCCCTCGCGCCGCGCGTGGCGCCGCGTGGAGTCGCTCGCCACCAATAAAAACGCCTCCGCTTCATTCATCATCTTCTAGTCCATGCTGCCAGCTCGGCAAGCAGCTTCAGTCGCCGCTGGGCTGGTGTCCGTTGCGAGTGCGCCTACTGCGTGGCGGCGGCCGCGGCTGCAACGCCGGCTTCCTCGGTGGCGACGTTGGCGCGCTTGACGCCGTTGGCGATCGCGGCGGGCTTGGCAGCAGGCATGATGCGCTTGATGACGGCCGAGCTGGCGGCGCCGAACATGGGCCGGAACTGCGAGTAGAAGAACGATACGAAGGGCACGTTGGCGAGCACCGAGTAAAAGTCGTAGTGGTCCGTGTGCGTCGCGATGCGCCCGTTCTTGAGCTCAATGACCGTGAAGACGCGCAGCACAATCTTAAAGAGGCTGGGGAAGGGCTTGAGGCGGAAGACCTGCGACGAGTCGATAGTGAGCACCGAGGAGCCCGCCATGGAGCCGCGCACGAGCGTGGCCTTGCTCGACTTGACAAACTTTGGCAGCGCGCGGAACTGCGCCTGGATGTTCTCGACGCCCTTGACCGACACGAGCGGGTCCGTGAACACGGCGTCCGGCAGATAATACTTGGCGATCACCTCGTCGCTCGGCGCGCTCACGTCGTAGAGCGACAGCACGCTCTCGGCCAGCTCCTGCGCGTTGCGGTTGGCCATACTGTCGTGTGGATTAGCAGAGAAAGGAGAAGGAAGAAGCTCGTGGGGGTCGGATCTCCAGTTGCGAAGTGGGGGGGGTGTTCTCGATGGAGGGGGTGGAAGAAACTGCCGAAAAAAAGGGAACCATATATACGGTACAAGCCGAGCAGACGCACGGTACAAAGCGCCGAATTGCGTCACGCGCGTCACTGTCGACGCCCGCACCTGCAGTAGTTGGTGGCGCTAGACACCAGACGCGCCACCATCCCGAACCGGTCGGGGCCAGCAGCCAAACCGCCACATCCTGGTGAGGGACAGCTGCTTGTCCGATTCGGGACACCGCCTTTCTCCTTATAAGTATCATCAGGATCAGTCGTCAAGCTTCCAGGGCAACCCCACAGGTGATGCTCATGTTGGCGACGGCGATGGCCACCAGGAAGACCACGAAGAAGGCGTCGTCCTGCTGGAAATGTGCGAACTGCATGCCTGCCAGGCGGCTCTCGAGCACGCAGGCGGCCAGGTCGGCGCCCAGCTCGAGCGCCAGCTGCAGCGCCACGGACCCCAGCAGCGACCAGGCCACCGTGGCGCCTTGGGCCGATGGGGACGACCGGTAGGCGCACACGCGGAAGCGCGGGTGGCCGTGCAGCAGCAGCAGCGCACCGTACGAGCAGCCCATGGCCATGTACTCGGCGTACATGTCGGCCACCACCTCGGCCATGTGCAGCGTGCCCAGCTTGCCCGACACGGACGGACCGCTCGTGCCACCTCGGAGCGCCGTCTCGAGGTCCTGCACGCTATTGTGCCCGTTCCACGTGAGCTGAGACTGGTGCGGACGCGCCGACAAGCGCCACTCGACCTTCATGCTCGCGGTGCGCCGCACTTGGCGCTTGACCAGCAGCGCCTTTGCCAGGCGAATCGCGATCTCCACGACAGCTAGCAGCACCGACCCCAGCGCCGAGAACGAACCCATGTTCTCGCACAGCAACATAGTGCGCAGCTGCGTGTCGATGAGGATTGTCGGCGTCGCGACAATGACAGCCATGGTGCGCACTGCTGGCGTCCGCCGCAGGCGGAGGAGGTAGTGCTTCGCGAGCTCCTGAATACCTGCCTTGGCTGCGATGCTAACTATTGCGAACATGATCAGCTGCCAGTTTTCACCGAGATACAGCGCCTCAACGAGATGCACGTAGCCTGTTGCAGCAACCGCAGACAGCAAGAAGGGAAGATCCTGACAAATGATCTCGATCAGTAGCTTCCGTCGTCGAGATGATCGTGCTGTCGACTGTTCGTTCGGCGGTAGGGATGCCTGAAGCTCCCGTAACACTCGTCTTGTCTGGCCCCGCACCGTCATATTGCGGACAATAAGCCTCGTCTTCCAGTGCGCGGCGACGACAAACAGGAAAGAAAAGAGCGGACGCGTGTACAGATCGGCATGCAGCGTGACAACCACCGTGTGGGGGAGCTGAAGCAATCCAACGCCGAGCGCTACCACGCCAAGAGAGGTGACGACGAACGTCGAGAAGGTTGTCGGACCAAGGAGCGTGACGCACACAAAGTATGACGGCGACGTCTGAGGTGCTTCAAGAAACCTCTCTTGGCGCAGAAGCACCACGTGGATTGCAAATACGACCGAACAAAAGAAGAAGTGCTGCCAGAGCATCGACGTGACGTAAAACTCCGAGAACGACTGGGCGACAGCAGCAACGCCAGCAAACACGTCGCCAAGGGTAAGAAACAATGCCAGTAGCCACGAGATGGCGATTCCTGCTACTGCGTTACGAACAACCTTGACGATGATGCGGGTCGCCTGGGTTGCCATGTCTGCTACCGCTACAATGCGAGTAAAAGCGGCTTTAGCAGAGCTCGCAGCGAGATGGTGGACTGATATTTGGCGGATGCGTGGAGACCAAGTCGCCACTGGTAGGTTCTTGTGAGTTGGCGAGAGGGGAATCTCCTGTATCGACTGGAGCGCGACAACCCGAACAGCACGAACTCTATCGCCGGAGGAGGCAGGAGCAACGGCGACTGTGGCGCGCATGCTGCCTGAGAAGCTGTGCGATTGGCGTTGATTTGGCTTGGTCACGGGCGCTGACGCTACTCATAAGGTTGGGTGGGTTTCGTGGATGTCAAGCGAATGAAGACTGACGCGACATCCACTTTTAGCACGACAGGCTGTGGAGGGCGGCCGAAGTTCTTGAACGTCCAAGCAACTCTATTTTTCGTCTGTCGCGTTTGCCTGAAGCAGCAATCGCTGTTCCCTCTACGCACGCACGCATGCGGGGTTCTTTACCGTGCGCACGCTCATTTTCGACCAGCGGTTCAAGGGACTGCAACGCAAGGTTGGTCATGGGCGGCTGAGCCCGGGTGGCTGATAGCCAAAGTATACGGCTCGTTGCTGTCACAAAAGACCAGTTTTTTTTTTTTTTTTTTTGGCGGGCGAACGACCAACGTCGCGCTGCTCGGTTCATTGGTTCGCGCTTCAAACGACAAGCAAGTGGCGACCTGGCGACGCCTTTGCGACCACACGGCGGTCTGCCAGGGTACCACCGTAGAAGAGCATCCCACGGTTGGCCTCCCACTGCTCGGCATCACGGGATCCGTTCTTTGAAGACCTTTTCTGGCGCCGACAGCGCACGCCAGGCGAGGACGGAGACTCCTGGCCTGAGACTCGCAGTCGCCGCTTCTACGCTGTAGCGACGGGCTGAAGATTTCAACCACGGCGGCTGCGATTGCGTCGGCGTGATCCCCGCTTGAGCCAGCAGGCCGCACAAACGCCACCTGCTGCTCTGATGGAACCCAACCATGCGACTTGAGGCGAACAGTTGGTGAAGCGTTCTGTACCTACCTTCATTTCGCGGATCGTATCGTACTCGCCGCTGCCGCAAACTGCTCCAAATCAGCGCTGTGGCCAGCAAAACACGCGCCGCTCCATCTTGCGAAAGCTTCCGCGCCGATCCGCCGGCCCATCGGCCTCCACAGACCGCGGGTGCATGTCAAGCTGCGACTGAACCGCCTCCGGACGCTTTGCAATTCCGCCCACTGAAACTATACAGTCTTTTATCCGGATGTGAGCCATAAAACGAACGAAAGTCTCCAAAAATATCAGACAACATCTGGTCATGACAAATCGTATAGCCGGATAACATTTCAAATCCTCCAGCTCAACAAGATCTGTTCGGCACAGGACTATACAATTCATTGTGAAAGAGTATACACCGTCCGTCTGCTGCAACGTCAGAGAGTCAGACGGAGTCAGCAGCTACGATGTGTACCGGTACATGGGATCTGTCCGAGCCGTTCAAGGATTGGATGTCATAGCAAGTGGCGCAGCACATGCTCCTGCCGCGCTGTCGTCTCTTGCGCGGCGGGCAAACACTTTCGATTTGCCCGCTTTCCCGAGCGTGGGCCAGCCGCCCGTGATCAATCCGGTCGCACACGTGGTTTTCACGAGCGCGGTATTTCTCACTCGGGCTCTCGCGGACTAGCAGGCAGCAGCACAGCGGCAGGCAGGAGGCAGGAAGCAGGAGAGCACCACCATGAAGCCCGGCACGTCCAACAGCAAGCAGAGCTCGGGCTTCTTCGTCATGCCAGGGTCCGTGAGTGCGGACGACACGCGCTTCAGCGGCATGGACAACAACCCGATGCTCATGAGCATGGGACCAAGAGACAGCTTCGGCTACGACCAGAGCGGCATGGCCAACAACCGCTTCGTGGCGGGTGACAAGTTTTTCAACTACCAGCAGTTTGGCGCGCTCCGCGACGGTGGTGGCGTCGAGCTCTTCTCCAGCCAGTATTTTGGCATTTTGTTCGCCACCGCCCACTCCAGCGTCGTCTACGCCATCCTGCGCTACTGCATGCGTCCGACGCTCATGCACTCGCTAAATCTGGAGCGCACCGAGAGTTCAGTTGTGATTGAGTGTCTGCTCAGTATCCCCACGACGCTCAGTTTCTTCATCGGGCTCATGTCCGACATGGTACCAATTTGTGGCTACCGCCGCAAGTCATACATGATCGCCGGCGGGCTGCTCAGCTTCCTCACAACGCTCTCCATGGCCATCCTCTCGGCCACGGCAGACGTCGACAACATGACCGAGTCAACGCGTGACAACTACATTGGCTACTTTATGGCACTCATCATGCTCACGACATTCGGCACGATGCTCTCCAAGATCGGCACTGACTCACGCATCATTGAGCTTTCGCAGCGAGAGCCACTCACCACACGCGGCAAGCTGCAGATCAATTACCTTCTTTTCCGCACGGGAATGGAGTGGATGTCGCTCTGGATCACCTACGCGCTCATCCGGTTCGACCCTGACCACTCCAACTACCGAATCGTGATCGACTCATTCTGGGTGTACGCTGCACTCGCGCTGCTGAGTCTGCTGCCGGTCCCATTCGTGATCCGCAACTGCACGGAGCCGTCGGTACAGCAGGCCACTGCCGAGGCCCTCGCTGCCGTTGCTGCTGGTGATGAGACGGCTGCTGCCGGTGCCACGTCGGGTAGCGGCGACCGTATCAAGACTTTCTTCCGCATGTGCCAGCAGCGCGCTGTGTGGCAGATCGTGCTATTTCTTTGCATCTTGCTGGCAGCTACTCGCTTCTACTTTGGAGCCGCCAGCAAGGTCTTCACCAAGCTCGCCAACTTGGACGCCAACACGACGCTACGCGACAATGCACTCAAGTACATCGCCAACATGGGTGCACTCGTGTGGTGGAAGGTCTCGTGGTCAAATGCATCGTGGCGCCGCTGTGTCTGCCTCGGTATTGCAGTCACCGTCATACTCGAGACGTTTCGTGCACTGCTCATGCTGTACGTACCGAGCATTCGCGGACAGGCGTTTTACGATGTCATTGGCTGCATGATGGGGTTTACGGACGGTATCATCACCATCTTCTCGTTCATCCCGGCGACCGAGATCGCCGAGAACGGTTCGGAGGGTGCCACGATCGGCATGCTGCTCTCGTTCCGAAGCATCATCGCCATTGCCATGCGCACATTCAGCGAGCAGTGGATGGCTACTGCTGCTCCTGTCAGCTCGCCCGACAACACCGGTCGCCTGTGTTTGCTGCTGCTCGTCTCGTACACTGTGCACTCGTTGGGAGCACTGTCGGTGCTGCTGCTGCCCCGGCAAAAGCTGGACGCGCAGCAGATGCGCGTGTACGGCGGCTACAGCTCGTTCATGTGTGGCGTCATCTGGATCATCTTCCTCATCTTCTTCACGTACGCCATGGTCGTCAACCTCAGAGCCGTCGTCGACATGGCCAACGGCACCAGCTAGCGAAGCTGTCCCCCTATCTATCGCTTTTGTCTGCATTATAAGCAAGTGTCGCGCAATATTACGTCCATCTCTATGAAAATGTGTAGTATGAACTTGTCATCAATGGTCAATGGACTGGAACGCGTTGCAGTCCACTTCAACTTAGTAAAGTTCGTTTATTAAGTGCGTATATATCATAATGAAGCCTCTCAAAACGAACCTAATTTTCTTCAACTAAGTTCGCTGAGAACGCCATTTTTGAAGAGAAGGAAAACCAAGCGAGGGCAAGATGGCGACGCTGTTCGGGCACACGCAAACGCTCACGAGCATCTCCAAGTCGGTGACGGCCGTGGCTGGTGGCATCCTGGGACTGCAGGACAACCTGGCCAACTTCATGAAGAAGGCGCGCGCTTCTGCGGTCGAAATTGAGCCCGGAACGGCCGATTGACCCCAGATTTCCTTGCTTTTTTTGCTTCCTCAGGTTATTTTCTTCGACAAGTTCTTCCAGCGCATGCGGCCAAACCTGCCCCCAGGTGGGCTCTGTGATGCCGAAGAATATTTATGAAGGCTTTACTGATGGCTGGAGGTGTCTATAGACCTGGTGGCGACCGCCACGCTACTGTTCGCGCGCTGCTACGAGTACAGAGATGAGATCCGTGATGAGCTAGAGTGCGTTGCACAGCACCAAGAATTTCAAGCATCGAAACTGTGTATACCAACGCGTGAGTGTGTGGTAACTGCAGGTCTAGCCTAGCATACGTGGCGGATGCGGGGCGCTGGGTGATTGGGATGGAGGACTGGAACTCCAAGATGGAGAAGCGGCTGCAGCAGATCAACGAGCTCGTGTTGCTGGCCAACTCGTGAGTTTAGCAAAATTGGGATGTTAACCACCGAGCTATTGACTGATCTTGATTTGCGCGCAGGATGCTGATGGAGTACGCCATTACTGGCAAGGTTGGCGCCGACGGATCCATGGACGAGCTGGATGCGTACCTCC
This sequence comes from Phytopythium helicoides, assembly GCA_024867545.1. NCBI lineage: Eukaryota > Oomycota > Peronosporomycetes > Pythiales > Pythiaceae > Phytopythium > Phytopythium helicoides. Next base: position 213,856 of record JANFNE010000024.1, on the reverse strand, counting down.
AGATCTTCTCGGCATCGATCGTGCTCAAGCAGGGCAAAAAGAGCGATGCAAAGGTCATCGATCGTCCACTTGGGTCTTCAAAAAAAAGCGTTCAGCCGCCTCAGGGACAGCAAACGACGGTCAAGTCAACTTTCCAGGCTATTGTGGACGAAATCGGTATGGCTGCATCAAAGATTATCGCCGATCCAGCCACGGATTCCGCTGGCCAACCATCATTGTTTGGACCACCTGTGGATTCCACGAAGACGCAGCAGGTGCCACCAGCACGTCGTATTGAGACGGACCAGTACACCAGTATACCGGACGCGGGTTTCTCCTCAGCTGTCGAAGACGACGAAACGCTGAACCCGTTTGCGAACTCTTATCAGCAGCCGTACGGAAACTCGTCGATGATGTCAAGTGTGTACAGCGTGACAAGTGAAGCGAGCGAACTGGCCGGTGGGAACGTGGTGGGGTGCAATGGCCACTCAACTGACGGAGTCAATGCACAGCCTGATAGTCCTGTTAGTCTTGGTGAGTACGAGTGCTTAGATCTTGACGCCATTCCAAACTACATGGCATTCAAGTCATCAGCACTGAAGACCCGTCAGCAGCGTAGCAAAGTGAGTCATGGAAGCTTTACTCAGGCGGACATGAATCGGAGTGTCGCGAGCATTACCAGTGATGTTAGCGACAGCGTAGCCTCGAGCGAATCGGAGAGCAACGCCGCCAGGTCGCGCTACGACGAGCTGTTCTCACTTCCAGATTTACGCTCAAGACAGCAGGCACCAGTCATGGATCTCACATACTCGTACGACTTGCAGCGAGAAACACAATTCAACCCGTTTGTAACTGGAGAGGCAGTCTTGCCAACGAAAGAGGTCGAGATTTCATCGGACACTCCACCTCTCGCTGCAACTGTATTGCATGGTGAGAGTGTCCCGTATGCCAACAAGGGTCTGGACATGCAACAAGGCAGCACTGCAGACGCAGGTAATGAAAGTGATTGCTCAGACTTCGCTGAATCCAAGAAAGGCACCACCGAGAATGCTGTTGCTACCAGCTTAGTAAGTGAATTCTCTCAAGTTTTTGAGGAAATTCCGAGTACTGCTGAGATCGAGACGAAGGTCACTACGGTCTTCACAAGAGCAGTTGATGAAAGCGCAGGAATATCTGGCACGGTCTCGTCTCCAGTGCCTGCAAGCCAGTCAAACGATGTTACCAGTTCACAAGAAGCAATCTACTCGGATAATTAACAGCCTGAATTGATCTCACTTCGTCTGTTTTGTACACAAGCTCGTCGAGAATACTGCTCCTGTACTTTCAGCCTTGTGGTTTTCGTACTGACTGGCAGCCATCTTTAGGATATCCCTTCATTCCCCGATATCGAGTAGGCCGACATGTGCAAATGGGTTAGAAACAAGCATCCCCATCCTAGCGCGCAAATTAGAGGTATTCATGCACGCAAAAAAATCGAGGTTTAATCGGCATTTGTTGAGACGACTCAAACAATGCAAGCATTAGTATGAAGACTATCTGGTAGCGGCTGGCTACTTGCAGAGTGCTGGATCCCGTGGCGGTGTTGGTACTCGGAATTTGGCGTCACTACGTCTGGATTTGTACACACGCAACAATTACTGCAAAATATCGTTGAGTTGAGAAAGTAATTGTCGCGAGCTGGCGATCGAGCCACGACAAGCTCGAAATTGCTAACAAGACACACCAGGGCTTTATGCTTCGTTTCATGTATCGTTACCAAAAACGACATCGTAAATGTGATTTAATGCTGGTCTTCAATTGATGCCTTGATGTACAGTCCGGCGCAAATGCCGACGTTCTGGAAAGAAAGAGATATCATATGTACCATGACAAACCAGTCGTCTTGATTGAAGGCCTCAAATTGGATGCCAAGCATTATCTCCACTAAACTTGAGGTGACATCAACCACTACTTCAATTGCAACTTGAAATAGTAGAATCAACCAGTAAGCTCCGTGCAAATACGAAGTATCTTCCGAGCCAGCATCGAAGGCGAGGAAAGGATGCTTCGAAAAGCATACAAACATGGCGCACGAACATCCGATCGCGATATACTCTGCATACATATCAGCGTAGGTCTCTGCGGTATGGAACAATAGCAGTTTGGCCCTATGATCGATGCTACTACCGAATGATCTTTTCATTTCGGTGGATACAGTTGTTGCCGCATAAATGATGGATTCAGATGGTCCGACTTTCGAGCCGAAGTTTCCGAGTTGTCGTCGCAGTCTAAATGAGCCGCTAGATACAAATTTTGATGCTGTTGAAACCGTCCAATCCCCAAGTTGTCGCTGGACGATTAACAGCTTCAGGGCTCGGATCGCGATCTCCGCCGCAGCCAATACTACGACGCTCATAACTTTTTTCGTATTATTACCAAGTCGTAGCTGATAGATTCGAACTTGTGTTTCAATAAGGATGGTTGGAGTGGCAATGGCGACTATAACAAGCCTCCTCGACGGACTTCGTTTCTGATTGAGCATGATGAATTTGATGGCTTCTTGCAGTACAATTTTGAGCAACATGCTGCATATTGTAAACGCAATGAAATGCCACTGCTTTGAAATATCAACCACCAATGTGATAATGTGAACGTAAAAAATCGATAGCATGGCTGACGCTACCATCGGTATGTCGAGAAGTGCTATACGCCTCACAAACCGAGACGAAATACGTTTGTGATTACTGGACTGTCGACGACGACTATTTACTTGGCGAACAGATGGCTGTATACGTTCCGTGCTTATCGTATGGTGGGTTTGACTGAGCTGATGCCGCTTGTGCCCTTCATTTCCGGTGTTTGATCGGGATCCACGCTCCATTTCGCTTCGAAACAAGTGGCGTGCATGCGCATCGGCCCAAATGGTGATATAGCACACGCATAAATTATGCATGTAAAGTACATGGCAAGCTTATAAGCTGGCACTTTTTTCGTCACGAAGTACGCGGCAACGGTGGCGAATGAAGTAGAAAGCGCAATATGGGGACTTAGTCTCCAGGCAAGCTTTGCGCAACATATAATTAACTTCTTTGATCTCGATAGATGAGGTTGAGCCTCAAACTCCTCGTCCATGAGTCCTATGCCAAGGTGTACGATCGTTATACAAGAGAAAAGAAATACAAACCACGCGTTGTTGGCTGTAACGAACTCGAGGAGAGTTTGCTGATTTAATGGCACGAAAGTATTGCCATGCGCCGCCAAGAAGGCGAAACGAGAACTTAGCACTACTCCAGCGATAACGTTGCGAAACACCTTGAACACATTGATTACAGCACTTCGAAAACCATTGTACCACGGCCGAGCTATGTCGTGAATGAGACGTCGACCTCGTCTTGACACAACGATATTCTGAGAAGAGGGAGAGACTGAACAGGGACCTATCGAAGCATTTGTTGGAGTCAGCTGAACCTCCATTCCGAAACAATGCGTTTTCCTGTGTTCGCGCGCAGATGACGACTTTAGTTTCTCTCGTTTGCTGACGAGCAGAACGATATTTCTGAATAGACCAAACTGAAGTCCAAGAATAGTTACTCAAGCTGAACACTCTTTGAAGGGGCCTTCGCATTGAGTCCAGAAAACATCGCAGTGTTTTGACACGCTAGTGATATCATATGGACCATCACGAACCAGTCGTCTTGATCGAAATCTTCAAAATGGATGCCCAGCATGATCTCGCACGTGCACGCGACTATATCCACAACCGTCTCTATCGCAATTTGGATAACCAAGAGCACCCAATACGCACGATGCGAATACGACGTATCTTCCGACTCAGCGTCGAAGGCGAAGTATGGATGCTCCGAAAAGCACACAAACATGGCATATGAGCATCCGAGTGCAACGTACTCAGCGTACATGTCAGCGTAGGTCTCTGCGGTATGAAACATGAGCAATTTGGTGACTAAATCTCCAGACGGAGCTGTTGAAGTTGTTGGTGCCACCGAAGGTGCTGTGTTTCTGACATAATGCCCACGTTTTCGATCGCTCCCGGCCCTAGCTGGCACAATTCGAGCCGCAGAAGCCAATATTCGTCCACCAACTCCTTTTTTCAGTGCAGCTAGCTTGATCACACGCACAAAAATCTCCAACAACGCGAATATAACAATGCTGAGTACCTTGAGCGCATTCGTCCCAAGCCGCAGCTGGTACACACGGACTTGAGTCTCGATTAGGATGGTAGGTGTTGCAATCAGGACGAGTACAAGACGTTTGGGAGGTGTACGACTTTGCTTGAGAATAACTGATTTCATAACCTCCTGTGCACCAATCTTGAGAATCATGCTACAGATTGCGAAGACAGCAAATTGCCATTGCTTCGAGATGTCCAACAGGAACATGGTAGCATGAACATAGCCAATTGAGAGTAGCACGAAAATGACAAGAGGAATGTCGAGTAGCGCGATGTGAAGAGCATATCGGAAGGTTACTTTCTGATATCGCCTTGCATTTTTAGAGAGACCCAATCCCTTCTTGGTTACCTTGCTTCGCTTGGAGCTAGGTGGCATGGTAATGCTTTCTTCCACTTCATGTTCTTGGCGCTGTTTTCGCTTGTCTTGACGTCGGCATTCTCTTGCCAGGCCACGCTCTGTCATGGTTTTGATGATATGGCGAGCATGAACGTCTGCGCATATCGTAATGTAGCATCCGCTGAGCCCCGTGAAATACATACCAAGCTTCGTTTGGTACGCGTGGAAAGTTACGTGATAGACGAAAAGAAAGCATGCGGTACTGGCTAGAATGACGTGTCCACACAGCCTCCACGCGAGTATTCGACAGCAGAACACCATCTTCTGCATCTTCGTGAGTGATGAAGCAGTCGTAAATGTCTCCTTGAGAAGCGTCGTGGCGAGAAACACGACTGTGATGACCGCGTACACGACTATAAAGGTTGCCGAGTTGAACCCCACAAAAGTGTCAAACGATTGAGCACGAATTGGGATGAACAGGTCGCCGTGCGAGAAGAGGATGGCAAAGAGAGAGCTGAGGACTGAGCCCGCCGCTACATTGCGCAACACCTTGGACACAACCACCACAGATCTCCTGGATGCGGCAGCTACTCGAAGGAACACTGTTTGACCAGATATCCTCATCAGCATACCACTTGAGGTGGGATGAACAGAGGCCATGATAATACGAAGACCCAGACTGGGGACGGCTCTCTCTTCGCATTTGGGTCACGATCAAAATAGAGGCGATGAAACTTCATCGTCGATAGTGAAGCGTGCGCAGATAACTATTGACATCTGCCACCTACAGTATTGTCCGATGGAGATTTGTCAGAATGAGCCGATTGGAATGAGCTGAGCTGGATTCTGGGATTTCGGAGCACCGCTCGGTGTGACATACATTGGACAGCCGAGCAGAGGAGCTTAGCGCACAATCATAGCGTTGAATGTGTTGATTCCCTGTGGTGGCGTGTCCAACTCGACGCTGCAATCGGCACAATCCACATCAAACTTTCAGCTTGAGAGCCGGTTCCTCCATCTAAAGTACAGACATGACTGATTGCGCCGATGTGACGGAGAGTTTGCTGGAGCTGAGTCACCCACAGCATTGCACGATCCTGGAAGATCGAGCCACCCTTCACCACACGCAGCTCAAGATCCAACAGGAGCCGAGACATGTGCCCACACCATTCGCAACGTTGTTGCGATGGACAGTCGAATCTTGAGTAGTGCTGCTTGCATCCGTCTACATGGCTGAGCCGAGGAGCACCAGCCCTCGGTTGGATGCGTCATTTTGACGCCAGCTCATTTTGAATTTCGCCTGTGACCAGTCAAGCCACCCACCCAGCCATGCGCGTCTACTCCACGCTCCTCGCGGCTGCTGCCCTCGCTGCACCGATCTTCGCGGCCACTAGCGGCAGCAGCAGCGCTACAGCCACCACCTCCTCCACATCCTCGTCCTCGTCGTCCTCCATGCCAGAGATCGAGCTCGACTACACCACCGTCCGAGCCGTCGCCGGTAACGACACCATCGGATACTACAAGTACCAGAACATCCGATTCGCGTCCGTCCCCACTGGAGACCTGCGCTTCGCCGCACCCGAGTGGCCCCCGCAAGAGACCGAGGTCAACGACGGCACCAACCTCGCCGACTCGAGCGTCTCCTGCTCGTCGTCCGAGGACTGCCTGTACCTGGACGTGTGGGCCCCCGCCGACGCCGCCGGACGCAACCTTCCCGTCATGGTCTGGACCTACGGAGGCGGCTTCACGGGTGGCTCCAAGAACGAGAACACGCCCGAGGGTCTCTTCGAGCTCTCCAAGGACTTTGTCTTCGTCGCATACAACTACCGCCTCGGCATCACCAGTCTCGCAGGAGGACCCACGTACCAGCACGAGGGAGGTGTGAGCAACCTGTGCGTCTGGGATATGCAGCACGCCTTCGAGTGGACCAAGAAGTACATCTCGAACTTCGGCGGCAACCCGGACGACATCACCGCCGTGGGTTTCTCCGCCGGTGGCTCCCAGGTGCTCTTCCAGATGACGCGCTACGGAGGCAACGCGCCGCAGCTCTTCCAGAAGGCATACGTCATGTCTCCCGGATACGTGCCTGGCGCCGGCCACCACCACGTCGAGCAGTTCTGGCAGAACGTGTCCAGCGTCGTCGGCTGCGACGGCGGACACATCGACTGCATGCGCGAAGTCGACTTCGACACGCTCACGGACGCCGCCAGCGACGTCGTGAGTGACTACACGTACCAGTTCCAGCCGCGTCCCGACGGACTCATCGTCACCGACACGTACGAGGCCAACTTCTACCAGGGACACTTCAACTTCAGCGGACCCGTCGTCATCTCGCACGAGCAGCACGAGGCCAACAGTCAGGCTTACAGCGGCGTCGACACGCAGGACGATGTCGCCACGTACCTGCGTATCTTCTTCCCCGCCATCACTGACGACGTCGTTGACGAGCTGCTCGAGCTGTACCCGGAGGCTGACTACGACAGCGCCGGTCTGCGCTTCGCAGACATGAAGCAGTCGCTCGACCTCACGGCCAAGAACCTCGCGCTCACGCACGCCATGGGCAACACGACGTGGAACGCCGAGGTGGCTCTCGGATCGGCCACGCACGGCACGGACCAGAGTTACTACTGGTACAGCACCTACTCGCTCTCGTCCTCGTCATCCTCGACTCGTCGCATGCAGGAGACCTCGGACTCGTCGGAGGATGACTACGAAGATGACTCAGAGTCTGCTGACAGCGAGCTCACGACTGGATCGGCGACGACGACGAGTGGAAGTGGCTTCGCTGGTGGCGCTGGCGCTGGTGGCATGGGAGGCTCGTCCTCGGTCAATGCCACCATCGCCGTCATGATGCAGAAGTACCTCATGTCCTTCGTGCTCACCGGCAACCCGAACACCATGTGGGCCGACGACAAGCTCTACTGGCCGCAGTACAACGAGTCCACGACTGGCAACGGCATCGAGCTCGTGTTCAACGACACGTTCACGACGAGTGACGACGACCTGGCGAACGCCAAGAGTCTCTACTGGAACAAGGCGCTCTGGTACTAGAGCCCAAGCCTCTGAAAGCACCAGAGTCCACCCACACCAGCTGCGAGAGGAGGGTCCTCTTTCTCCTTCATTTGAGTAAGTTTGGTTTAGATGTTGCATGAAGTGTAGTTGGGAATGAATTTCAGTGTGCTTCCTGTGGACGATGCTTCATCAGTTGCGATCCAACTGCACTAAGCCACTTCGGATTCGTCGGGGTTCTTGAAACATAACCCCGCAGACGAGCCGATGTTTTGGCACGCGAGCAGCACCATGAGCACGAAGATGAAATCGCTGTCTTGGTCAAATTCTTCGAACGGAACGCCCATCAAAATCTCGCACATGCATGCAATCGTGTCAACTGTCACTTCAATGAGTATCTGTAGCAGGAGAATCGACCAATATGCATGGCTGGAGTAGGACGTATCTCTCGATCCTGCATCAAAAGCGAAGTACGGATGCTCAGAGAAGCACACAAACATGGCGTACGAACATCCGAGCGCGATATATTCCGCGTACATGTCGGCATAAGTTTCAGCAGTATGAAACATCAACAGCTTCTCTATATCGTGGCGCTGACGTCGTGTCTGCCTGGCTGTAGTTGAAAACATTTCGATCCCACCGCTAATTATTCGTTTGCTTCCACTGTTGAATCTGGATTCCAGCGTAATACGTCTCGCTGGCGATCGAGAGCGAGTCCCAATCATTTTCTTGACAGCCAGGAGCTTGGATATGCGAATCACGATCTCTGCTAGAGCAATTCCTACGACGCTGAATATTTTGACCGTGTTGGTACTCAGCCGTAGTTGATACACACGGACTTGGGTCTCAACGAGTATTGTGGGTGTCGCGATAAGTACTAGCACAAGTCGTTTTGGAGGTGAACGACTTTGCTTTAGAATGGCAACTTTGGTGGCTTCTTGCGCACCCATTTTGAGCACCATGCTGCAGATAGTGAAGACAACAAATTGCCACTGATTGGAGATATCCACCAGTAGCATAACAGCATGCACATACCCAATCGAGAGCATCGTGGAAATCACCATAGGCGTGTCAAGAATTGCTGTACGAAGTGCGTATCGGAGGGTTATCTTGTTGCTTTGCCTTGCATTCGAGCGGCTGTGACGGTGTCCTGATAATTCTGGTGGTCTAGGACTTGCTCCCTTTGCAGAGTTTGAATGATAGCGATGATGTCGCTCTTGTTGCTGTTGCCGCTTAAGCTCGCGCAAACGTCCACGCTCCGTTTCTGTTTTCACAAGATGGCGGGCGTAGACGTCAGCACACACCGTCAGGTAGCAACCGCACACACCCGTGAAATACATGCCAAACTTCGTTTCAAATGCCTTGAAAGTAATATGATAAAGGAACAGAAAAGCAGCAGCGCTGGCGAGTAAGACGTGAATGCCTGAGACGACATGATAGCTTGCAGCAGCACATCAACAGCTTCTGGAGTTTGGTTAGATTTGGGAAAGCTGTGAAAGTCTCGTCGATAAGCGTCGTGGACAGGAAGACGACCAGTGTGATAGCGAGGATGATGAGATAGGACGCCGAGTTAGACGCCACAAACTCGTCGTATGACTGTGACTTGACCGACACAAACAAGTTGCCGCTCGACAAGATGTAGGCGAAGAAAGAGCTTAGAGCCGAGCCGGCGACCACGTTGCGCAAGACTTTTGAGACGACCACAACGGAGCGCTTGAACGCCGTTGCCGGAGGATAGCATTTTGAGTGCTTTCTGGTGCTTGCCTGCACGACTAAACCTCTAGCAACAGGGTGGACCTGCATGCCTTCGAAATTTGACTCAAGACCACGCTGGACGTCAGTCGCTCCTATTTACAGACCACGTCAAAGCGAACAATGCCGTAGATACACATTGTTTGAAGCGTGTTCTTGATTTGGTAACGAATCTACTCGCTCGCATCATCCAGAAACAGGATCGACTGCGTTGTGTCACTGAACTTGGACTTGCTACCGTTTCCGCCCGTCGAGCCGTTCACCACCAGTCCATCACCAAAGCTACCACTGCGGCGCGCACTAGCAACTGCTGCATATCCGTGCCGTCTCCTCCTTGGGGCACCCGTGTTCTTGTACAGGTACGCGACCGCGGCAATGAACACCACCGCGCTCAGGTTCCAGCCGATGGGAAGACCCTCACGAACTTGCTCCGCTAGCTGGTCCGCCTCGAGCGTGAAGCTTAGCTTGCGCTGCTCAGCCTCTGCGTACAGGAATGCCCCTGCCATCCACGCACGCTGTTCGACGCGGTCGCGTGCGATCTCGGGGTCAACCTCCTCGCTGTCGTCTTCCTGGTTGCCCAAATGGTCCACAACCATGAGCCTCGTGTCTTCCCGTTCAACGCCGAGTCGCTTGAGCAGCACGATCAAGTGGCACATGTCGAGGCACGCCGAGTGTGCATCCATCACTTCGGTGCCTGGAATCTTCTTGGCCACCTCGACAAGCTTGTCCACGGGCAGCTTGCATAGCTCTTTTGCTGCGTTCTCAAGCGTCTCAAGCTTCGGCGACGGAAGTGAGAGCGCGAGCGCCTGCGCCTTGTCAACAAGCGCGCGCGCAGCCAGCAGCACGACTCGCCGAGCGATGCCGGCAGCCATAAACGAGCCCAGCGGCCGGGGCTGCGCGCTCCCCGAGAGCATGCAGTAGGATCCCGGCGGGCACTCTGCGTTCCCGTTGTCGACAAGGACGGTGAGCAGCGCGAGGCACTCGATGGCGCTGCCGGATCCCTCGACCTCGCTGTCCTCGACGCGCACCGAGTCGCCCTTGAGGTAGCACGGGTGCTGTGCGTCCTTGAGCGCCGCGAGCGAGCCCTTGGCGACGCCGTCGCGTCCAAAGCCCTCGTGCTCTCGCGAGAAAAAGTCGGTCGTGTTGAGCGGTGCGGCGGCCTGGCGCAGGCGCTTGTTGCGTCGCCAGCGCTCCTGCTGGTCGAACGTGAGCGCGGCCATCCCCTCGTCGACGTCGAGCACGCCGAGCACCTCGGTCTGCGCCGGCGCGAGCGACGCGGGCACGTTCCCGACGAGAAAGTTGCCTCCCACGGCCTGGAAGAAGCGCTTCCACTCGGCGTTGACGACCCTGGCGTCCTCCTTCCTGACTGCGAGGGGGAGGTCGCGCTGCCTGGCGGCCAAGTCGGCCAGCTGCGCCAGCCGCGCGGCCGCCTGGGCCTCGTCCTGCGCCAGATCCAGCGCCACCAGGTGCAGATGGCACGCGCCGTCGCTCTCCAGCGCGGTCGCGGCCCTCGCGAGCGGCAGCACCACGTCCTGCAAGACCTGCGAGGCGTCGAAGGCGTCGGCCGGCAGCAGCGCCAGCGACGGCGACAGGGCGTCGCGGATCGCCAAACCTTCGCGGTCGAAGGCGCTCGACAGCCGCGCGGCGCGCGTCGACGCGCTGGAGGCCAGGAACACGCGGCAGTGGGGCTTGGCGGCGGCCGCGAGCGCGCCTGGGGGCCCCGCGAGCAGCGCCAGCAGCGCCAGCAGCGGCAGCCGCATGGCTCGTCAGGAGATGCTGGAGTTTCTATAGTGCCCGACGGGGGGCGACCTTGAAGGGGGGAAGAAGGCCTGGAAGGCGGCGGATTGGGCGAAATCACGCGAGGTTTGTGTTGGGAGTGGAGGAAAAAAAAAAAATATATGGGGGGTTGAGCGAAAAAGGAAGGAATGGGTACGCTTGGTGGACTTCAAGGTGATCGCCGATGAGGTCAGGTGAGAGAGATTCTGCCACGGCTTGATGAAGCTTGTGACTGGTGGTGGTGCATCACCAACCAGCTAGCAGCAAACCCTGCAGACTGGTCGGTTTACAGTGTTAGAGTTGGAGCTTGGGAAATTTTGTGCCATGGAGCTCTAGTCGCCGCTTTGATGGGTGCGTTTCGATCGAGCTGTAAGCATCGGACACCCATGGCAATGACGACATTGAGCGATGCTGCACATCTTGACGCGATCGTTTCACATACGAGAGGAAGCCTTGTTGACTCTTAATTTGCACTTTCTAAATGCAGCACAGCGAGGTGCTGCTGGCAGTTTGTTATTAGTTGTTCTGGTGTGACGTATTAAGTCGGAACAAGTGAGCGTCCTCCATGCGCGTAGTTCCTATGGAAGAAGAGTGGCTTTTTCCGACGCTATCTCAGGTGGCGGCGAGCTGCCTGACGGTTCAGGGACTGGTACTGCCACTGACACGGGCAGCCAAGGCCGTGCGGTGGGTGCTTCGCAACTCGCTTGTAAGTTCTCTTTCAGCGTGGATCTTTGCGGAAGTAATGGCTTCTGGCACGTGGCTAATGACGGGGAGAGATCCGAGTAGGCAATCACAGGAAGAGTTCCACGCTGCCAGCTCATTCTGGTTCGCGCTCGTCTTTTCAATCTTCCTTCAAGGAATTGCGGTAGTTAGACTACTTCCGGTGATATATGTCGACAAAAAATCATCTCCACCTTTGCTTCGAAAGATTGGTCGGATTTTGTGGCTCCTTGCATTGCGTGGAGCCTGGTTTCACATTTGTCTCGGCGTTGGATTCAATGTGCTCATGTACTTCATAGGAAAGCATAAACAGCCTCGACTGTTGTTATACCCATCAACTGTTGTGATGATTCACATGTCTGCTACCATAAACGCCATCACGCACAATCTTTACAGCGAAAAATCAATTCCAGCCAATCCACTGATCACAGGAGCTGCTCCAAAGCCATTCTTTGTTCAAATCACCCCCGCAGGTATCGAGTATCCTATTCGCCCCTCGCATCCAAGCTTCTTCAAGTCACTTACTCGAGCTTGGCGGAAGTCACTACCACTTTTGTTCGTGTGCTTATTCGCCATTGGATATGTACATGTGACATCAAGTATCATGTTGGATACATCCAACTCAGAAGGTAAGGCGTCAAGGATCCCGTCACGATCACAGTATATTATGTTTGTCCTCGGAAGTATAGCTTTGAAGCTCTGCCTCCAAGAACTTGCTAAGAGAGTTTTGATGAAGCGCGCAGGCCAACCGAAACAAAGGCAGGCAATGTTCCTGATTGCTACCCCGACCCTGCTCGTCGATATTCAAGTGCGAATTGTTCTTCTACAGTACAGCAATACAGCTTCTACCATTGCGATACAAGGCTCGATTGGACTTGCGGTCATTGAAATTTTCTTTCGCTTTGTGAAAATGGTTCTCGCAAGGCGAGAAGCCCAGGATGTGTCTTGTTGGAGAAGAAAAAAACCTAGTGAATCATGCCGACCAATAAGGCAAGTCTCAGTACTGGGAGTAAACGATATCCCAACTCCTTCGCCGTTCCTCCAGGCTTCCGCTTTAGAAGGCAAACCATCAATTCAACAGCGGAGTGGATCAGTTGTGCAATCTGCTTTCGAATCTGAAAGATCGCAAACTACTCACGCTAAGAAAATTCTAGTGATCCATGCCTGCGAAACATTCGCCGACATGTACGCCGAATACCTAGCGCTCGGGTGCTCATATGCTGTCCTTGTCGTTTTCTCACACAACCCCCACTTCAATCTGTACTATACAAGCGGTTCTACTAGTAACACTAGTTATTGGACGTTATTTGGACTGCAAATCGCGATCGAGATAGCTGTTGATGTTGCATCTAGTGCTATCGAAGTATCTCTTGGACTTGAAGTGGAGTCAATCGCTCAGCACACTTGGAGTGCTGCTGTGTACATGATACTTCTCACGTTTGTGAACGTTGGTTTATGTGCCGGACTGTATATCAGCGGGTAGGAACACCCTCGCCATAGATTCAGTGAACTATGAATAAAAAAGCTGCAACAGTTCTTTTTCGAAGTAGTTCGAGCGGAATGTAGGATGCCGATACATCTCCTTAGCAATCGATTGGCGATTGAAGGTCGGGCTCGACTGTTGCTTATCTTCAATATCATGTTGTCATTTATGTTCGTTTAATTCGCAGGCGTTTACAAGCATTTGGGTTTGAGCCTTTATACCGGTAAGCTGACCATTTAGCCCACTACGACCGACCATCGTTATCCTTTGGTGAATATACATCTGCTTGATATACAAGCTTGTTTGTGTGTTTGTTTGCTTTTTCGATAATACATGTTTGAGATTGTTTTTTCATTTGCAGTATCTGTCGTAATTGCTCTTACGAACTTCTTAGCTATCGACTACCATGCCCCCGTATGTGCACACCCATCCTTCCTTTCGAAGGTCACGGTGGTGCTGATAACAAATAGCTTGAGCTTGTCTGTTTATAGTGAACATTGGTAGTCGCATCAAATGCTGTCTAATTCTATAATATCATGTGGAGTTGGTGAGCATCGTTTACTAGATTGCTTAAGTAGCTTGATCTAAAAGGGGATGGCACAACTCTAATTGTGATGAGTGGCCCTCGAGTGGCGCAATGGGTGCGAAGAGAGTCTTCTGTGCGAGTGAGGTCTGCACTACTGGTGCCAGCGATCCCATCGCTTGCAGAAGTAGCAGCAAGTTGTCTGGCTCGAGGTGGGTTGCTCAAACCGTTGTTTCGTGCGGTTAAAGCGCTGCGATGGGTGTTGCGCAACTCGTTCGCTGGATCAGCAACAGCTTGGATTTTTGCTGAAGTGTTATCGTCGGGTGCATGGATTGTGACGGGAAGAGGACCAGAGAAACAGACATACGAAGAGTTCCGCGCTGGGAGTGCATTCTGGTATGCGTCGATATTTTCACTCTTCGTTCAAGGGCCTTGCAGTGAAACAGTTACTTTCAGAGACGTTTGCCGACCAAAAGGAGTATATTTCTTCACCGCGAAAGGCATTTCGAATAATGTGGTTGATGTTGCTTCGTGGCGCTTGGGTGCACGTTGCAATCGGCATAAGTTGCAGTGTGGTTTTGTATCTCTTTATCTCGAGATCGCGATTCGTAATTTACATATCATCCTTGTGGATGATGCACATTCTTTCTGCAATCAACGCCATCTCATACGATTTGTTCAAGACGGAGACCAAGCGCGGTAGGCGCAGCACAGTAGCTGTAATCACTGGTCAAAGACCTTCTGTGATTCAGACACCAGACGCTAATGTCATCGGAATCCGTTGAGCGACCATACCGGCAGAGCATATTCAGACCTCTCTTACGTGCATGGCGTAAATACTTGCCACTGTATTTCACCTCTTTAATTGCTGTAGGCTATGTGCACGCGACTTCAACCATCATACTGGATGAATCGAAAACTATTCTTGATGCTTCTGGGACTGTCACCAACTATTGTGCTTTTTGTTTTCGGAAGTGTACTTTTGAAGTTTAGTCTCCAGGAAGCAACCAAGAGAATGCTACTGATGCGTAGAGCTTTACCAAAGCGTGAAGAGGTCATGATATTCATCTCGACACCGACTTTACTCGTCGATATTCAGCTGCGCGTAGTTCTCCTGCAACTCACCAATATGGTCACAACCTCTGCTGCCAAAGGATCAATAGGTTTAGGACTCATTGAGATTGTTGTGCGGTTTGTGAAAATGATACTTGCAAGATGGGAAGCTCAAGGTGGTTCGCACCGAAGAAAAAAGGTTTCAAGTGTGCCTCAGAAGTCTACTGTACATGCATTGGTATCAGTGAAGTCTAACACCTCCGAAAAGATTGTATCACCAACTAGCACGATCTCAGTAGCAAAGATTGTGTGTCTAAGAGATCGCAAAATTTCATCTGACCGAAGCTCAAACGTCACAAGAACCCAATCGTCACGTGTGTCTCGAGTTCTGGTGATCCATGCCTGCGAAACATACGCCGACATGTACGCTGAATACCTTGCGCTCGGATGCTCGTATGCCGTCCTTGTCGTTTTCTCACAGAATCCCCACTTCAACTTGTACTATTCGAGCGGATCTACTAGTAACACTAGTTATTGGACGTTGTTCGGACTGCAAATCGCGATCGAGATAGCTGTTGATGTTGTATCTAGTGCGATCGAAGTATCTCTTGGACTCGAAGTGGAGTCAATCGCTCAGCATACATGGAGTGCCGCAGGCAACATGATGCTTCTCACATTTGTGAACGTTGGTTTGTGCGCCGGGCTGTATAGCCGAACACCAACGTTTTAGTAATCACCGAGTGATAAAAGGACCTGTAGTTATGTTCTAGATAATACCTAGTTCCGTTTGGAAAGTAAGTGCGGGCAGTAATCGTCGATGCTACAGAGTAACAGCTTTGTCATATTTACGTGCTGATCGCTGAGCTGGAACCAGCGAGGGTGGGCGGTGATGTTTAGGGACAAGTAGGAATGACTATTCTTGCTTCGAACTTGCCCCTCAGCTTCGATCGCGGGAATGACTCATACCACGTTACTGCCTCCGGATTCTTAGTGCTTATAAATCATAAACGAGTTGAATAAAGCCTGTCCAAGCAGTCCATAACAAGTTGACTCAATCGCAACTTTATGAAGCTTTCTCTCATCGGCGCTAGAGCCAACTGGATTCATCTCATCTAGATGGAAAACACTAGCTATCGGCACTACGAACCCTACGCCAGTACATAAGCCGAGGGAGCGTCTGTTGACTTCACCTCATGGTGTCGCCTCAAGAAGCACTCTGTTGTGGAGACCCGTAGAATTTGATGTCTGCGTCGATATTGCTGCTGATTTCATGTCCAGTTCACTCGCGATCGCACAACGGTTCGCTGTAGAGGTTGCGATGTAGCATGCGTGGGCGACAACTGACTGCAATTCCTCGCTGGTCGTCAACATTTCTCTCTGCTCCAGACTCATTCCGCTAATAGGAGTACATTTTTGATCTGCACCATGAAAAGTCTGGTTGACTCGACTTCTTCAACATCGAGTCCAGCACACCTTTCTGCACAAAAGTGGCTTTACCAGCAAGATCGTTGTCTCGCTACTACGTGTGCGGCACAATTATACCTTCGCTGGTGTTGTGGTGGTACATGTACCAGTAGCAGGGCTGTCGAGAAAAATGCTCGCATGTGTTCTACCTCAGCTCTCCCTCTGCTATAATATGTCCAGGTGGTTATCCTCTGCCGCTGCACCAACGAGAAATGTGCGCCATGTGCGCCATGTGGATCGCCTCTGGTGCTTCACCATACACCGTCACGATTACAGTTCGCCGATATAATCACGCACGAGCTGCTGCTCCCGATCCAGATGCCTTCACGTCTCTCCCGATCTCCAAGTCTCCAAACGCAACACAGCTCTTCCTTTGCGGCGGGGTCTCTTCATTATTCAATCCAACTCCCAGCAACAAGGTCAACAACCACCTCTACACTCAGCCATGGGATGCCGCCAATCTACCCCCGTTGATGCTCCAGCGTCATCTGCCCCAGCCAACACATCGGCCCCGCCCTCGCAGAATGCTGCCCCTCCAGCGCCCAATGCCAATGCTCCCGTCCCTGCTGCACCAGGCAGTGCTCCCAAGTCCGCTGCCTGCTTCATCGCCCGACCAAGAAGTTGGCGCTCCCAAGTCCAAGTCGAGCTCTGGCGCTGATGTGGTCCCTCCATCGAGCAAGAAGCTGCAGCGCTTTGCTATCACTGGCTACTCCATCGTTGACTCGGGGGTCGTGTACTACACGATTTCACTGGCTGATAGTGAGGCAGACGCAAGCGTTCAGAAGCGCTTCAAGGAGTTCAAGACGCTCTACCAGGCTCTCGTCAAGAAACAGGGTGGAGCCCAGCTTCCCGCCCTCCCCGATTCCGGACTCCGCTCCGTTATCAAGGGTCGTCACAACACCGAACAACTCAAAGCTCGCGAGGTACAGCTCGCAGCGGTTCTCAACGCCATTGCCGAGCATCCGGAGCTAAGCAGCAGCAGTGAATTCCGCCATTTTGTTGCTCCTGCCAGCGCGTAAGCAGATTGCTGTAGCTGTCGCAGGGTTGTGCTGTAGTAATAGAGCCTTGCGTTTACTGTTCGCTCGTGACATGACCACCCCATCATCGTTCGTTTACTCTCCGCTCATGATACTACTATCCACGTCACCGCAGATCCTGCAGACAAGACATACCAGAAAGCTGAGCTGATCAAGTACTGTTCCGTGAAGGAGCTTCCAACATCCAGCGTCGAATTTGGGACCTTGCGAAGGAATCCACGACTCGACCAATGACCTCTAGGCATTGAGTCTGCAAGCCCGAAACTTGACCGTGAAGCCCATGAAGGCATAGGCGTGACTCAATTGCATCGCCAGCATCTCGAAGACACGCACTGGCCAGACATTTATGCTCAGTATACATGTATATTGCTATGAATGTCAGATTTCCTAAACCTCGTCTACATCGACTCAGCTCGATCACGGAAGTCAGCGGGAAGCTCCATGACGCAGCACAGCGGGTCACCGTTCTCGTCGACAAAGCCTGACGACGAGGCAGACATGCTGCTCATCTGCTTGAAATACTTCCTCTTTGGATGCGGAGCACTGGAGAGACGCCACTCGCGTCGTCGCACCAAGCCGCGGAGGCCGCGCGGCATTTTTGAGCGGTTCTTCTCGGTTCTCGATTGCGTCGAAGGTTACTTCAGGTTCGTCTTCTTTTTCTTCCTCCTCAATCCACGCTTGCATCGGCGGTGGAGTCGACGAGAAGAACTTGAAGTCCACTGCATACACCCAGCCGTCCGAGTCGCACCCTGGAACATCGTAGTTGATTTCGAGTCCATCCGACTCGATTTCCATAGTGCTGATCTCGCCTGATCGATCACTCCAACGCTTGCGATCGGTTGACAGCAGGCCTGTCGCTGCCTGTAGCCGGAAAAGGGTCGGTACCTCTCGTTCTCAAAAATGACGGGGTCGTCCGAGTTCAGAATGGCTTCGCGAACGTCTGGGTTGACGGAAATACGACGTGGTAGTTCACGCTGTGAAATCCAGCTGAGCAGTCGAGCAGGTCTCTCAAACGCAAATCCTCGGTGCTGCTCGCGAACAACTGATCCACTGTCGGGCGTCGGCGTTTGAGCTTGGAGGTTGCGATTTTGGTAGTCAACCAGTGATGCAAGTTCTGGGCTCAGATACTGGCACTGAGGTGGCCTGTACTCAGCAAGCTCCTCTTGAGAAATCGTCGACGCTGACTTCGCAGAGAACGATTCCTTCACGAGGTCCAAGTACGTAGGCATAAACCGACGGCGCACTCCTTCCCACAAAAAGTCCTTGCACAAAATCGCAACGATAGCAAAGAGCTGACCGAGCCAGAACTGGGGACGCCCAAATGCCCACGGAAACGTGTACGTCGCGTAGTAGTCGATGAATGAAATTTGATCGATAGCGTACTGGATGAGGTACAGCAGCACGATCATGATAGCCATGGCGCCGTACTCAAGCGAGTCCCACGAATTCACCATGAGGCAAAATCGAGCATTCACGACCATACACAAGATCGTCCAGCCAATAGTCTCCAGCACCGTGTACTCGAGCGATGTGCCCATTCTCATGATGTTCCATCCCACCGCGAGAGTCGCGTAAAAGACGCCAACCGAATCGATAACACCCAGACCGATCCACTTCCAGAACATCAGATACGAAAAGAAGCTGCTCTTGCGTGTCTCGGCGTGATACAGCGCAGGGTACTTCAGCACGACATCCTTCGGCAGGTCTCTGTCGCAAGCCGAATACACGATGATTGGCAGGGATGTGAAAATCAAGTTGTACCCTTGCTGGATGAGGGATGTGTAGTTCATTGTTCCCGACCATGCTGACGGCCACAACATGAACCAGTACATCGACACGTTGTACACAATGTTCTTGTAGAAGGTGTACACGACGAGTGCCGTGACACGATTGTAGTTCCACCGACCATGCGCAAGCACAAGCGTGCTCAAGAACCGGAACTGACCCAAGGCGTAGTCCGCACTGTTGACAGCTTGCATACCCTCTTGACCGCTGATACCGACACCAATATGCGCCGACTGGATCATCGGCACATCGTTCGCACCGTCACCGATCGAAAGAGTGTGCGACTCTGGAACGTTCAGCTTGACAAGCTCCACAAGCTGAGCCTTCTGTTGCGGCGACACACGGCACGCGATCACGACCTTGCACAAAAGCGCCACTCGGAGGAGATGCAAGTTGTACAGCGGGTCTTCAAGAATCAGGTTGAGCGAGGCTCCATCAATCACTAGCGCATGCTCCACTTCGTACTTTGGCGGTGACACGACAGAATGAACGACGGTAGCGGATCCACTTCCGTGGCATCAGATTCGCTCGATCGACTATCCTGGATCGAGTGGAATACCTTGTCGAGATGACGCAGAACAGCCCCCTTCGTTCGATACGTAGCGCCGTTGATCACATGACGCTCCATATCGTTGTTCAGCAGCCGGCATGCATATCCAATGTTGATAGCCGTCTCCTCCATGTCGCCAGTCAGCACCCAAATGCAGATACCAGCCTTGGCGAGTTGTTCCATCGACTCAGGCACACCATCCTGCAGTCGGTCCTCAATCGCAGTCGTTCCCAGCAGCTCAAGATCCGTCTCCAACTCGTCCTGTAGCCTGTCAATCATGTTGCTTTGACCATTCGCCTTGGCTTCCACTTGCTGCAGATCCGCACACGCCGCGCGGTATCGCAAGTGAAAAGCCTCCCACTCGGAAGATGACATCTTCTTCGAACAGATCACAAGCGTTCGCAGACCATCACGCGCAAAAGACTCCAGGTGTTTCTCCGTGTCGGCACGAATCTGATCATTATTGCTAGACGAGACAGACAGACGAGGAAACAGCATGCTATCAGCACCCTTGCTTAGCACAAGCACATCGTTCTCGTCACCGTCCTCCATCTTCATCAGCTCGTCATCACGCTTGCGACGCTGTACAATCACTGACATACGCTTCCGCGTCGAGTCGAACTCAAACACCTCCAGCACATCGTATTGCTCAACCACACCACTCGGGGTCTTGATGGACACGGAGCCAGGTTCGCGATCAACAAACTCATAGCCGAAGAACTTGGCACCACTAACGAGTGCCTGTTCGTCAGGAGACGACGCTGAGTACTGCACATCACCTGTGTCAGTCTTCGCAGGTTCATCTTCTCCCCCTTCTTCTTCGGGTCGCTCGATGAGCACGCCGTGGCACAGAGCCAAGTGAGTGAAAAACTCTTCGATCTTCTTGCTTTGCACACTCTCGCGGTTCTCGATGTCTTCCCACAAACCCTTGTCCTTGAAGTTGACATTTGCCACTGGCGCATGCGTGTCCACGTATCCGTCGTCTTCGTCATCATCAGCAAGCGGGTCTCCCTTGAAGTCATTACGCATCCGGGCGGCAAGACCGATCGCAGTCGTACCCTTTCCGTAGCTCTTGCCGTTGATACTGCACTTGCGGAACTCCATCTTGTTGCACGTGAGGGTTCCGGTCTTGTCCGAAAAGATGTGCGAGATCTGCCCAAGCTGCTCGTTCAGCTGCATGTTGCGCACCGTCATGGGAGTGTCCGACTCGGCATCGTACATATCGAGATCGTTCTCCATGAAATACCCCTGCATCGCCTTGACCATCGTAATGGACACGTAAAGCGTGATTGGAACCATAGACGCCAACGTCGCAAAGAAGTACACGAACGTAGTGATGTAGCCAGTGTCGAGTCCCGAGATATCATAATACGTCGGCCACTTCAGTCCCTTCATCCACACATGATCAGCGGTCGCACCAATAACCGACATGATAACCAGCATGATGACGACAAAGATCACTTGATTGTTCGTCATCTCGTCGATTGATGACACCTTGACGGGGAACTCGTCACCCGAGCTCATCATGATCTTTGAATCGACGCCCGTGTTGATGACAAGTCCATAAATGTAGCTCGTGTTGCGGAGCTTGCTGCCGCGCATAAGCATGTTCTTGAGAGTGATGGGAATCGGGTTCGGCTCTTCCTCCAAGAACAGCGTGCCCGAGTAGCTGTTAATGTCACCGTTGGGCAGCTCGCTCTCAACAAACCCCTGAACAATGTCGCCAGCCTCCTCCTCGTTCGCAAACATATTGAGCGTCGACATTGGAGCTTCACGCAGTTTGAGGTTCGTCTCGCCGTCCAGATTTTTTGTCTCGACATAGCAAACTCCAGTGTTCCCACCCGTGCGCGAGCCCTCTGCAGGAATCACAGACAGCACCAACACATCTGCTGGAAGCATCTCGCGGTTCTTGACCTTGACAAAGTCGCCAACCTTGACCTCCCGCCACTCAACCTCTTCAAACTCTCGCAACTGTCGATTAAACACGCGCGTTTTGGCTGAGTTGGCGAGGTCGTCAGCAATGTGTCGCTTGTAGTCTTCGTATCCGGCGAAAGCGGCGTCAATGATGGTCACGATCGCGAGCGGGATAAACTGCAGCGGAACACCGTTTGTAGGCGACACCGACGGGACCATCTGAAAAATTCCGATTGTCAAGAAGTACAGATTGGCTGTCTTGCTGAAAGTCAGAAAGAGGAACACTGGCACGAAGCTCCACCATGTGTACTGCGAGGTTGTAATCTCGTTGGACACGAAGAACTCCTCCGGCTCATCGTCCACTTCAGGCACAGCGTTGCCCCCAGTCGGCAAACCCGAAGGGTCCTTTAGGTGCAAGCTCATGCCTCTGCCTCCATTGTTGATCTTGACAATCTTGTAGCTCTTGCGCTCGCCCGAGCCTTGAGAGTCTGCCGAAACGGCACTGTCCACCCGTCCAGGGGCGGTCTTCGACGGCTGCTTCTGCCTGTCACCAGCGTCGATCGGCACAGGCGAGACCGAGTCTATAAAGTCCACGCGAGCAGCTTCCTGGGCCTCTCGAGCGTGGATTCTCGAGCGCAGCGACGCCGCGTTGGCTGGGTCCATGAACCGCGTGGACGACCTCGACTGTCTCCGGACGCGTAGCGACCGCGGCAGGCGCATCCAGCTGGACGCCCGCTGCACGCTTCCACCGGCGTCTCCGTCCTCCATCCTGACGTAGTCGTGGCTCCTGGCGTCCTCCTCCTGGCGGCGTCTCAGCGGCAGCGCTGACGTGAGCGTCCTCAGGAGCTCGGGCTGCACGCGTCGGCTGCTCATGAGGTCGCTGGAGGTCCCATCCGACGTCCGCCGCAGCACGTCGAGCGTCTGGATGCGCCGAAGAATCCGCGGCCGCTCGCATTCCCGTCGTCAACCAGTCCGTAGGCGTCGTCTCCGGACGCTCGCATGGCCGCCACGCAGCCAGAGCGCAAGTGGCGAGCGTCATCGGCTGCTGCCCCGCCACCAGCTGCGGATCCTGCATACTCCCCCCGTCGTCCCGCCGCGGTTTACAGCGCCGTCGCGATCGTAATCGGCGCCAGGCGGGTCGGGAATCCAGCCGCCGTCATCACCATGGTCCTTCTCCTGCCGGCAATGCGTTTGGTTTCCTGTCGGTATCTCGAGATAGTGACGCACGCCAGCACCGCCCGCTAGTGTTGCAACACTAGCCTGCCTTCCCCTCCCGCCCCCGCCACCATGGCCATGGGCGACTCGGGCGCCTTCCTCCTGCGCGCCTGCGTGCTGCTGCTGCTGCTCATCGCCAGCCTCGCGCAGCTCTGGTTCTTCGCGCTGCTGCCCGAGGTCTCGCTGCTTGAGGAGCGCTGTAATGCGACGCTGGCCGTGGGCGGCGCGCGGCCGTCCAGCGACGCGCTGCTCGCGCCGCCCATGCGCGCTTTTACCAGTCGCTCTACCTCTCGCCGCGCGAGATCTCGCGCAGGGAGAAGCTGCAGGAGCGCCAGCGCAACGACGACGCAGCCGCCGCCGCCGTCGACCTCAAGACGCGCAGCGAGCAGCTGCAGGCGCTCATGCTCGCGGACGACGCCGACCCCACGCGCGCCGAGAGGGAGCTGGAGCTGCTAGAGTCGCTCCCCGAGGGGTTCTTCCTGCAGACGCTGGGCCAGGGGCACGAGCCAGTGTCCTCGCGCGCAGCCTACTGCATCAACCTCGTCACATCGAGCTCCTCGCGCTCCATGAGCGCGCGCCACGACCTCGAGCTATACCTGAACGCGCTGCCGTCTTCGCGCCCCATCGTCGTGGACCGCGACGCGCACGACGCCATTGACCTGCCGCCTTCCGTCGTCGACATCTACCTCGAGCGGCACCCGAGCAGCTCCTCGCTGTTCAACGGCAAGGTGCGCGCGCCGGTCGACAAGGCCGTGTGGATGCTGCAGGACCCCGAGCAGTTCGATCGTCACGAGCTGCGCAACCCGGCGATCGGCGTGCTCATCGTCAAGACGCGCATCGCACTTAAGAAGCTGCTTGAGTACCGCCACCGCCACCAGCTCGGCTTCTCGGTGCTGTACGCCAAGCACACAAGCGCCGACGTGCTCGACCCCAAGGCGCTGGCCACGCGTGACTGGACGACCTTCCTACATCTCTCGGGCCCTCGAGGAGAGCACAAGAACACCAAGATCGTTGTGCGTGCATGGGCGCGGCACCCCGAGTGGCCACGACTGGTGCTTCGCGTCATGGACCGCGAGCTGTGTAGGTGGGTCCAGCGCAACTACGGCTCCACAGAGGAAGCCAAGATCGGCCGCAACGCGCACAAGGGCGACGTCGGCCGTACCTCACACCCGTGGACTCTACGCAATGTGGACTTCGAGTGTGGCGCGCTGTCCTGCGCGTGACAAGAGCGCGCTGCAGAACCGCATCGGGCTGCACCTTGTGCCGTCCGAGACCGAGGGCTTCGGCCACTCACTGAACGAAGCTCGCAGCGTTGCAGCCCTCGCGCTAACTGCCGACGCCGCACCCATGAACGAGCTCGTAGACGAGCGCAGCGGAGTGCTCGTGGGCACGCGGTCCGCGTGGTGGTGGCAGTCGCATGGCGACCTGTTCGTGCCCGTGGCGCAGGTGGACGAGGCCGCAATTGAGCGCGGCGTGGAGCGCATCCTGCTGCTGCCCGTCGAGGAGCGCGCGCGCATGGGGCGAAGGGCTCGTGCGCGCTTCCTGGAGGATCGCGCGTACTTTTTGAACGCCATGGCGGCGCTGGAGCAGAGCCTGTGCCAGGACGAGGTGCGCGTCGACCGGTTGCAGCCGTTCCTGTATTGATGCGGAATATCTAGTAACTCGCGGCTTGACTGTACTCTACTGGGGTGCCATGACTGCTGTCTGTCCGCCTGCCTACTCTACGTGTGTCTGTGTGTCGTCCTACATGTTCACTAGTGGTGCGTCTAGGACGCTGCAGCCTCGTCGGTCTGCTGGTTTTGCTGCTGAGCCTCGAAGCGTGCGCGCAGCACCGCGCGGAAGAGGTCGACGGCTGCCTTGGAGAGCGCGACGGCGGCCGCGGGGTCGGAGCAGTCGAGGCGTACGAGGTTCGGGGCGATGACGATGGCGAGCTGGTCGACGCCCATGTGGTTCTGCGGCTCGTGAGCTGCCACGAGCGCGAGCAGGTCTGCGAGCCAGAGCACGACGGCGCGCTCGACGGGCGCGAGGCGCTCGAGCACGAGCCTGGCGGTGGCGTGCGGCGGGTGCTGCCTGGCGAGCGGCTCCATGTCTGCGGGCGGGATCTCGTGCAGGATGGGCACGGGGAGCTCCCGGAACCAGACCTTGAGCAGGTCGGCGAGCACGCGCACGTCGTGGGCCTCTGGCGCAAACGCGCCGCGGTTGATGTCGCGCACGGCCTGGTCGCGGTCAGCCTTGCTGGGCGACTCGCGGAAGATGTGGGGCGCGAGGTAGCCGCGCTTGGCCAGGAAGTGCTGGCGCAGCATGACGAGCACGGCCGGCACGCGCTCGTCGTAGCCCTGCACGGCCACGCGCGGCAGCTGGCGCACGGGCACGCCGAACTGCTGGTTGATGGCGGCGGCGGCGGCTCCCGCGGGCGCGCCGAAGTCGGGCGGCACGCCCTCGAAGCGCGCGGCCTCGAAGTTGAAGCGGATGTGCACGTCGTGGCGGAAGCCGAAGGGCGAGCCGATCGCCAGCCGCGGAGACGACGCCGCCGCCTCGGCCGGCCGCAGGTTCACGCACGAGCTCATGGCGCGCGTTCGCGAGTGGCTACGCAGGGCCGGGGGCGCGCGGCGAGCGAGCGCGCGAGACGAGCGCGCGAGGAGCGGAGATCTTTGCGCATGCGTCGCGCGCGACGAGTGAGCGGCGGTTTCGCGCGATCTTCCAAGAAATTGGGTTTGGGAGGGGTTTGTATACTACGGAGCTAGCGAGTTGTAGAACATGATCGACATCACTAGATGGAGCCGCATCGAGAAATACAGGAACGACAGGCGACCGCGAGTGCGTGCGCCACCCGGTTCCGCGCTCGCACGGCGAAGGCGCTGCGAGACCTCCAGCCCATGACGCTAGGAGCGAATAGACGGCTGCTTGTGGCTTTACCGGGCTGAGTACTGTGGGGATTTGCTGCGAGTGGCGCCAGCGCCGAGATGATGCGGCAAATCCGCGGCGAGCGACGCCCGAAACGAAAAGGCGATTGACGCCATCCACCGCTCGCTCGGCCGGACGAAAAAACGTGGCGGTCCGCTCCTTCTCGGTCTCCGAGTGATGACCGCAGCGCCCCCTGCTCTCTCCCATCGAGTCGAGTCTCGAGTGTAGCCATCTTGATGTCTTGCTCCTGAGACTGTAGCCATGTCACCGCCGCTTCAACTTGCGCGCACCGCCATCTGGACAAATTGCCACGTCCATTTACAGTCTCTTCCTAAAGTGCCTGACCACTGCATAGACCTCGCTCTACTACTGCCGGCGCGAGGACGTTGAGCCGACGCTCAGCGTCGGATCGAACGTAAAGTTGGCGAACGTGTCGCTCAGCAGCGCCGACGACTGATGCGTGCACACACTGTCCACAACGGGCTCAGACGTGAACTCGGCGTCAAAGTTGCCCACATCCAGCTCGCTGAGCACCACGGGGCGCCAAGGCGGCATGATCTCGCGGCGTAGGAGCGCATCCCAGTCGAAGCCCTCGAAGAAGGGGTGAACTCGAATCTCATCTGCCCCGCGAGCGCCAAGTCTTGTAGCTGGATCAAACGTCAGTAGCCCGCAAACCAGCGATGCTGCAGCTGGAGGCATCGCAGGCGGTATCACGCCGCGAATACTATCGGGCGTCATAATCTTCCGCACCATAGCTTCGCGGTTGTCATCGAAGAACGGGTGCTCACCCGTCAGCATCTCAAACAAAAACACTCCAAGCGACCACCAGTCCACCGCCACGCCATATTTTTGCATCGCGTACACCTCGGGGGCCAGATATTCGGGACTACCAACAATTGTCTGTGCGCCAGAATCCGATACGACGTTGAGCTTTGAAAGCCCAAAGTCTGTAATCCGAATGTGCCCCGATGCCTCCAACAGGATATTCTCGGGCTTCAGATCACGATAAGCTACTTTGAGTTTGTGCAGATGTTCCAGACCCAGGACTAGCTCTGCAGTGTAAAAGCGGCACAGCTCATAAGAAAAGCCTGCGTCTGTCATGTGGTGGAAAAGCTCCCCACCGCTGCAGTAATCTGTCACAAGGTACAGTTTATCCTTCGTCTGGAACGAGAACCGAAGCCGCGCGATGAAGGGGTGGTCGATTTCTTCCAAAATCAGCCGTTCGGTCTTGATATGTTCTTCTAGCCCGTGC
The DNA here is from genome assembly GCA_024867545.1 of Phytopythium helicoides. NCBI lineage: Eukaryota > Oomycota > Peronosporomycetes > Pythiales > Pythiaceae > Phytopythium > Phytopythium helicoides. Next base: position 186,935 of record JANFNE010000024.1, on the reverse strand, counting down.
CGTACAACGTTCTTCTTTCGCAGCACCTTCATCGCAAACACCCCGTGTGTGTCTTTCTTGCGCACAAGGAACACCTTGCCGATCGAGCCCTTGCCGATAACCTTGATCAGGTCAAAATCGCTCACCGACAAGGTTGAAACAGTTGAAGTTCGGCCGTCACTCCCAATGATTGACGCTCGCATTGCAGACGCATCGCTCATCGAGTCATGGCGAGCGCTCTTGCGTGGTGGAGGCTCTGAGCCAGAGCTGAGCCGACGTCCCTGCTTGCGAGGCTTCAACGAATCGATACGATTCCGGATGGCCTTGCCTAGCCACGACCGTGTCTTGGTCTCCGACTCTGCAATAAACTGCGCGGCGCTGCACTTTCGGTCTCGAGCAGCCAGGAAGTATGTGAAGGTCGACTCGAGTGCGAGACTGATCGTTCGCGCCTTGTTGCTGCTTCCACTGCTGCTACTGCCGCTATGAGACCCGTTCGAAGCAGGACTCCGCGCTTCTGCTGCAGCAGCCGAAAGATCGCCTACAGACAAGCAGTTGCATGCCAATTGCGCTTCTGCACTAGCGATATGGGAACCCACGGGCACTTGAGCGTCCCCCTTGAAGTTAATGGCACGCTGCTTGAGAAAATTGCCGACCAGAGGAGACGTGCTTGATGGATCAAGGCGATACGCACCCTCCGCGAAAACGATAGCATTCACGCGCTGGACAACCTGCGCTTCTCGTTTCTGAAGGAGAGTAACCACATTCTTGGCGCCGAACGAGTACGCAAGCACATACACGTTCTTTGCTTGCGCGCGACTGATGATGTTGTCCCATACATACAGTGTATGCTCGTCCGGGGATGAGTTGCCTCTGATCTGGTGGAGCTCGTTGCCGACCATGACATTGTTCGTGAATGGATTTAGCACCGCCACCGCGATCCCTGAGCTCTTGGCACGACGAAACACTGGCAGCATGGAGCCTAGCTCGAGTCCTTCCTGGATGAGCAGGTCGCGACTCCAAATCCCCGGCTGCACGCCGCGACCACCATTGATGACGACAAGCAGATCATTATTGGAACGCCAGTCTGCGGTCAGGAAGACGCTGGCGCGCGCCTCCTTGGCTTCATCGGGCCGCGGGTCCAGAGGGACACGCGCCTGCTTGAACTCCAGCTCTGCGAGCATCTCCATCTGGATGTGGAAGATGGCTGCCTTGACGATCTCGTCAATCTCCTCTGCCCGGCTCTCGTCCCGCATGATCTCCACGACTGCCTGGTTGGTGCGGCAGTGGCGCAGCGTACCGCTATCGTCAAAGTAGTAGTCGAGCTCCTCGAGCGACTCGAGGTGCTCGCTCGTGGCCAGCACGCTGTCCCTCATCGTGTCGCGTCCGTTGCTGCTGCTGTCATCCCCTCCAGGCGCCGCGAGCCCGTGCTCCTGCAGTATCCGCTGCTGCACCGCCGGAGACTCGCACACAATGTACTGCTTGCCGTCCTCGAACGCGCCAGGGTCCGTCACGAGCTCCAGCGACGTCGCGTGCAGCACGCGACAGGCCTCAATCGTCCCCGGCGCGCGCTGCTCGGGCTCCAGCTCGTCGTCCTTGCAGCTCTGTCGCCACGTCAGCAGCTAGATATCGAGACAGGCGGCTGCCGAGAAACGCACCATGAGGAACTCGTTGACCACCGAGGCCCACGAGTCCGTGGGCAGCACGAAAGCCATGACCGGCGGGTCGCGCTGGACGCCCGCCGCGCCCTCGAGCCGCGCCAGCTGCACGAACACGCGCCTGCTGTCGGCCATCACCTCGCGCGCCTCGGCTTCTTGGCTTCTTCCTCCCACGTCGCGGCGTCGCGAGGAATTCCCCCATTATCCTCCAATCGTGTGCTGATTTACTTGACAACCTACTTTTTCATTGGCTGAAAAATAAATCCCGTAAAAAGAAAGAAAAGCGATCCGTAAACCAATGTTGGTGTCGTATCTTACGAGCGCTTTGAACTGCATGGCACGCTTTGCTTTCTCATTGGCATGGAGTGCTAGACGCCCAAGCAAGGAACTGAGCACCTTGAGGACTGCCTAGGCGACTCAAAGGCGTTGCTGGAGTCCTCGGTCACGTAGAAGTCATTATGAGAACTCATTGGTTGTACTATACCTTTGCAACCCAAGGTGAAGGCTGGCCGAGCAAGTCGCATTCGATTCTCAGCGATTTGCGCGATGGAGTTCAAGCGACCGCACTTCCCGGCTCACTTCGACCCAGGTCCACACCTCCATGCCTCCAGACCCTCCCAAGGTCGACATCAAAGTCTGTCAAGCCTGCAACAGGGATGGTTAGCCACGAAGGGTGTCAAGCGCGACGTATCCAAGTCAAGGTAGCCTCGCGTGGCTTCACGACGTGCACGAGTTCAAGAGCGGATGAGGGAGCACGCTGCGGTCGACGCACTGCGCGCTGTGCTTCCACTTGGGCAGTCGTCTTTCAATACAGAAAGACTGCGGGAGCTCGCTGCCTTCGTCCTGGCAGCTCTCCAAGTGCGGGGTCGTCGCAGCCCAAAGATCATCAACTTGCAGCGCAACTACTAGTCGTCGAGTGCTTTCCAGCGACCTCACGCGCAGCACAAGAGGCGCCGCCTTCGTCTCGGAGAGACTTTGCAGCTACAGTCTCGGCAGAGACTTTGCGGCTACAGTCTCGGAGACCAGTCGGCAGAGACTTTGCAGCTACAACAGCAGCAGTATCCGATAGGTTTCCTGCTGGCCTTGCATGCCCAAGGAGAACTCTTGGCCCTTTAGGCGTTGGATCCACAACACTACCAGCCAGCACCACTAGTGTGTTGCCTGCACCACGTCGTCGCTTTCCACTACCTTAGTAAAATTCCATCTAGTAATTTACCGTGCAGTGGTTGCACGGAAGCTGCACTTTCTCGAGTGGCGGCCATGATGCGCGCGGTGGGCAAGGCGGCGGCCGGCAGGCTTCAAGGCGTTGGTGTGGCGCGCTGTATGAGCACGAGCGTGGCCGGGGAGCCCGCGCGCCGCGTGCAGTACGCGTCGCACGTGCCCACGACGCCCGCGCAGAAGCTGCTGCTGTCGGTGGCTTCCGCGCTCTCCGTGTTCGCCAACCCGGAGCGCGGCGACATGCTGGCGGCGCTGGGCGAGGTCACCGGTGCGTTTAGTTGTTGCTAGTAGCGGTGAGCTAGGTGTGGCGTGGCTGATGATCGGCGGGTGCAGGACGCGACGCGCTGCGGCAGATCCACGCGCGCATGTGCGCAGACCCCGTGGGCACGCGCATCCTGATGGAGAAGCCCGTGATCCGCAGCGAGCAGATTGACCTCGGCCGTCTGCGCGCGCTGCCTGAAGACTCGTTCGGGTTCGCTTACGCCAAGTTCATGGACTCGCACGGGTTTGAGCCCGATGGACGCTCGCTTGTCCGCTTTGTGGATGACCCGGAGCTCGCGTACGTCATGCAGCGCCACCGCGAGCTCCACGACTTCTGGCACACGCTGTTCGCCCTCCCGCCGACAGTGCTGGGCGAGATCGCGCTCAAGTACGTTGAAATGGCGCAGACCAAGTTGCCTGTCACGGCGCTAAGCAGCTTCGTGGGGCCGCTGCGGCTCAGCTCTGGTGAGTCAGGCAGTCAACTTTCCTACTCGTTGGGGTTTGTCTAATATCCATTCTGAAGAGGAGCGCCGCCTGCTCTTCCGCATCTATATTCCGTGGGCAAGTCGCGCGGGCCGCGAAGCATCGTTCCTGCTGAACGTCATGTACGAGGAAGAGTTTGAGACGCCGATTGCCGATCTCCGCTCGCGCTTGAACATCCGAGTAGCACCTGAGCTTCCTGACACGTCGCACCACTACCGTAAGGCAGCGGAGCGTGCCGGTTCGTCTTCGTAGACTTTGTTGGCTGGGTGGTGGGTTTGAGATGAAGAAAAACAAACAAACAAACATGGCAAAAGCCGTGATCCGAATTGAGTATCAAACGTTCACACCAGCCACCTCGTACTCGATATGCTGCTCCGAGCAGATGCCCAGCAAAAATTCACCGATATCCCTAACCAAAACACGCACAGTGCTGCCGATGGGCAAGATGACATCGAAGGAAGTAAAGTAGCGAGTACAACTGGAGGTGACAAGATCAACAGCTCATCGAGCGAGCGAACGGAGTCGAAAGAACGCTTTTTGATCTCAACTTGAAGGCTTGAAAGATTTTCTCCAGCTGGAAAGTCGCGATGCTGACCCTTCGACTAGGTATCTTGAGGCGCGTCCATCGTGACTCCGGCATTCTAGAGTCGCGTGGCTAGCTGGGAATGGGGCAGCTTCATGGCAAAGCGGGATACCTCCAAGCTGCAGTGCCGTTCTTGAATGGTGAGCGCTGACTGCTGATTTCAAAGTGTTCGGTGTCGACGTGTTTTTTTGAAAGAGATGTCACGGAAATAACAGCCTCGGAGCGAGATGTCAATGCTTTGTGGGAGAGCTTCAATGATGTCGCGGAAGGATTTGGGCTCACACAAGACGAAATGGCAGAGATCTGCCGAACACTAATGCCCTCGCTAGAGATTCATGCACGTGCCGATATGGACCAGCTTTCCATCGGGCTATTTACCGCATTCGACACCGACGAGGTTGGTTAAAGATGCGTCCAGAGTGCTGCAACGCAATTGGTTCGGAACAGAGAGTCTCACTATTAATCCTCTCCCAGAACGGGCTTGTGGATGCGCTTGAGTTTCTTGGCACCATGGCTGTTGCATCGGCAATGACCACAGCACAAAAGCTCACATGTACGCAGTGTAGTAAGCAAACACCGGTTGATGTGTCTAACAAGCGGCTTCCTGCTGGACAGTTGTATACAACTGCTATGACTTCAACGAGACTGGGCAAGTGTCTATCGACGAGTTGACGCTGGCGCTTAGGTCCACCCTGACAGGTCTGTGCAAACTGTGCGCGGGTATCACTTGTCCATCAGAGCTTGAGCTGGAAGATTTGGCACTTCATGCCTTCCAGAAAGCCAGCAAGACAGGGCCAGATGATTTCCTGACACTTCCCGAGTTCCTCTTCTTCGCTGATACAACTCCTGAAATGACATCTTGGGTTGATTATTTCGACTCTACGGATATAGGAAACGGTATTATCTCTGCGTCAAAAGACGGAAGCGCAGAAGACAAAGCAGATGACATCGGTGATGATGGTATCTCAGTCGAAGAGCATGCTCTTGGGCTATCCCATCACATGGATGACATTGACCCGACATCTTTCGCAACTAGAGACGCAGTCTTGCTAGCGAGGAAAAGGGACTGGGGACTTCCTCTTGATGCAAGAGCGCCATCTTTCGTGGCTGCGGCAGACGATACTCCAACTACACTTCCGAGTCAACCCTGGCAAGCAGTTGTATCCAATGCGACGCCGAGCGCACCTCCAACTATCAATCCTGCGCTCCCTTCTGCAAGTTTGGCTCTCGAGTGGGTCTACGGTTTCAACAGTGACCTTCGAAGCGTGGTGCAGTATATCTCACCAGCGGAAATTGTGTTTCCTGCTGGTGCTCTCGTCGTGATCTACGACTCAATCGAGCACAACCAGCGCTTTGTGCGCCATCACGCAGGACTAGTTCAAGTTCTGGCAGTTCACCCAACCAATCGACGAATTGTCGCGTCAGGCGAGCGAGCTGCAAGTCAAGCAGCATACCCATCCGTGGCTGTTTGGAGTGCAGATGCGCCAGATGCCGCGCCTCTCAGTGTAATTCGTGGGTTTCATACGACGGGTATCGCTCATTTGGCCTGGATGCCAAACGGACGCACGCTCGTAACAATTGGTCAGGACGAGTTCCAATGCGTTGCGGTTTACCAGTGGGACCTCATACCGTCTGCCCCGGGCTCATCTACACAGACTAAAGATGCAAGTCATTCTGTTGCCTGGAGGTCATCCCCCACTTTGATTTTTGCAGATCGATGCGGACGAGCACCTGTACTTGCCTGTGTTGTACAGAGCAATCATCAGTTCGTCACATGCGGGACTAGGCACATTTTCTTCTGGCTGCGAGAAAGCACCGATAGGTTCAGCGGGGATCCTGGTAAGACGGCAGCCTTCGCAAAGCGAGCAGGAGTTCTTGGTCGACGCGGGGACGCCATCAAAACGAAAATCTTGCTCAGCCTGGTGACTATGCCATCCGACCAAAACATAGTGATCGCAGGCTCTGCACGCGGACACCTTCTAGTGTTTGAAGGTCGCAACTGTATCCGCGTGATTCACGCACATGCGTCCTCAGTAAATGCTCTCAGTTCGTTCCCAGGGGGAATACTGAGTGCTGGAGCGGACGGCAAGCTTCGTCTTTGGAGTAAGCGTCTCGAGCCTGGCGCTCAGTTTGACATCGATGCTCTTGGCAGTGTCGCTCCAGGCATCCGTAGTATCATAAGTTCGCCAGATGGCGGTGCCAAGCTTCTTGTAGCCACAGCCGGAGCGGAGGTGTTCGAGATGTCAGCCAGCGACGGCGCAAACCTCCATTTTGGTGCGCTCCTAAGTGGGCACTACGCGTTTGAGCTTCACTCTCTGGCCACTCATCCTACGCGTCCGAATGAGTTCTGTTCGGTTGGAGATGATCGCACTGTAAGAATTTGGGATATGGCCACTCACCGACTCCTTCGAATGGCGCTCCTTGACGCTCCAACACGAGCTTGCGCTTACTCTCCTGATGGAGCTCTCCTTGCCATTGGGTACGGTGCAGTGCTCGGAGATATTGATGCAAACGAAGAGTCCGGAGCGGAAAAAGGCGTGCCCAAGCGGCAGCAGCAACGGCAACTGAAGCTTATCAACTCTAACAAACAAGGCGCTTTTGCGGTGCTAAGTGAAAGCACGTTGACGCTAAAATATGAGGCGAAGGATGCCAAACGACCTATTCGGACAGTCAGGTTTTCTGGTGACGGCCTCACTCTTGCTGTTGGCTCGAGCGATAACTGTATATACGCATACAATACGGATGACTGGGCCTCTCGCGGCCGGTGCAAAGCTCGCGATCCCAATGTTGTGCTCAGCAGCTTCGATTTTGCCAGCTCCGGCGAGCACATTATGGCAAATGCACGCAACAAGGGCGAAATGGTATTCTTCGAGGCGTCTTCCGGTGTAGAGATAACTCGTATTGCGACGCTCAAAGATGTTGAGTGGCTGACGTGCACTTGCCCGTTTGGCTGGTCCGTTCAAGGTGCCTGGCCGACTGTGGAAACCGCTCAGAGCTATGAAGTCTATTCAGTTGATCGTTCTTCATCGTCAAGAAGTGATGCAACGCTTTTAGCAGCTGGCGACACCTTCGGAACAGTGCGGCTTTTTCGTTATCCATGTGTGGCTTCGAACTCTCTGGCACATATCGCACGAGCTGCTTCAAGTACCATTTCTTGCTTGCGGTTCAATTCTGACAGCAACTGCTTGTTGACTGCAGCCAAGGATGAACGGTGTATCTTCCAATGGAGTGTAGAGACAGAAGAGCTCGATGAAGTCATTGGAGTCAACGAATACGAATATCACGCAACTTCAGATGACGAAGTAGAGATGAGTAGTTTGGAGGCACCCTCCACGTTCTGTGAAGCGGCAGCGCTAGGTGATTTTGCTTTGGACATCCTTCACCAGCGATCTGGTTCAGCTGAAGCTAACAGAGCTGGCGCGGAGCCAGCAGCACCACAACCTTTGAAGCCATGGGTTGGAAGTAGTGTTGCGCCAACGAATGCTCCTCCTGACGAGAGGCATGTCGAGATGTCAAGCGTGCCCAGCGACAGTATCGAGCTCGAGTGGGTATATGGCTATAGGTGCCATGACGCTCGCAACAACGTATTTTTGTCGAAAGCCCGCTCATTGCTAATCTATCCGTCCGCAAACGTGGTAGTGCTTCAGGACACAAAGTTGTGGCTTCAGCGGCATTTCAAACACCACACTGACGAAGTCCTCAGTCTTGTTGCTCATTTCAGCGGCGTTCGCAATCCAGGAAAAACGCATGGTGCCAACTCGAGCAAAGCGTCCCTCGAGGTGGCTGCGTCCGGTCAAAGGGGCTCGTATCCTGCGATCTATGTGTGGCGTATCGACTCTCTCGAGGTACTAGCAACGCTACGTGGATTTCACCGTCGAGGTATTGCTGAATTGCGGTTTAATTCGACTGGGACGCTGCTCGCAAGTGTTGGATTGGATGATCGCAACACGTTGGCCATCTATGATTGGCAAAACAGCCAGCTTCTCGCAAGTGCTAGCACAAATCTTGTTGGTCGAATGCTTGGTATGAGTTTCCAGCAAGATGAAGAAGGTCAAGACGACTCAACGGCACCGGTACTCGAAGATGAAGCTGTTCTGGTTACAGTTGGAGTAAAGACAGTGATTTTCTGGCGCCTACCTGCTGTTCGTGCGAGCAATTTGCTGAAGAAAGAAGGCATACTGGGTAAGAAGGGAATGACGCAGACTTTTCTCAGTGCTGTGTTCTGTGGCAAAGATGCTATCGTCGGCACAGTTAGCGGCGATTTATACCGTTTCAAGGGCGCTGCATTGAGTAGTGTGGTTCCTGCACACTCCCGCGGCGTTGCTGCTCTATTTTGCGTACCGAAAGCACCTCATCAAATTGTAAGTGGAGGTAAAGATGGTATAGTCAAACTTTGGAGTGCGGACCTCGAGTGCCTCCGCGAGTTTGGAGAGTTCAATTCGGCTGGGCGTCATCCAATACGGAGTGTTTTCTGGGATTTCGACCGCAACACACTTGCTGTCGGTACTCGTGGATCGTGCATCTACCTGCTGTCTGCACAAGATGGATCTTCCAAGACAGGAAGCGGTGGTGGAAATTCTGAAAGTGCAGGAGACTCTGGAACGCCAGCAACCCCTGTTCGTATCAGGACACTGGCGCTACGAGCTCCATGGACTCAGTGTATGCGCGCGCAAAGAGCGCTTCTGCACGACCGGTGACGACGGCTTCCTCCGTGTATGGGATATTGTTCGCCATACTCAAGTTATCATCCAGGCACTAGATACAAGTAGCCGGGCGTGTGCATACTCTCACGACGGCCAGAGTATTGCTGTCGGCTTGGGCAGCGGTAGTGGAGCAAGTCGAAGGCACAAAAAGGATGGATCATTACTCGTTTTTGATGAGCACTCGACGAGCGTGGAACTCGTTTACGAGACGCGTGATGCTAAGCAGTCAATAAGTGTCATCCGATACTCGCCTGACGACCAGTCACTGGTGGTTGGAGCACTCGACAACACTATCTACATCTACGACGTACCCACTAACTACACCAAGCGTGCGGTTTTTGCCAAGCATAAGAGCGCGATCACACACATCGACATTTCAAGTGATTCACAGTATTTACGCAGTAATTGCGGCGGCAGTGAGCTACTGTTCGCAGATATGACGACAGGATCGCACGTAGCAAGTGCGACGGCATTGCGTGACCAGCAGTGGGCGACATGTAGCACAATATATAACTGGTCAAACCAGGGTGTATGGACAACAAGCAATGCCACTGCAGCACAAGCAGATGCAGGTGACATCGAGTGCAGCATCGTACACAGTGACATTAGGCGAAACCAAGGAAGGAGGAAATCATGAGGAGTCGCTCGTTGTCGCCGGCAATTCCCACGGACTGCTCAACTTGTTCAGATACCCGTGCTTTGTCAAAGATGCAGGGTACAAAACGTATGTTGGTCACAATGGACCCATTGCCGAGGTTTCGTTTGCTGGGAATGCTGGATCTGCGGGAGGGGCCACGCATTGCATCAGTATTGGACGCACTGATCGTTGTGTTTTCCAATGGCGTCGGCGGCGTGCCTATGTGTCGGATCCAGGCTTGAACCAATCTGCTCCTATGGTTGTGTCCGCAAGTGATGCATCGATGAGCGAAAACGATGATCCTGCGATTTCTGCGGAAGGACTCTTCGTCCTTGAGGCGTTTACAAATGAGCAAACTGACGAAATCAAGCCGTATCTGAGTTCGCTGGTGGCCCCATCGGAGCCTCCAGTAGAACCTTGAACACGACACTGGAGATGCAGCTGCATGCACGTTCGAGCTCGAGTACGCGTTTGGCTTTCGCGAACATGATGTGCGCGGGAACGCGGCCTACAGCGCTGCCAAGCATGTTATGTTTCATACAGGCTGCCTTGGCGTGAGATACGATCGGCGCTCGCACTCACAGACTTTCTACAGAGGACATCTGCGACCAATTGTAAGTCTTGCGGCAACAAAAGATGGCGGATTGGTCGCAACAGGGGAAATATGCGCTGAAAGCTTCGAGAACGAAAGACCACGAATTCATATCTGGGACCCAGCTACTTGTTCGCGCATCGCCGTGCTAACTGCGGTTCATGCTCGAGCCATTCGCTCACTAGTGTTCAGCAATTCTCGCAAGCTTCTGGCATCGGTAGGGCCAGGACGAGCATCACACAATTGCTGTTTTTCGCTCAGCCTCTGCGCTTTGGACAGACGCGACACTGCTGTGCACGAGTAAGACTACTCGGAGGGCAGTTTTGTTCATCACGTTCCTGGATGAGGATGAAATTTCTGGCGGGGCGTTCGATCTGATATCAGGCGGCGAAGGCCACGTGACATTCTGGAAGCTTGATCCTCCGTTCATGACGCCTACTGCTGGTACACTTCGTGGGGCTCATGTGGCCAACGTGGCAAGTACGGACCGGCTAGTTGCTCTGTGTGGAGCATCCATGGGCAGCCCTCGCTGTCACAGGCACAGCATCGGGTCATTTGCTCGTCTGGGAAGCAGGTGTGCTGACCAGAGCCATACCCGCCCATGATGGTAGTGTGTACGCCCTGCACGCAACGTCAAAAGGGTGTGTTAGCGGTGGCCGTGATGGTCATGTCAAGATATGGTCGCGCTCGTGCGCACCTGTGGCTGATATTGACATGTTGGCAACACTCTCTCCACTCTCGGCCCCGACCTCCCTCGGTGCAACGGGAGTCAGTAGTGTCTACTGGGATGTTGCTGAGGATCGGGTCCTCATCGGTATGAGAACTGGGACGTTGCTGGAGCTGTCAAGACTCACTGGTTCGACTAGCTCTGTAATTGAAAGCCACTGTGGCAGCGCCAGCTCTACTACGAGTAGTGAGCTTCATGGGCTGTCTGCGCATCCAAAAGATCCCTTCCTGGTTGCTACCGCTGGTGAAGATAGCATGGTTCGTGTGTGGAACGTCGAGACGCGGCAGGTGGTGACCAAGGTAGCTCTCGATGGGCCTCTCCACTGCATTACGTACTCTCCTGATGGTGCGTGGCTAGCAGTCGGATTCGGTGCAACGAACGAAGGTGCAGCAAACGCAGGTCACAAGCACGGAGCATTTGCAGTGCTGGATGCCACGACCCTGGAGCTAGTGCATCAGGGACGTGATGCCAAGCAAAGTGCATTGGACGTGCGATTCTCTCCAGACCAAACGCTGATGGCACTCGCAACCGCCGACCGCGCCGTGTACTTTTACTCTCCGCTGGACGCGTTCGCTCTGCGGTTCAAGTTTGCCAAGGCAAGTGCGCGCGTGACTCGTATGGACTTTAGCCTAGACGGCAGTGCACTGCGGCTTAGCTCGGCCGCAGGCGAGCTGCTGTTCGTGAGAACGCTGGATGGAAGCCAGATCACCTCGCCGTCCGCGCTACGTGACGTTGCGTGGGCGTCACACGCATGCCTGTATTCGTGGGAGGCGCAGGGCGTGTGGGATCGGCCGGACGAACGAGTGTTGGCTTTGACCAGAGCACACACGAGGGCACTGCTGGCCGCCGCCACAGACGCCGGTGAGCTGCGCGTGTACAACTTACCGAGTCTGTCAAAGCAGTCGGCGCAACGAGCGCTACGCGGCCACGCTCTTGTGGTGAGCAACGCCGCGTTCACATCTGACGACTCGCGTCTCGTGAGCATTGGTGCCCACGACCGCTCGCTGCTCGTGTGGAAGGTGTTCTAAGCAGCTATGACAAACATGAATGGCTACATTTCACATGGATACACTGATGATTTACTTGATTGATTTTTGCTACTTCCTTTCAGCTTCAGCAGCATCGTTCGCACGGCTTTCGTGATGTTACGCATGAATGTTGACGACATGCAAGAGCTCGTCGTCTATCTTTTGAGTGGCAAGGAGAGCAAATCTCCGCCACCGAAACGGCCACGAGGATATTTATATTCTCAAGTTCAATGGCAAGTCAGCTTTGAAAGCTGGCAACAGAAACTACAATCTCGGGAATAGACCATTCTTGAAGCTGGCCCAGGTTTGGCTGACTTCACGCAGCCATGCCACAAGACGCAATGGTACTCCCGCCGCTCGCAGGGGCGCGGCCAAAAGCAGCTCCGTCGACCGAATCAATGGGGCTCCCACCACTAGCTGGGAGTATATCGATACCCAAGAAACCACCGACAGACCTTGTTGCTCGACCGCCAAACATAGCGGCCAGCACTTCACAACTTAAATTCCCTCGCCTTGTCAAGCCACTTCTTCGACCAGTTGCATCTGCAGCGGGTCTCAACAATGTATCTGCAGATAATGGCAAGTGCAACCAAGATGAGGAGCATACTCAACCTCGAGACAACAACTATAATGAGTCAGATGATAAGAGCGAAGACGAGGAGAAGGCACGAGGTGGGACAGGTAGCAGTAGACGAGGAAATAACACCAGCGCTCAGGAGACAACGCCTAAATCGGCAGCTCACGCTAAAAACCGAGATTTCATCAAGGAACTCGAGGAAAAGAAGCGTCGTGAACGAGAAGAGAGGGAAAAGAAGGAGCTGCGGCGTAAGAAGCTGCACGACAAGTCAACGCAGAAAATACTATTGGAGGCAGCACTGAGGAAAAACCAAAAACATGCCTGGAGAGCCGCCAGCATCTGCAGGGCCAGAAAACGAAGATCACGATAGTGCGCTGCCAGCTGAAGAAGTGGCGGAGAATAGCAAGGAGGAGACCGAAGAAGACCGTGAAAGAAAGGAGAGAGCTCGCAAACAACAGAAAAAACTATTAAAGAAACAGCAACAACTTTTTGAAAACCTCAAGGCAAAGAAACGAGAGAAAGAAGAGGAGCTTGAGCTGGAACGCGAGCGTGAGCGGAGGCGACAAGAGAAGGTAACGCGGGCTATTCTTCACCAGATTCAAGAAGCAAACAACCGGGAAGATCAACAGCTAGAGTTGGATTACGAAGTGATTCCAGTAGATACCCGTCAGTCTAGCGCGTCTGTTAGAGAAACTCCCAAGTCTTGTGAAGAGGCAGAAGACATAAAACGCCGTGCCAACAAGGAGCAGCTGGATGCAATGAAGCGAAAGCAGCAAGAGTATCTAGCTAAGCTGGCAGAGCAACGCAAGCAAAAGCAACGAGAAGAGGACGAAGCCCAGATCGTACAGGAGCGAAAGAAAAAGAAGATTCAGCAAGAGGCTTCCAAGGCACTACAGGCGGCTGCACGTCGGGCACAGCAAGAGCAGGAAGTTCGTGAGAGGCAGCTTCAAGCTGAGCAGGAGGCAGCAGCTGCAGCGGCGGCGGCTGCAGCACCTGTGGATGTCGAAGCCATGGTAGCAAGACTTAGTCGCCTAAAGGAAAAAGACGCGCAAGTAGTGCCAGAAGCTCGCGATTTTGCGTCTTGGAAAAAGCGTCACGGCGTGAGGTCAGATCAAAAGGTATTTATTGTTACTGGGTGCTATCCTGTGATTCGAGAAGAGCTCGAAAAGCGTGGATGGTACTGGAATCAGGATCGATATTCTCCCTTTTTTGACCTGAAATGGGCCCTCAAGAGTGATGATTTGAAGACTGGTGGAAAGCTGGAGAAGCACCAGTACGTTAACCATTTTGCACAGAATACCGCAATGACGACCAAAGTTGGGTTGCTTCATAGTTTACGGCGAGCTGCTGAGGTCCAAAGCTTTGATTGTGACTCTATTTTTCCGAGAGCGTATGATCTGAATGAGCCGAGTGATATGGACGCGTTCGTGCAGGACTTTCGGTGTGGTGTTGCAGAGGGTTTGCTCAAGCAACTGGTCAGCCGTTTTATTCGATCAAACGGAAACAAAGACTCATTTCTCAGTGCAATCAACCAAGCTGTCCTGGATGTGCTGTTATCAGTTGCTAAGAAAAAAGTTCGAAGTCGTAGACCTGAATGCGATATTGGAGAAGACGGCCGGGTTCTCGGGCCAGAAGCCCTATATTCAAAAACGTGTCTTGAATCTGGCGAAGACCCGCTCGATGACATGCTTGACGACGATTTACCTGGACAAGAAGAGCTCGTGACGGACCTGCAGTGGGAGGTGTTGTCAAAATGTGCTGTGAACAAACCGGGGAAGCTTCGTGAATCGCTGGTGTATACACGAAAGGTGTACGAGGATGACAAAACTGGAGGCACAGATGGGGACAGCAGTGCTGCCCCTACAATTGATACGGTGCTGTCCGCTATGGAGAAGAAGCAACTGCGGCGTCACGAGAAACGTATGGCAGAAGCATTTAATCGGGAGAAGACTCGACTATCAGCCCTTGCAGCGCGCGTCGAGCCTGCAGAAGTTAATCAGCTGCGCGAGGCTGATAGACTTGCTCGCGCTCTAAGCTCTCTGTGCCCACAATTCTGTATCAATGGCGGCGCCAACGATCTCTTTGATGCCAACAAGCCCACACCTGAACCGAGTCAAAATGTGTGGATCGTTAAGCCTGCTGGACTTTCGCGCGGTCGTGGTATCCGGGTTTTCAATAACCTCGATGAGCTCCTTGGATACGCAGACGTCGAAAACCACAAGGAGTGTCAGTGGGTGGCGCAGAAATACATCGAGAATCCGCTGCTAGCATGCCGACGCAAATTTGACATCCGTCAGTGGGTCTTAGTTACTTGCTGGGATCCTTTGACGGTCTACATGCACGCTGACTGCTACTTGCGTTTCTCGTCTGAAGAATACTCAACAGCGGACTTGTCGGATCAATACGTGCACCTGACCAACAACTCGATTCAGAAGTACAGTGAGAAGTTCAACGACGTTTATGGTACGGATGATGGCGACATGCTTGTAGAAGGTAATATGTGGCATTCCGACGAATTCCAGAAGTACCTTCGCACCAAGTTGCACGTGCCAGATGTGTGGGACTCTCGTATTCGACCAGCAATGCGTGCAATCATTATACGAGCACTTCAATGCGTGCAAGACCGCGTGGCTCATCGCAAAAATGCTTGTGAGCTCTTTGGCTACGATTTCATGATCGACGGCGACTTCACGCCATGGCTCATCGAGATCAATTCATCACCCGCATGCGATTACAGCACACCGACAGCTGAGCGCTACGTTACGACAGGACTTGCTGGTATCGTCAAGGTCATTGTCGACTTGCGTGAGTTTGAAGAGAATCGCAAAAGAGGATCGAACCCGGGAGCAACCGAGCCAGACATCGGCTGCTGGCGGCGGATCCATCGAGGCGAGTACATCGGCAAACCTGTGTCTTCTTTTGGAGCCGACTTTCAAGTACGCGGTAGCAAGCTCTCTCGCGCAGCATTGCGTCAGCTTGCAAAAGAAAAGAATGGTGAACCCGAGGTTGATTGTGTCCCGACAGAAGGTTCGAGCAAGGAATTCGACGATTTGGAGGAAGACCACGATAACAAAAACGAGAGTCGATTCATCTCAGGCGACAACAATGTCGACGATCGGCTCCATCATAGTTCGAGCCAAGCGGAGGAGCCGGAGCGAGTGGACGAATCAGTTGAAGGCGAGGGAGATGGAGAGGGCGTCAAAGAAGGGAATGAAAACCCGGACGACGAGAGTGAGCCACCTCTATCAGATGCAGGCGATAACGAGGAGGACGACGAAGACGAGTTATCACAATCGCTAGAGGACTCGATGTTATAGAGGCACTAAAATGTGAGAATACATAGGCGCGAGTAAGACCACAATATTTTGTCAAGAAAACTTGTCTTGCATTTTCACGACATTGTCAACACTAGTAAAACTTAGACACGGGCGCCTTTGATGGCCTTCTCAGCCGCACTGCTGCGCTTGCTGTCGCGGTGCAGAATCTCGTCGAGGTCCTCCGGCTTGATATGGGCCGCGTCCTCGAGGTCCTGGTCGTGCGCGGCGTCGAACTCCTTGCCGCGATACTCGGGGCCAAGGAACGTGAGCAGGATCACGTACACGTATACGACAGCCATGAAGATGCAGATGACCTTCCCGTACTCGTAGCGCTTGACACCGGCAGCCGTGGGCTCGAGCGGAAAGTTCTCACCGAGCTTGGACTCGATGGTTGACGACGCAGACGAGATGAGGTTTCCGAGCTGGTAGGCCGTACCGACAATGAAGGTGCTGTATGACGGTGGTGACAGCTCCATGAGGTGGATTGGGATCACACCCCAGGCGCCCTGCACGCAGAACTGCTCAAAGAAGGCGGCAATCATGACAGACTCGTCCGAGATGAATGAGTACGGGTACAGAAGCGCAGCACCGATGATCGCGACCACGATAATGGAGAAACGGCGGCCGAACGTCTGTGAGTAGTAGCCGATGACCGTACCGCCCGTCATGGCGCCGAGATTGGCAACCACCTGCGTGACCGTGACCTGGTTAGCGTTGAACTGGAACTGATTCTTGAGCATCGTCGGGTACAGGTCCTGCGAGCCGTGCGACATAAAGTTGAAGCCCGCCATGAGTAGCACCATGTACACGAGCAGCATCCAGTGGCGCTTGAGCGCGATCTTGCCCTCGGCGATGAACGTGGCCGTCGCGTTCTCGGTGGCTGCACGAACCTTCTGGCGCTCCTGGTACACCTCCGTCTCGGGAAGGCACAGGCGGAAGATGATGATGAGGATTGGCGGACAGGCACCGAACCAGAACAGCGGACGCCAGCCGTGGCTCGTCGTGTCGACCAGAGCGCGAGCAAAGACGACAGCGAGCAGGTAGCCGAACGCGTAGCCCTGCTGCAGCATGCCGGAGATGATACCACGCGCAGCCGGCGGACAGTCTTCAAGCGCAGTGGCGGCTGCATTTCCGTAGAGACCGCCCATGGCAATGCCGAACAGCGCGCGAACAGCCAGGAACTGCGTGTACGTGTTGCAGAAACCCGTGGCCAGCTCCAAGATGATGAAGAGGACGTTGTTGACCACAAACGGCCACTTACGGCCGTAGCGATCAGCAGCGATACCAAAGAGGATCGAGCCGACGGAGCGGAACATGAGCACCAGCGTGATTCCCCACGTGATGTCGGTCGTCGTCTTGTCGAACTGCTCGGCGAGCTCCGAGACGGTCAGCGACACGGTGAAGAAGTCGAAGGCGTCCCAGGACCACGCGACGAAGCCGCAAGCGAAATGCAGCCACTGCATCTTGTTGAGCAGCGCCAGCGCCTTGAAAGGGTTCGGCACCGGGTCCATCGGCGGCTTGAGCGTCGTGACGCGAGACGACAGGTACTCGCCCACGGACATGTTGCGTTCGACCTCGGCTTGCGCCTCCGGCGACGGCGACATGGCGATGTACTCGCCCGTCTCGCTCTTGACCATGGCGACTGCGCTTGGGACTCGGACCGACTGGAGCTGGAGAGGCTGGAGTGCGCGCTGGGAGGCAAAAGCCGAAGTGAGTGCCAGCTTGAAATGGGGGCCGCCGAGAGGTATTAATCCCTCCCCGTCTTCCTGCCACGCTTAACCAGAGAGCGGGAGCGGGGCGACGCGACTCGGCGAGAAGATGCGAGTGGGTGATTCCTGCCACTTTCGAGATTTCGCGGTTGCATCGGCGGGAGCGCAATCCTGCCCGAGTACACGCAACACGGATGTCCGATCCGGGTCGCCCCGCTCTGCGCTAGAGCTTGAAGCTCTGGGTGCATTCCGTTCTCAAATGACTGCGGTTTGCTAGACGCAGTGCAACACCTGCACGGTCTCAGCAGTTGCAGGTTGAAGCAGGTGGGATGACACGCAAGGGATTTGCACGCGTACGCGCTCAGTGAGCAGGTGCACCACCCAACGCCATACAAACGACCAGACAAACGTGACCCGAGGCTGAAGTGCCAAGTCGATCACATTCTTGAAGTTTGGCGACTGTGGGATGTCAAAACACAGGTTCAATCTGAAGTTTCGGAAGCGTCTCATAGTACAGTACGGTGCAATTGGCCTCTTTCGGGCGATTGTGACAACGATTTCCGACCGACGCGGCCGTCATGTTCTCGACGAGGCGGCTTCCATCCTTCCACTCCATCCTCTTTGTCTTCAACGGATTCGTCCTTTTTGTTCCGGCGCTCGCTGTCGCCCATGTCTGACTCAGTGCTGCTCACTTAGAACTGTGCAATTCCTAATGCCTAGAATCTCGTCATCATTGACGCTGCTCTTCAGTACTCAAAAGCTGGCGCTGAAGCCAAGCAGTAACCTCAGACAATCGAGTTGATGTCGTCAAATCCCCATCTCCAGTCTTGCATCGCTCGGAAAAGATGATACAGCCTAGGAGATCCGAATGCACCTCGCCATCTACTCTCTGGCAGTGGCAACCCCTTCAACTCCACAAAGGCCAATTCACCATTCTAATGGAGGGTGCGTTATGGTCGTTGTACGTAGGAGAACGTCAATCTAGTGCTGAGAACCACATCACTGTGTTCCGGTTCCACATAGCTCCAAACGTTGGTTATCACAAAGAGACCCACACAGGTGTGGCAGCTGGTGTGTACTTGCAATGACAACGGTCTCGCGTCATAAATAGATGCGGCAACGTCAGGGTGCCCAGTTGTAGCACCTGCTCTGATCTCTGATTTTGAAGACATTGACGGAATGTCGTGTAAGACATTCATCAACCCACCGCCACTGGTCATTCAAGGTTTACCAGCATCGAATCGGCTCGTCGCAGCAAAAGTCCGGCTCGGGTACAGGCATTAAGAGTCCTCCACTGGGTGCTACGCAACTCGTTTGCAATCTCGGTTGCAGCCTGGGCCTTCGCCTATCTCTCTTCGACTGGATCTCAAGTCCTCACTGGTCACTCTGCTATCAGTCAGCTGACTGGAGAATTTCATGCGGCCCAAGCTGGCTGGTTCGTGCTCTTCTTTTCGCTAATTGTACACATCAATGCAGCAGTGCGACTACTGCCAGAAAAGTTTGTGCCAGAATCCTCACCCAAGAAGCTGCTGTGGGTTCTCAAGCTAATGGCACTCCACGGATCAATTGCCCACTAGCGAGAGAGCTTCATTGATTATAGCAGACAGCGTTGGTGTCAGCTCCGTGCTCAACTAGATAGTGCACACTATCCAAATCACCACGGGATGCAACAAGCATCAACGGTGTCCGTCCCATAGCGCCATGCGAGGGCGAGGCATTCGACGCCAAGCTCTCTTCCTCTCAGTTGGCAAGTTTCAAGATGGAGCTCAAGCGACTGCTCTTCGCGGATCACGACCCACTGCCACCCGCTTGAGGATCCACCGCGTAAGGAGACCAAGGCGAAGACTCACCCTCTCGTGATCAAGAGTAGACCCCACGGCTCAGATGGATCCAGGCATTCGCGAAATCCAAGCACCTCGCCTCGGCTTCAGCTGCATGTCCAGGTGCGCGGCCAGCCAGCATCTTCCCGGACTACAGCGGGGAGTCACTAAGACGTATGCGGTCGAGCAGACTTTAGTCTCTCGCTGCGCGGCGCAGTGCTCCGCACTCGCCGTGAAAGCTACATAGCTAGATATAGTGTAGCTACTGTGGTATGCGTCTGAGACGTACGCTGACATGTACGCCGAGTACTTAGCGTTAGGCTGTTCGTACGCCGTGCTTGTCATTTTCTCCAAGAATCCGCACTACAACTTGTTTCGTGTACATCCATCAACGAGCAATGCGCTCTCTTCGGTCTCCAAGTAGCAGTCAAAGTTGCCGTTGATGTAATCTCCGGTGCTCTTGAGGTCACTCTCGGACTTGAGGTTGAGGCTGCTACTCAGCACACCTGGGCTGCCGCTGGGTATATGATTGCACTTGCCTTCGTCAACATTGCAATCTGTGCAGGGCTATATCTCGAAGACTGGAGATGATGTGAACACAGAGTGGTGAAACTGGTGTGAATCTATGTACATACTTCAAACTAACTCCCTCTACACATTTGTGACGCTGCCGATAGGTGAACCATCCTCGTCCACGAAGCCTGTCGACGACACCGACATGCTACTCATGCGGGACAAACGCTCGCGCTCTGCTAGCGTTTCACGGAATTCCTCCGTCATCCGCCATTCGCGGCGGCGCACGAGACCGTGGTGGCCGCGCAACTTCTTTCGGCTGTTCTTGGCGCGCCGCTTCTTCTCTTTCTCTTTCTTCTTGCGCTCTTTCTCCTTGCGCTTTTCTTCCTTCTTTGACAATCGCACTGTGCTCGAGTCGAGTTCCTCTTCTTCGGCTTCCTCCTCCTCGTCATCCTCGTCAACAGGAGGGGTAGAAGGGAAGAACTTGAAGTCATTCTCGTACACCCACCCGTCTGCATCGCAACCCGGAACATCCATATTGACCTCGAGGCCTCCAAGCGGAATAACCATCGCACTAATTTTGCCGGATCGATCGCTCCAGCGCTGGCGGTCCGTGGGGAGCAAGTAGCCAGGGTACGTGCTCCCAAAGCCACAGAAGGGCTGGTACCGTTCGTTCTCGAAAATGACGGGGTCGTCCGAGTTCAGAATGGTCTGTCGAACCTCGGTGTTCACGGCATTGCGACGAGAGTTGGCATTACGCGACAGAATCCAGTTGACCACATGGGCAGGCTTCTCGAAGGCAAAACCGCGGTACTGTTGGGATCCGCGACGGGTGCCAGTTGACGAGCGCCGGTTCCGTGGGGTCTGCTCGTGCACACGACGATTCTGGTAGTCAACAAGTGCCGCAAGTTCTGGGCTCAGATACTGGCATTGAGGTGGCCTGTACTCGGCGAGCTCCTCTTGAGAAATCGTCGACGCTGACTTCGCAGAGAACGATTCCTTCACGAGGTCCAAGTACGTAGGCATAAACCGACGACGCACTCCTTCCCACAAAAAGTCCTTGCACAAAATGGCGACGATAGCAAAGAGCTGACCAAGCCAGAACTGGGGACGTTCAAACGCCCACGGAAACGTGTACGTCGCGTAGTAGTCGATGAATGAGATCTGATCGATCGCGTACTGGATGAGGTACAGCAGCACGATCATGATAGCCATGGCGCCGTACTCGAGCGAGTCCCACGAGTTCACCATGAGGCAGAATCGAGCATTCACGACCATACACAAGATCGTCCAGCCAATTGTCTCCAGCACCGTGTACTCAAGCGAAGTGCCCATTCTCATGATGTTCCATCCCACCGCGAGAGTCGCGTAAAAGACGCCAACCGAATCGATAACACCCAGACCGATCCACTTCCAGAACATCAGATACGAGAAAAAGCTGCTCTTGCGTGTCTCGGCATGATACAGCGCAGGGTACTTCAGCACGACATCCTTCGGCAGGTCTCTGTCACAGGCCGAATAAACGATGATAGGCAGTGATGTGAAAAGCAGGTTGTACCCTTGCTGGATGAGAGCCGTGTAGTTCATCGTCCCCGACCATGCCGATGGCCACAACATGTACCAGTACATCGACACGTTGTACACAATGTTCTTGTAGAAGGTGTACACGACGAGTGCCGTGACACGATTGTAGTTCCACCGACCATGCGCAAGCACAAGCGTGCTCAAGAACCGGAACTGACCCAAGGCGTAGTCTGCGCTGTTGACAGCTTGCATACCCTCTTGACCGCTGATACCGACACCAATATGCGCCGACTGGATCATTGGCACATCGTTCGCACCGTCACCGATCGAAAGAGTATGCGACTCTGGAACGTTCAGCTTGACAAGCTCCACAAGCTGAGCCTTCTGCTGCGGCGACACACGGCACGCGATCACGACCTTGCACAACAGCGCCACTCGGAGGAGATGCAAGTTGTACAGCGGATCTTCAAGAATCAGGTTGAGCGAGGCTCCATCAATCACTAGCGCATGCTCCACTTCGTACTTTGGCGGTGACACGACAGAATGAACGACGGTAGCGGATCCACTCCCCGTGCCATCAGACTCACTTGATCGACTATCCTGGATCGAGTGGAACACCTTGTCGAGATGACGCAGAACCGCCCCCTTCGTTCGATACGTAGCGCCGTTGATCACATGACGCTCCATGTCGTTGTTCAACA
This sequence comes from Phytopythium helicoides, assembly GCA_024867545.1. NCBI lineage: Eukaryota > Oomycota > Peronosporomycetes > Pythiales > Pythiaceae > Phytopythium > Phytopythium helicoides. Next base: position 164,908 of record JANFNE010000024.1, on the reverse strand, counting down.
GGCGGCATGCATATCCAATGTTGATAGCCGTCTCCTCCATATCACCAGTCAGCACCCAAATGCAGATACCAGCCTTGGCGAGTTGCTCCATCGACTCGGGCACGCCATCCTGCAGTCGGTCCTCAATCGCAGTCGTTCCTAGCAGCTCAAGATCCGTCTCCAACTCGTCCTGTAGCATGTCAATCATGTTGCTCTGACCATTCGCCTTGGCTTCCACTTGTTGCAGATCCGCACACGCCGCGCGGTATCGCAAGTGAAAAGCTTCCCACTCGGAAGCTGACATCTTCTTCGAACAGATCACAAGCGTCCGCAGACCATCACGCGCAAAAGACTCCAGGTGTTTCTCCGTGTCGGCACGAATCTGATCGTTGTTGCTAGACGAGAGAGACAGACGAGGAAACAGCATACTATCAGCACCCTTGCTCAGCACAAGCACATCGCTCTCGTCACCGTCCTCCATCTTCATCAACTCGTCATCACGCTTGCGACGTTGCACAATCACTGACATACGCTTCCGCGTCGAGTCGAACTCAAACACCTCCAGCACATCGTATTGCTCAATCACGCCACTCGGGGTCTTGATGGACACGGAGCCAGGCTCGCGATCAACAAACTCATACCCGAAGAATTTGGCACCACTAACGAGAGCCTGTTCGTCAGGAGACGACGCCGAGTACTGCACATCGCCTGTGTCAGCCTTCGCAGGTTCATCTTCTCCCCCATCTTCTTCGGGTCGCTCAATGAGCACGCCGTGACACAGAGCCAAGTGAGTGAAAAACTCCTCAATCTTCTTGCTCTGCACACTCTCGCGGTTCTCGATGTCTTCCCACATACCCTTGTCCTTGAAGTTAACATTTGCCACTGGCGCATGCGTGTCCACGTATCCGTCGTCTTCGTCGTCATCAGCGAGCGGGTCGCCCTTGAAGTCATTACGCATCCGGGCGGCAAGACCGATCGCAGTCGTACCCTTGCCGTAGCTCTTGCCGTTGATACTGCACTTACGGAACTCCATCTTGTTGCACGTGAGGGTTCCGGTCTTGTCCGAAAAGATGTGCGAGATCTGACCAAGCTGCTCGTTCAGCTGCATGTTGCGCACCGTCATGGGTGTGTCCGACTCGGCATCGTACATATCGAGATCGCTCTCCATGAAATAACCCTGCATCGCCTTGACTAGCGTGATGGACACGTAAAGCGTGATGGGAACCATAGACGCCAACGTCGCAAAGAAGTACACGAACGTAGTGATGTAGCCAGTGTCGAGTCCTGAGATATCATAATACGTAGGCCACTTCAGTCCCTTCATCCACACGTGGTCTGCGGTCGCACCAATAACCGACATGATAACCAGCATGATGACGACAAAGATCACTTGATTGTTCGTCATCTCGTCGATTGATGACACCTTGACGGGGAACTCGTCACCCGAGCTCATCATGATCTTTGAATCGACGCCCGTATTGATGACAAGTCCATAAATGTAGCTCGTATTGCGGAGCTTGCTGCCGCGCATAAGCATGTTCTTGAGAGTGATGGGAATCGGGTTCGGCTCTTCCTCTAGGAACAGCGTGCCCGAGTAGCTGTTAATGTCACCGTTGGGCAGCTCGCTCTCAATAAACCCCTGAACAATGTCGCCAGCCTCCTCCTCGTTCGCAAACATATTGAGTGTCGACATTGGAGCCTCACGCAGTTTGAGATTCGTCTCGCCGTCCAGATTCTTTGTCTCGACATAGCAAACTCCAGTGTTACCGCCCGTGCGCGAGCCCTCTGCAGGAATCACAGACAGCACCAACACATCTGCTGGAAGCATCTCGCGGTTCTTGACCTTGACAAAGTCGCCAACCTTGATCTCCCGCCACTCGACTTCTTCAAACTCTCGCAACTGTCGATTGAATACGCGCGTTTTGGCTGAGTTGGCGAGGTCGTCAGCAATGTGTCGCTTGTAGTCTTCGTATCCGGCGAAAGCGGCGTCGATGATGGTCACGATCGCGAGCGGGATAAACTGGAGTGGAACACCGTCTGTCGGCGACACCGACGGGATCATCTGAAAGACAGCAATGAGCAAAAAGTACAGGTTTGCCGTCTTCTGGAATGTCAAATAGAGGAACACAGGCACGAAGCTCCACCACGTGTACTGCGAGGTTGTGATCTCGTTGGACACAAAGAACTCTTCGGGTTCTTCAGTGACTTCGCCTTCGTCACCTTCCGGGTTTGCGGAGGTAGCAGCATTTGACACTGTCGTTGGTCGGTCGACACTAGGTCGCACAGCAAAGTTGCCGCCGTCGTTGATCTTGACAATCTTGTACTTTTTGCGCTCGCCAAGGTTATTGGACTCCATGGAAAAGACGCTGTCTGTGCGGTTGTGCGCGCTCATCATCTTGTGTGAGCTGGCCTTGGAAGTGAGCTTCCTAGGGCCGAGCGCATTGCCGGAGGGGTCCGACTCGTGTACGCTGCCTGCGGTCGCAGCGTTTGGCGCGCGGATGAGCATCTCTCGCTCAAAGTCGGTCATGGCGCGGCCGGACGGCACGGGCGACATGGTGTCTGCAAAGTCGACGCGGTTGGCCTCCTCGGCCTTGCGCGCGCGCAGCCTCGAGCGCAGCGAGGCGGCGTTGGCGGGGTCAATGTACCGCGTGGTGGAGCGCGTGTTCTGCCGGAACCGCAGCGACCGCGGGAGGTTGCGGTAGAACAGCCGCCAGCTCGACGTCCTGGGCAGCGCGGCGGCCGCTCCTGGCGCGGGCGGCGCCACGGGCGCGCCACCGCGCTGGCTGCGCGCAAAGTCGGTGCGCGTGAAGACGCGGTCGTTGTCGGCGTCGTCCAGCAGCCGCTGGCGGAAGTTGAGCAGCTGCGAGGACGTGAGCGTGCGGAAGAGCTCCGAGCTGGGCCGGTCCAGGAAGCTGCCGCTAGCCGCCGACTCGGGCTGCCGAGGCAGCACCTCCACCGTCTGGTTGCGGTGAAAGTACTGCGCGACGCGGCTGCTGCTGGAGCTGCCGCCAGGCGGAGAGTCCAAGCTGCGGAACGCGCGCTCCTGCGCTTCAGGCGACCCCGCGCCCTCCTCCAGCGCGCGGAAGCCATCGCGGCGAGCGCCGCGGTCCTCGGCCTCCATGGCCAACTCGGCGAATGTATGCCGCGCGAGGTTGCCGTGGCCGCACTTTCTCGACTGCGGTTGCCGCGGTCCGGCCGGCGCAGCGCGCGATTTCATTGGTAGATATGGCTGGAAATTATCCCATTGGCTGAAAACCGCTTCAGCTTCAAGTGTCGCAGGCGGACCAGGAGCGTAATCCGAGTCACCTCGACTGAGTGACATATAGTTTATACGACTTTATTCGAGGGAGTGACTGTCTGCTCCGGCACTGTGGGACGGCGCTGTTGACTCGGTGCAACATCGAGCGGGCGTGGCGCAATCCACCGTGCGCGAAGGCTCCAGTGTCATACTGTCCTACAGCGATGCATTGCACCTGACGAGATCGCAAAGCCTTGCGAGCTGGAAATTGCGCTGGCGCTCGGATCGCAGACGCATCGCCGCATTGGGATTGTAAAGCTGCTGCTTGCTACACATACTGAGCCGTTTTACAGTATTCAGTTCGCAGTGGAGATTAGTGTCGATTATTTCGGTAGTGCTTTGACGACGACGTCAACAATGGTGGTCATGCACGCAGCATGGTCTGCGCCACGCGCAGCTCCGAACTGTATGACCGCCGTGTGGCTCATGCGGTAGGCAGGAAGCAAAGCAGGCGGGCGAAGACCGTCGCCAGGTGGTGAAGCGAGCTTGAAGCGTCTCAGCTATTCCGAATGTCAGCGCTTATAGATTTTGTGTTTTTTCGGAAGTTCAGAACTGAACACAGGGGAGCGATACGATTGACATGCATCGAGCCCTACTGCGCCTATGTCACGCAGATATTCCATTCATCATTTAAAAAGCTATTAGGGAGGGTGCTGTCGCGCCGAAGAAGATGCTGGCAGGCTGCAGCGCTGCAATGCTGGCGTCGCCACGCCGACAGGAGTAATCACTACAGCATGCAAGGGCATCGTCAGCTCGTCAGGATACGAACTCGCTCATGGGCGTCATCATGCACGCACCTCGGCAGTTTCTGACGAAGCAGGTGGTGCAGCTGGTGCTGCTTCCTCGGAAACCAGCGCGCTCGGTGCATCGCTCGGCTCGACCCAGCCGAGCTCCAGCGTGCTCTGTCCAAACGTCTTGCCGTGTGCGAGCGCAGCCTGGCCACCGTAGCGATCCTGGAACTTGATGAACCCGCCATCATCGCTCAATACCACACGCTCTATCGCGCCAAAGTGGCCAAAATGCTGCTCCAACACCATCGGGTCCTTCGCTTCCTCTGGCAAGTTGGCCACGCGCACAATGGTCGTGCGGTTGTCTAGGGTGTTTGAGAAACCGCCACGAGCACCGCGGCCGCGCATCGGCCCGCCACGTCCGCGATATCCGCGTCCGCCACGGAAGCCGCGACCGTACGCCCCGCGACCACCAGGACCCGAGGCTTCGGCCTCCAAAGCGCTCAGCTCTGCCTTCAGACCATTGATGTTCTCGCCAGCAGCTGGCTCTGGCGCCGGTCGGTGGCTAGAAGTTAGCGCCTTGAGCTCCTCCGACAGCGCTGTGATTTTGTTGAGAAGATCCCGCTTGTCCGCGGTCGAGAATTGGCCGCTGTTGCGGCTCATGCGCTCCAGCATCTCCTTTTGCTGCGCAAGCTGCCGCTTTATTAATTCTTCCTTCTGCTTCTTGAGTTGCCGCTGCTTTTCCAGAAGCTCACGCTTCTCTTCGAGCACCTTGCGACCCTTCTCTAATGCCGCGGCGCGCAGCTCCTCGGGCGTCATCTGCTTGGCAGCTTCAGCCTCAGCGGCAGCCTCGGCGTCAACCGCATCGGTGGCAGCCTTCGGCGTGCCTTCCTCCTCACTCCCCTTGGTTTCGCCAGCGTCCTGTTCTGCTCGCGGCGGCGCACCTTGCGGGTCTTTGGCGTCGTACTTGGCCCACTTGACCTCAATAAAACGGTTGTTGCAGACCGGGATAGGCGAGTGGAACGCCTTCTTGGCCTCCTCCTCGGTCGCGTACTGTACATATGCGCATTTGTGGTTGGGCCGCATCTGCACGTTCACCACGTTGCCAAACTTGGAGAAGTGCAGGCTGAGCTTGGTCATGTTGACATACTTGGGGTCGACGTTGCTCACGCGCAGCGTCGTCTTGGCCACGGGCTGGTTGAAGTCTCCATCCGGGCCTTGCTCGCCGGTGGGTCCGCCGCGTCCAGGGAAGAACCCTCCGCGTCCTCTTCCCTGTCCTCTTCCTCCACGTGCCGGGTAGAACTGCCCTCTTCCTCCCATGGGCGGCATCATCATTCCCATGGGCGGGCCCATGGCCGGGTTGTCGGGGTTGTACACGTTCGGGTCAAAGTCCGGCGGCATGGGGAACCCTCCGGGTCCGTTGGGGGCGAAGTGCGGCGGCCACATGTGCTGCGGGGGCGGCATGCCCCACTCTGGTCCTCCTGGGAAGTTGCGTCGCCGGTCGGCCATGCCGTAGCCCATGGGTCCGTCCCGCGGGTTGAACGGCTGCCTCCGGTTGCTACTACCGCCATCTCTGCGCGGGCTCCTGCGACCGTCGAACCTCGCGTCGCGCTCGCGCTCGCGCTCTCGTCCGTCGTCTCGCCTGCGCTTGGCGCTGCGCCGGTCGTCCTCGTCCTCCGCGGGCGAGCGCGGCCGCGACCTCCGGTCCTCCGCCTTGTCCTCGGTCAGCGGCGCCGCGCTCTCGTTCTCGTCGCCGTCGCGCTTGTACGAGCCCGACGCCAGCGCCGCGAACAGCTTGGCCACGAACCCGCGCGTCTCTGAAGCGCGCCGAAAGCGTCAGCCACCGCCGCGACAAGAAATGAACGCTGCTCGCACTCACCGTCGCCCAGGAACTCGTCCAGCTTCTGCACGCACGTGGCCTCGAGCCCCGGCTCCTGCGGGTCCGGCTGCACCAGCGCCAGCACGTACTTGCTCAGCACCTCCGGGTCCGCGTCGCACACGGGCTCCAGCTGCCGCACGAGCCACTCGCGCAGCCGATCCGCGTCCATGCTGCTCCCCGCCATGCCACCACCCACTGGCGTTTCTCCTTCCTGGTTGGAGGGGGCACGCCAACAAAAAAGACATTTTTTATATTTTTTGTTTTATAAAACAAAAGAAAAACCTTGGAAAAAACCTTACTTTACGATCTGTTGATATTTGTATACCGCCAGATTTCGCTAATCGCCGTTCCGATTCCAATTCCCTCATAAAACCTCAGGTTTTTTGTAAAGGTAGTTAGGTTTTCTAAAACACATTGAGGTTATTTATAAAACCTCGAGGTTGTACTATTATTTATACAAATAGACTGTCTAAATAATTCGTCAAAATGCCCAAATGGGACAACGATGGCCATGAAGTCTTGGCCTGGATGCGCACCTGGTGATGGCAACGTCCCCGCCATGGTGCGCGACCTCGCAGAAGAGGCGAAGCAATCCTCCTACAGGCGTACTTGACAAAGTCGTTCCAGCGGGTCAGGAGCTCGCCGCGGACGACCTGCGTCCAGCACGCAGGCCGTAGCCACTTGCAAGACTGGCTCGTTGCGCACCAAACACGATCACCGACGCCGCGGGCTTGAAAAGATACATTGGAGATGCCGCGGTTCAACCAGTCATTCGAACACGAAGCGCCATTCGCGGCTTGCTCCCAGCAACCCTCCATCAACACAGGTGCCGAGTGGTCAAATGCGATGTGTGCAAGTGCTTCAGGTTGAAGCCCTCTGTGCACGACAGCATCAATCGACCAATGTAGCCGTGGCAAAACGCTTCCAGACACTCACGCTCTGGCCACGCCTCTTTGGCTTAGTTTCTTGGCAAGTGCAGCCTTTTTGCTTTGGTTGAACGGCAGGGCAAACCCACGACCTCGGCTGATGGCACGTGAGCGAACATGAGCTTTTTATTAAGCATGTACTTGAGCCAGCATGAGCTCCTTTTCGAGCATTGCAGTTGTTCTGCCTACGGGCTCAGTCGCTTACGATAAAGCTGACCCACAAGTGACGAGGGTCAACCTTGCCCCACCCAATCGTACTCGAACGTTAGTAGCTCATGCAGGGACATGGAAATGTTGTTTGCGAGCGAAGATTCACGGTCAAATGCTTGTGGCATTCGTGCACGAGCGCATACTTTTCCACTGCATGTTTGTGGACTACTCGCGGAATCACCATGGTCGAGGTTTTCATGTGGCTGGAGCACAGATTGCTGAAAGGAACCCGATCGGTTAACACGCGCGCAACACTTACTCTCTAGGGATGTGAATGATTGAAGCTGGTACAAGAATTCAACAAGAACAAATAAATGTCTTCACTCCGACTCAAGCGTTCCGTTGATGACCCAGCAATGGCACACAAGACTTTCCAAGTGTCTCGGTCAGATACTTGTGAACATTCCGGGCCAATACCCTCTCGAAAATGTGTGCGGCATTCTTGCGTTGTATTCGACCAGGCTAAAGCGCGGCCGTAAGGATGCGGGAGGCAAGAAAGATCAAAGCTCCCAGAACGTTTTTGCGTATCCATTAAGTACGTAGAAGCAAAGCTCAGGTCCGTGATCTACTAGTGCGGTATGAAATCACTCCGGTGATTTGAGCATCGCGGATCCTAAATAAACTATTTTGTTGCTCGTCCTCGAATCTTTCCAGGTACTTCATAGAGAATAGGATAAATCTAAGTGCCGAAAGAGCCAAGGTGCTGTTCACAACGTACACAAGCTAATCATGAACGTGGCTCTGTTACACACACGCGGAGTCTTTGCCTTTTATTTGGGAGTGGCTCATTGCCTCGAGTTTGCTGCTCGCCGATATATTCGCATCCATCGAGCATCGCGTATAGGCTTTTTTTTATGCACCGGGAGCAGTTGCCAGCAAATCTTGGGCCTTTGTGGTCTCAAAAACCCTGAACCACCAGTTCCTTCGCCTTTGACAGTCAACAATCAATCAAGACAAAGATATGAAGGCATGCTTGCTCTTCTACGATCCATTGTTTTACGATCGAAAGGCGCAAATGCACGACTCGTTTTCAAATTTTTTCTATTCACTATTTTCTGGCTTAATCTCTCCTCGCATCAAGCCAACGGTTTTGTTCATGTGTATTTGTTCATTTTTGTGGCAAATGGGTGGTGCATCTGCTTTACGAGCGCGTGAAAATGCAAATTCTCTTAGTGGCACGATGATACTGCTTTAGTTGCACTATGCCCTGCAATTTGTTGGTAACCGTAGTTATTTGAGAACAGAATGCACCAGGGCTTCAAGCCACACGACAGAGCGGCGCGACCCTGATCGAACATCCATGTCGCGTATACATGGGCAGTCCCGCCGCTGAAAACCACGAAATCTCCAAGAGTGGTAGGAATCCCACTTGCTAATAGTTCGAAGTCTTTCACGACCCAGAAGTCCCAAAAGTTTGCACGCTTTAGTTCTATCATTACCGTTGAATGGAGCACAATGACACGCATTGATTTGCTGAATTGGCAGACCACACACGTCTATAATTCGCTCTTGGCATTTGCTGATAGTATCGGGAATCATCAATTCTCCGTTCGAATCTCAACCATTCGTTCAATGGACAAGAGTGATTCAAGGGATCATCTCGCGCGTGCCATTCGTTCCACTACAGTTGTAGCACTAGAATCCTGCGCTTGCTCTGCAACGTGTTGTTGTGGCCGGGCCGAAAAGGATCAAATGGATCGCGACTGCGTTATCACTTCCCAACTATAGTGCATTCAAGTCTTGATAGTCGACGTTCGTCATTCAACAATAGCTTGACAGTGGCACGTCTCCAAAATCCATCAGCTTCAATACCATGAGTCGGGCCACTTCAGATTTCGCCTCCCAGCGCGCACTCCAGCCTCTCCAGCTCCAGTCGGTCCGAGTCCCAAGCGCAGTCGCCATGGCCAAGAGCGAGACGGGCGAGTACATCGCCATGTCGCCGTCGCCGGAGGCGCAAGCCGAGGTCGAGCGCAACATGTCCGTGGGCGAGTACCTGTCGTCTCGCGTCACGACGCTCAAGCCGCCGATGGACCCGGTGCCGAACCCTTTCAAAGCGCTGGCGCTGCTCAACAAGATGCAGTGGCTGCACTTCGCTTGTGGCTTCGTCGCGTGGTCCTGGGACGCCTTCGACTTCTTCACCGTGTCGCTGACCGTCTCGGAGCTCGCCGAGCAGTTTGACAAGACGACGACCGACATCACGTGGGGAATCACGCTGGTGCTCATGTTCCGCTCCGTCGGCTCGATCCTCTTTGGTATCGCTGCCGATCGCTACGGCCGTAAGTGGCCGTTTGTGGTCAACAACGTCCTCTTCATCATCTTGGAGCTGGCCACGGGTTTCTGCAACACGTACACGCAGTTCCTGGCTGTTCGCGCGCTGTTCGGCATTGCCATGGGCGGTCTCTACGGAAACGCAGCCGCCACTGCACTGGAAGACTGTCCGCCGGCTGCGCGTGGTATCATCTCGGGCATGCTGCAGCAGGGCTACGCGTTTGGCTACCTGCTCGCTGTCGTCTTTGCTCGCGCTCTGGTCGACACGACGAGCCACGGCTGGCGTCCGCTGTTCTGGTTCGGTGCCTGTCCGCCGATCCTCATCATCATCTTCCGCCTGTGCCTTCCCGAGACGGAGGTGTACCAGGAGCGCCAGAAGGTTCGTGCAGCCACCGAGAACGCGACCGCCACGTTCATCGCCGAGGGCAAGATCGCGCTCAAGCGCCACTGGATGCTGCTGGTGTACATGGTGCTGCTCATGGCGGGCTTCAACTTTATGTCGCACGGCTCCCAGGATCTGTACCCGACGATGCTCAAGAACCAGTTCCAGTTCAACGCCAACCAGGTCACGGTCACGCAGGTGGTTGCCAACCTCGGTGCCATGACGGGCGGTACGGTCATCGGCTACTACTCGCAGACGTTCGGCCGCCGTTTCTCCATTATCGTGGTCGCGATCGTCGGTGCTGCGCTACTGTATCCGTACTCATTCATCTCGGACGAGTCTGTCATGATTGCTGCCTTCTTTGAGCAGTTCTGCGTGCAGGGTGCGTGGGGCGTGATCCCAATCCACCTCATGGAGCTGTCGCCACCGTCATATAGCACCTTCATTGTCGGTACGGCTTACCAGCTCGGAAACCTCATCTCGTCTGCGTCGTCAACCATCGAGTCCAAGCTCGGTGAGAGCTTCCCGCTCGAGCCCACGGCTGCCGGTGTCAAGCGTTATGAGTATGGCAAGGTCATCTGCATCTTCATGGCTGTCGTGTACGTGTACGTGATCCTGCTCACGTTCCTTGGCCCCGAGTATCGCGGCAAGGAGTTCGACGCCGCGCACGACCAGGACCTCGAGGACGCGGCCCATATCAAGCCGGAGGATCTCGATGAGATTCTGCACCGCGACAGCAAGCGCAGCAGCGCGGCTGAGAAGGCCATCAAAGGCGCCCGTGTCTAGGTTTTATAAGTGCAAGGCAGGTTTTCTACACGATGTACTGTGCTCAAGTGCTGTCCATGAATTGCATGGGAGAGTTTTTGATGCTGCGACGACGGATGTAGTGCAATGTGATGCTTCAATAGAAGGTAGGGATGCAAGAGGAACGTAGGGCTTCACCACATTTGCATCAAGACGACAACGAGACGAAACTCGATATGGCTGGGCATGCGGCGGAGCTGCTTGGCGACGCAAACCTTGTGGACCAATATGAGCTCTAACCATGATATCCAACTCACATCATATTACTCGAGTTGTATCGTGGTGTACTGTTGGAATGGAGTGCTGCCAATGACCACCACCAGCATGGCAACTACAGTAGCACTGCAGATGTTCCATTAAGGCGTGCATCACGATCCGCACATTTGCAAACATACATGTCAACAACACATTGGATTCATTTGAGTTGCGTCGCGAGAGCTGCGGGTATGGCGCGACAGCTCAATCGCTGCACTGCTTCTCACGAAGCAAATCTATGATCTCTCGAGCCCCAAACTACTCGAGCTCGTCTACATTTCGCCGTACGCCTCGTTGTGCACACCAGCGATTGCGCGACCCGACGGGTCAGCGCGGTTCTTAAAGGCCTCATCCCACTCGATGGCCGCGGGCGTACTGCATGCAATGCTGGGGCCACCCGGCACCGTGAGCGCAGGCCACCTCCTTCTCAAAGTGCTTCTGGAAGATGCTGCGGTACAGGTACGCCTCCTTGGTCTGCGGGGTGTTGTGCGGGAATAGCCGCTCCGCGTACTTCATCTGGCGGTCCGTCACCTCGCGCTCAGCCCAATCCTTGAGCGAGTCGATCCAGCCGTAGCCAACGCCGTCCGAGAACTGCTCCTTCTGACGCCACAGAATGCGCTCCGGCAGGTACGGGTCCTCAGCGTCGTCGAACGCCTTACGGATAATGTACTTTTCGAACTTCTTGGCCTTGGGGTCGATCATCTTCTCGCGCGAGTCGATGTTCATGGCGACCTCGAGGAAGTCCGCGTCCAGGAACGGCACGCGCGCCTCCAGACCCCATGCGCTCGTCGACTTGTTGGCGCGCAGGCAGTCGTACTGGTGCAGCCCACGCAGCTTGTCGACCGTCTCGCGGTGGAACGCCATCGCGTTCGGCGCCTTGTGGAAGTACAGGTAGCCGCCAAAGACCTCATCGGCACCCTCGCCGGAGAGCACCATCTTGATGCCCATGGCCTTAATCTTGCGCGACATGAGGAACATGGGCGTCGAGGCGCGGATAGTCGTGACGTCGTACGTCTCGAGGTGCTTGATGACCTCCGAGACGGCGTCCAGGCCCTCCTGGATCGTGTAAGTGTACGAGTGGTGGATCGTGCCAAGGAACTCGGCGACCTCCTGCGCGGCGATGAGGTCGGGTGAGTTCTCAAGGCCGATGGTAAACGAGTGGATCTTGTTGATCCACTCGCCGCCACTGGCCACGAGCTTCTTCTTTTCACGCACGGCGATCGACGCGACAAGCGACGAGTCGAGGCCGCCCGAGAGCAGCACGCCCCAGGGCACGTCCGACATCATGCGGCGCTTGACCGAGGCCTCGAAGGCCTCGCGCAGCACCTTGAGGTCGAGCGGTGTCTTGCCAATGTGGTCTGGCGCAAACCACGCGGGGTTGTACCACGGCGTGCACGACTCAGTCTCGCTGGTGAAGATGTTTCCGGGCGGGAAGGTCTCGAAGCGCACGCAGCCGTGGTCAAGCGCCTTCATCTCCGAGGCGAACCACACGCTGCCGTCGGCGCCGTAGCCGTAGTACATGGGCGTGATGCCCATGTGGTCGCGCGCGGCCATGAAAAAGTCCTTCTTGTGGTCATAGAGCACGAACGAGAACATGCCGCGCAGCTTGCCGACGAAGTCGGCGCCGTGCTCGAGGTAGAGCGGGATGATGACCTCGCAGTCCGACTTGGTGAGGAACTTGTACGGCGTCTGCAGCTGCGCCGCCAGCTCCTTGTAGTTGTAGATCTCGCCGTTGACCGCCAGCGTGATGGAGCGCTCGGGGTCGTTGCTCACCAGCGGCTGCGCGCCCGACTCCGGGTCAATGATGGCCAGGCGCTCGTGCTCGATGGCGATGCCCTTGTCTCCAAACACGCGGATGCCGTTCCAGTCCGGCCCGCGGTGCTGGATCTTCTTGCCGGCCAGCAGCGCCGCCTGCCGCAGCTCGGGCTCGGGCATCATGGAGCGCAGGATGGCCACGATGCCGCACATGGTCACAGCGCTAGCGTCGGGTCGGGAGGAGGCTCGAGGGGGAGGCGGCGGATCCGATACTGAAGCGCTCGGGTTGCCGGCGGCATGGGCCACCAGGCAAGGTTGCTCGCACAAGAATTTTCCGGGGTTTCACCTCGATTGAGTGACGGGAAATGCGCAGTATAGTGAGACCAAGGTATTTGTGTGCCGTCAGTAGAGCGAGGTTGCCGTGTTTCATTGGTGGCAAAGCACTGTGCTTGCGCATTTCGTGCGTGACGCATGGTGACGCGTCAGTGCGAGTGTTTAATCGGCGTCTAATCACACCATCTTTTGTCCAATTAACTGTAAACTAATAGTTGATTTTGTAAGAGAGTTGGACGAGACTTGCGTGTCATGTCTATTTTTGCCATATGTGGAATCCTTTGATCACCGGCAGAGGTGCACAGTTGGTACTTTTCCCCATGTGGCTTCACCTTGAAGCGACGCAGAGAGTCTCCATTGCGCAACTCGCAACGAACATGGCCGCGCATGTCGTCGTCTTCTCGGAGCTCACGCCTCGCGCTCGCGTCCAGTACACGCGCTTCCTGCTCGACAGCCACGTGCACGTACGCGTACACAGCTCTACGTCAATCGTTGTTGGTTCGGTGTGGTGACAGGTGGAAACGGCTGCAGTTCGCTCGGCGAGAGAGCGATGGGCGTTTTGTGGCCAATGTTCGGCTAATGTGCTCACGGGACAAGGAACCTGGTTCTCCCGTCCGAGTCGAAGAGGCCTCGAGTCCACAGCTAGTTGACTCCATTGCGCACTCGGAAGGGGGTTCGATCGCAGTCGAGGCGTGGATCGAACCGCGCTACCGCCGTCTCTCCAACCTTGTTGAGCTGGTACGTCGCAGTCCACAGCTCGTGAAAAGGTTTTGCACGCTTGCTTTTGACTCTTGCTTAGTGCAAGAAACGAGAGGTCAAGACCTCGATGGATGTCAAGGGCGGTCGATACGTGAAAGAAACCCGTCTCGTCCGTCAGATCAACGACATCTACGATGCACTTCGCGACGACGTTGGATCGACCTTGGACGGCGGACCGAGCGCAACAGTAAGCGCTTAGTATTGTCAAGGTTTTCAGACTCTGTTCTCAAGTGAGGCACGTCTGTCTAGTTCGCTCGGTCGGTGCGCCACTACTTGACCAACCGATTCGGGCTTCGCAAGATGGTCGATCAGCAGTGCTGGGAGCTCGTCGACGGACTCACCAATCTCTCTCATGTGAGTTTATCTCCCTCGTCATGGATAAACATAACCCTTACTGTCTTGTTCTGCACCAGCGCCTCGATGTCGAACTGTTCACATGCTTTGTCGAAGGCAAGTACGCCGCCCCCGTGCTCGCCTTTTTCCTCGACGCACGGTCCAAAGTGCAGGGACTCCTCAGCTCGGCCAACTACCGCCCGACATTGCACAAAACATCGAGTTCTGTGAAGCACTCAGCCAAACGATCGGTTGCGGCGCTCCTAGCAAACCCAGCACCCATCTGGCTGTCGAGAGTGCAGCTTGAGACGCTCGCACCGCTCGTGTTCGGCACAAAGACCGAAGATTTGTTCATTGAGGTACGACGCTGGCAGGCTTCTTTCATGGCGAACTGCGAGAAGTTCCGAACCTTGACGAGATTTCACAGTTTTCTCAGGCTGTCCACGCGTTCCTCTCAAGCGCCGGCACTCGCTCAGTCGATCGTGTGCTCCACGTCAGCGAGTTCCTGATGCTCGCAGTCGAGACGTACCACAAGTCAGCTGGAAGCATCGACTCAAGCCAGATCTTCATACCAGAGGGCGAGAATGGCTCCATGACCCCCAGGAGTGACAGCTCGGTGGTCTCGAGCACTGGGGCTGTAGTCGCAATTGACGATACTAACAAGGACGATATGCAGTCGCGGCTCGACTCGCTGCTGGAACGCGCCAAGATGCGGCAGCAGCAGCGTTCATTCGGCGTGTAGGAACCAAACCCGGCAAATAAACATGGTGCATGAGGAGGGAAATCACTTTTGGTTTCCATTATGATACTGCGCCGTCTTGCGGAGAGCCGAGCTCAAATAACCTGCGCCGCCCACTGATGAATATGCAGCAAATCGAAATGCAGCGTGGGTGGCGGCGGTGCTTGGCGAACGGCAGGCTCCGGCATCACCTCTATAGCCAGAAATGAACAATCTAACACTACTTTTCGCGCGCGAGGCTTGGGTGACCCGGAGCCGCCGACCTCATGAAAGACGCAGGGTCCAACCAGCTATGCAAGACGAGAATCTAGCTCCCTCCTTGCTCTGCCCGTTGACACCTAACGTCCCAGAAGGTCTCGGTCTTGAAAGCAAGAGCAGAACGCATGGCACGTCAATTTACTGGGAGTCCGAGGCGGGCGGCACGTACGACTGCAGTGCCTGGGAGAGATCGCGGATCAGGTCCTTCGGGTCCTCGATACCAATCGATAGTCGCACAAGGTCCTCCGGGAACGAGCGTGCCTTGCGGACTTCCTCCGGGATACTCGCGTGAGACATCGCGCCAGGGAGCGAGATCAGCGAGTTGACGCTGCCAAAGCTGACTGTGATCTTGAACAGCTTGGTCACCGACACAATGTGCTGCGAGAAGGCGAGCGAGCCGGTGCGGAAGCACACAACCGAGCCGCAGCCACGAGACTGCGAGTCGTGGATCTTGCGGTCCGGCGCCGACGAGGGTAGCAGACCCGTGTAGTGCACCGTCTGAACGAGGGGGTGGTCGCGCAGGAAGCTCGCGACCTGCTCAGCGTTCTCCTGCGCGTGCAGCACGCGAATGCCCATGGTCTTGATGCCACGGAGCAGCAGCCAGCAGTCGAACGGCGCGAGACCAGTGCCCTCGGCGTTCTGGTAGAAGTAAATGTCCTTGCACAGCTCGGGGTCCTTGGCGATGACGATACCCGACATGGTGTCACTGTGACCGCAGATGAACTTGGTAGCCGAGTGTACGACAATGTCGGCACCGAGCGACAGCGGGTTCTGTAGGATGGGGCTCATCATGGTGTTGTCCACCGACAGCAGCGCGCCGACCGTGTGAGCGGCCTCGGCGAGGCCAGCGATGTTGCAGACAGCGCTGCATGGGGTTTGTGGGCGACTCCATCATGACGAGGCGGGTCTTGTCCGAGAGCGCCGCCAGCAGGTTCTTGGGGCCGTCGACGCTCGACAGGTCGACGTACTTGACTTTGACGCCGTTCTTGGTGGCGACCTTACTCAGCAGGCGGTAGGTGCCGCCGTACGAGTCGTCCGAGAGCACGATCTCGTCGCCGGCGTGCGCGAGGCGCGAGACGGCCGAGAGCGCGGCCATGCCACTCGTGAAAGCGAAGGCGCGGTGGCCGCCCTCAAGCTCGGCCATCTGGCGCTCCAGCGCGGCGCGTGTGGGGTTGCCCGAGCGCGTGTAGTCGTAAGCGCCAAAGTTGGTGGCCGAGGGCTGCGCGAATGTGGACGTCTGGTAGATGGGCATGGTGGCGGACCCATGCGGGTCATCCTTGCAGGCCTCGAAGCTCACGAGGCGCGTGTTGACGCTAAAGTCGTCGTCGGCGGGCTTGTCCTCCACCGGCGCTGGGCTTGGCCTCCTCGAGCAGCGACTCGTTGCCGTCCAGGTTGGCGCGCACGCTCCTGCGCTGCTTCTCGACCTCGTGGCGCGGCACGAAGATGCGCTCGGGCTCGGCGCGGCCCGAGCCCGACACGAGCTGCGTGACGTAGCTCCTCTCAAGCATAAACTCGAGGCGCGAGGCCAGCGAGGACGTGGCGCCGTCCGAGTCCGACTCGGAGCCCGACTGGTTGGCGGCGGCCGCAGGCGACGCCGGCGCCGCGCGCTCGCGCTCCGTGCGCAGCGTGCGCTCGGCCTCGAAGAACTGGCGCGTGCGCAGGTAGTCGCACACGAGGTCGAAGACCTCGGACTCGCCCAGGGACTGCTGCAGCGCAGCCGACATGGCGACGGTCACCTAGAAGCTAAGGGTCTCTCGGGAGCGCCGCGGATTCGGAAGTGGCTCTGGCCTCCCTTTCCACTGGTGCAGGGCGGCGGACTGGATTTACGAAAGTAGCGCGTATACGGGATGGCAGGGAGGAGATGTATGGGGATTGGCTTGGGATCTCTGACGAATGCGCCATCAAGTATGCTGTTTTACAGGCGAAGAGAGCGAGAGGGGGCGTTACATCGCCGGCACGACCGTTCTAGAACACGAAATGCTATTATAGAGGTGTAGATAATATCTATCTTTACATAATATCAGAAATTGCTAGCACCAAAAGATCGATTGTATCTAAAAAGACAGGTTCAAATCGGACACCACAAGAGTGTTCCACACGCGATGATGTCCAATTTGACCGCCGAATGATACCAAGGCTGCGCAGGCGTGTTGGGGGTTGCTCGAAGGCGATCGCTGTTCAAACAGAACCGTTTCCACTCGTGGCCCATTTCTCGTGTCGATGGGGTCGACTGCTGCGGTCTGTGAAAGCCCGCATACGTTGAGTGCAGAGTCACCAGCGCTACTGAAGCCTAGATGCACAGGTTGAGGCGTTCGGCGGCACCGCTGTTCTCACTGTCGTGTGTCACCCTAGAAACCCGCGAGCCACTGTTCAGACATGCCTATCAACGGGTTCTGCATAGAGGAGAGCTTTGCGCTTCAGGTTCCGGCAACTCGATCCACCACACCGTTCAATCAGTCGGAGGCGCTGACTCCTCTGCTGGTCGGTAACGTGACTGCAATATGTCTCCGCCTATTCCAAAACCGCATGAGTACTTTCTGCCATGGTGCTGGTGACAGAGCTGCCATCAATATGTGCTCAGTCAAAGTTACGCTTTTCAACTGAGTCAACATGACCGAGATTCGACGAGAGCAGTGAGCACAGTTCGTGCTTGAGATGACAGGAAATACTCTGCTCGTTGGCGTCGAGTCACATGTTCACAGTCGTCGAGTGACTCGACAGCACAAAAGTTTATAATTGCGAGAACCGCCGCGCAAACCGCAGTCATCAAGAGGCTTTTCCTGATCCGACCGGTTTTGCTGGTGCTGCTACGGGGAGAAAGTATACACTTCATACTTAGGCTTTGCATCGATCCTCTCTTGGCAGTCTTGTCAAAGCTAAGCAAACTCGAGAAGGAGTTGAGCAGCTGCTGGTGTTGGATCGTAGACTGAGACTTAGTTGCAGCACTCATACGCAGATGTCTACCATCAGGGAGCAACGCGGATGCCTTGTCCGCATAAGACGGAGCACCCGCAATCCTGTCGTTGGTTGAGCGGTCGTGGTGCGGAGAACCCAACGCTGACGCATTTCACGTCCAAAAGGCAGGGCATGATAACAAATCTAGGACGGAAATGCAGTATTTGAGCGGTACCATTCGAGGACAATAGGCAGCTACTGGGTTTGTCAAGACCCAGAGGACGCTCTAGCTGATGGTAATGGTTGTTGAGTGAGTTTCGCACAAGGACGAACTCCGCATTGGCCTCACTTGTTCGAATGAACACTAGGATTTGTCTTTGCGTGCTGCTCACGGTGTCAGATATCACTTTGTTGTGGTACATGCGTGCGGGATGTATTCCTGAGCAGTGCTGTGCAAAGATCCAGATGCATGCCGTGCACAGAATACATACGCAGGCACAATTGAAGTGACAACAATCCGAAGTCTTGGTTATGCTTGAGATTACGATGCCACCACACTCGCAATCGTCGCGACAAGCGAAACGAAATGTTTAGGCTTGGTCGAGCACCATTCGTAGCGCCGAGGACCTCGCCGTGCGTAAGGCTCGAGTCAGTTCGCTCGTCAAGGCTCACTTCATTGCCCATCGTGGTGACAATCCTGGGCTTCAACGCTTCAACTTCGCAAGTGTACAGTTCACTTTCCGCGAGTATGGCGGGATCACATCAATGACAGCGCTGTCGACGAGCCACAGACTCGCGTTCCATTCATCCAGACGACGCGCAAAGATCCAGCAAGTCCGACATGGCACGACATGTCGGCTTCAACGCTACTCCGGTTTAGGTCGCATCCGCCACTAAAGAAGCTTAATCAGCTTGTCAAGCAGTGTGGACAGTACAGATGACAGGCCCAACAGTGCTGTTGAGGTTGAGTCTGGTGCATCCGTGCATTGCACATTGACAAGCCCGAGAGCTGCGAGGAAGCTGTGCCGGGGGTAGTTCGACTCCCTCGGTGAGCATTCGCGACCGAAGGTCTCCGCCTCGTCAACAGTGTCACCATTACGCAGACACTACTGAGTCCCTGGCGTGTCCATCGTTGCCTGACCCCACAATCACTCCAATCAATGCAGCAGTGACCCCATCCGGAATTCCCGATGCACAGAATCAGTGTGGACCTGGCGGACTCGACCAGGTTGCCAACCTTGACGTTGTGGCTCCCGCGGCCTGTCCAGGCACGTGGAGGCTAGGAAACGGGATGGGGAAGGATCTGATTGAGTTGTTCTAGTATGGACTCAGCGTAAAAGCTTGTCGATCAGTCATTGACCACCATGATCGCGAAGAAGCGCAGATGCGCGCCGCTACAGTAGCACTTCGTCGCTACCAGCCTGCATCTCGATTCAGCTCGCCTGACTTCCGACCCTCAAAGGGCTCCGCACTCGCCAATTCGCCTTCTCGCCACACACGTGTTGAAGCGCTACCGGTGCGATCGGGAGCGCTGACAGGCATCCGGTCGAAGCAGCGGCTACAGACGAACGGCCGAGCAGAGAGCCATGGGCTACAACATTACTGACGGGACCTGCTTCTACGGGCTCGCCCAAGTCGACGGCGAGTGCTCGCGCACGCTCTCGTCCTACGACGAGTCCGCATACTTCAATGCGCAGATCATCTACCTCGCTATCGGCATCTTGACGGCGATCGTCACGGGAATCATGTACTACCGAGCGCTCAAGTTCGACGCGCCGCCGCTGCAGCAGCAGTCGTTCCTGCTCGGCGCCATCAGCTCCATCACCTTCTTCCTACGCGGCATCGACCCGTCGGGCTACCGCCACATCATCCCCCGGCCGATCGTGCTTTGCTTCTCGGACGCGTGCACGTCCGCGCTGTACGCCAACTAGTGAGTCTCGTGCGTGTAGACTCCACTCAGCGAGTTATCTGCTGACCTCTTTTGATCTACAGCATCTTCGCTCTTGGCTACTGGGCGGCTATCATCCAGCAGACAGCAGCTCCCGTGACACGGCCACTGGACCTCAAGTGGATCGAGCGCACCTCAATCGCCAGCATCATCATCTTCTACCTTGTGCTCGACATGTACACGTTCTCGAGCAAGGGCTTTCATCGCAAGGGGATGACATACCTGCAGATGCTCGGAAGTGCTGCTTTCTTGGCGGCGATCAGCCTCGTGTTTGCGGTGTACGGCGTGCAGGTACACAACCGGCTGATCCACTTTGAGAAGCAGCAGAAGATCTACCAGGAGCGGAACCGCATGAACTTCGAGCAGCTTCAAACGGCAAGATCGTTCGACCTAGGCACTGTAGTCGACGACATTCCAGTCGCCGAAGAGGGCAAGAGATGGAGGTCATCCTCGAAGAAGAAGGAAAGCAACAAGAACAGCCCGGCTGCCAAGATCCGCCGCATCATCTACGTTGTGGAGGGCTTCGCGATCGTTGTTGTGGCTGGCCAGGTTTGTGGCTTGTGGTGTTTCGAGGCGTCTAACTCTGAAGGCTCTCTGACGTGGATTTGTTGTGCTTTAACAGGTGTACTTGGGCGTCAAAAACAGCTCTGGGCCGGACGACGAGCTTGAGTGCGCCAACGGCATCAACTGTGAGGACACGAGCACGAGCGTGAGCATCATGCACTGGTTTCAGGTGCGTTCAACACGAGGATCGGACTATCCAATTGTAAAAGCTGACCAGGTTATTGTGATGCAGGCGGCATGTATTTGGATCATCGTGTGGATCTTCCGCAAGGTTGAGAAGAAGGCCGTGATTCCTGGCGAGGAAAACGTGTGAAGCAAAATTAACTGTAATGTAGAAATCGACTTGATAGCGCTGCACATTCGTCCATTGCTCATGAGCTCTGAGAGTTGAGTTGAGCTGCTCCTCCTGGCCGTCGTGCCATAGCCACAGACTGCTCGATGGTGTCGCGTAGTCATTGACACGTGTACAGTGTGCTGCCAATCCTTACAGAAATCCTCGCCGTGCTTTGCGCCACTGTCGAGCGTTAGTCCGCACTGCCCAAGCGTGGACTAACCCTCTTTTTTGGTGGGAACGATTGGATCTGATGTGGTTTGCTTGTGAGCTCGTCGGGAAGTGATACAGGAGGGTCATGTCATGGGTCTGGACCTCCCCAACAGCTCAGTCGACTCGCCATTACCATCGCCTAGAGGTGCGGTCATCACTGGCAGAGCAACACGAGGAGGAGCAGCAAGGCGGAATGCTGAGCGCACAGTTGGCTGTTTGTACTGTAGCAAGCGGGCGGGTCAGCGTGACGTGCCAACATGGTCCGGCTTTTTTTTTCGAGCCGACTTTTGGCCAATCCACACGCGCGCCGCCGCCACTAAACCTGATGTTTTCCGCCCTCCTATTTCCTGCATCCTGTAATACATATCCCAAAATAGTTATAAATTTTCAACAATTTCAATATATAAAATCACTGCTATATCACATATATGAATCATATATGGTATCAGTTATGACTGGGGTACGCCTCCGCAGTTCGGACCGTACCCCCGCGCGTACCCGCCGCGCCCTCCTGCTCTCTCCGCCATTTCCATCGCTATCCCGCGGCGCGGGGCTCACCAGGCAGGTCTCCGCTCTCGGCGCGCGTCCCGCAGGGCTGCCGCTCGACCCCAGGCCCATGCTCCGGCTGGCCGTGGCGCTCGGCGCGCTCTCCGCCTCGGCGGTGGCCGCGGCGTCTGACGATTCGTCTGCGTCCTGCGACTTTGACGGCCTTGTGACGCTCACGGCTGGCAAGAACGAGTCGACGGCGATCGTGTACGACGCTGACTGCGACGCTACGGTGCTGTCCGTGTCCGACGACTCGCTCGAGGCCACGGTCTTGCAGATCGACCAGGTCGACAGCTTCCCCGACGTGTCCTCGCTGTGCGTGGCGATTTTTTTCTTCTTCTTTTCTTTTCTTTTGGTTGCATGGAGAGATTGGAAACGGTGGAAGGTGACGCGTGTGGAAATGTGCTTGCAGGGTGCTCGACAACAACAACATCACGTCGATTGACGTCTCAAAGTCGACGCTGACCAAGCTGTACGTCGCTTGCAGACGCGTGCCCCGCCGTCCCTACCGACGCCAGGACTAACACATGATGCCCTTCCTCTCCAGGTCGCTCACGACTAACCAGATCACGTCCTTTGCGGATGTCGCTGTCCCCTCGACTCTTACCTATCTGTACGTCTTGGCGGCTTTTGCTGGTCTCTTTGCCGAATGAACGTCTAGCTCACTCAAAGGATGTCGCCAGGGGTCTGAGTTGGAACTACATCGACTCCTTTGACGGCATGAACCTGCCCAGTTCGCTCCAGCAGCTGTACCTGGGTGGCAACCTGTTCAAGACGCTTTCCGGCGCTGAGTTCCCTTCTTCACTCAACCTCCTATACGTGCACAACCTCCCGCTCTCGACGCTATCTGGCGCTAGCTTCCCAAGCACAGTCAAGTACTTGTACGTTCGAGGCTTTCTTTCGGTTGTGGGGCTGATAAATTGGGCTGACTCAATCTGCTTGCTACGTACAGGTCACTCCTTGAGTGCTCTCTCACGTCCCTTGACGGCGTCACATTCCCCTCCAACCTGACTCAACTGTACGTCTTCCCCTCTCAATCGCCTGTCTTCAAGATCAGCCACCTAACGCGGCTTTTCATTTGCTTTAAACAGTGATGTGAGCACCAACAAGATCACATCGGTGCCAAACTCCCTGCCAGGCGCCATGACACAGCTGTGAGTGGCTTTCTACATGTACAATTCTCTGCGATTATAGCTCACATTGTCTCCGCAACAGCAATTTCATCGACAACAAGGTGACCGAGCTGTACAACTTGACGCTGCCGACGGGAATGAAGTCGCTGAACCTCTCAGGGAACCCGATCGAGACAGTCCAGGGCGTGTCGTTCCCCTGGGCACTTGAGAACCTCGACCTTGGCTCGAACACCATCACGACCTTCGAGATCTCGAGATCGGATTACTCCACATTCCAGAGCCTCAAAAAGTTTACGGCAACGATTGAGCAGACGAGCTGTACAACCAATGGTGCTGATCTCGTGACCATCAATGGGCTCAACGTGTGCGTCATCACGGATGAACTTTTTGAGGAGACGTACGGTGACTTGAGCTCGTCTTCCAGTGGGGGGTCATCGCAGTCGACCACTTCTGCCACGGATACTGAGGCCTCGAGCGGCTCATCGACCGTCCTGATTGTCGTCGTCTGCTTGGTGGTGGTGCTTGTGGTTGCACTTGCGGCGGTCGGCTACCGCGTCTACCAGAAGAAGGCACTCAAGGGATCCGGGTTTGATGGAGATGCTGGGTTCTTCGCCAACCAGAGTACGGCTGCCAAGCACAGGGCAGGTTACGGTGTCGAGGGTACGGGCAATACGAACAGCAGCGATGATGAGGATGCAGTTGCCACCAACAACTCGTACGCGTTCAACACCATTTTCAGCGGTGGCATGGTGACTATCATGGGCGGAACGGCCGTCGAGTCGGCACTCGTCAAGTATCGCATCCCGGCGAGCGAAGTGGCACTTGATCGGCCGATCGCCAAGGGTGGCTTTGGAATCGTCTACCTGGCGACCTACAATGGCGAGCCGGTTGTGGTCAAGAAGTTGCTGCCGGACAAGGCCAATGACGACCGGTGCCTCGGTGCCTTCATCGAAGAGATCAAGCTGCTTGCTACACTGACTCACCCGAAGGTTGTTCGGTTCCTCGGTGTGACTTGGGGCATGCTGTCAGACATTGCTGTGCTGCTCGAGTACATGCCGAACGGAGATTTGGATGCACTACTGAAGCGGCAATTCAAGCGCAAGGATTCGCACCCGGAGGAGTTTGACTGGTATCAGAACTCGGCGATTCTTCCTGCCAAGGCCGCGATTGCGCTCGACATTCTGGAGGGAATAATCTACCTGCACTCGTTCCCGTCGCCGATCATCCATCGCGATCTGAAGTCCAAGAACGTGCTCCTGAGCGATAGCTACGAGGCAAAGCTGAGTGACTTTGGCATCTCTCGCGAGTGGCAGGTAGACGCGACCATGACAGCGGGTATCGGCACCATGGCGTGGATCGCGCCTGAGGTTCTGCGAGGTGAGCGCTACACGGAGAAGGCCGATATTTACTCGTTCGGCGTCATTCTGTCCGAGCTATCGACCCTTGTGAAGCCGTTCGACGGTGTGACGAATGCACTCATTGTGCTGAAGGTGACTAGCGAGGAGACGCCTAGCCTAGGCGACGACTGTCCCGATGACGTGCGGGACTTGGCCATGCGCTGCCTGAGCTACAACTCTAGTGATCGACCGAGTGCTAGTGTTGCGCACTACGAGCTGCGCACACTGCTCAAGGCACACTCCAAGTTTGAGCTCTGAGACGTTTTGTAAGTACTGTAGGGACCGCCTCAGGGCACTCCACGGATTTTGTGCGTTGAACATAAGTGCTCGTTGATACCTGGCAGTGGAGTTGGATTCGATCACCTTGGCCACGTTGACATGTGAATTCGGTGGCTCATCGCACATGGCTACAGCTTCAACATTCCTGTCAATGCTGCACACCGTGTTCATCTTCGTCGAGTATGTTTCGCTGCCAAACATTGTATCGCACACCACCTTGCCCAACAATCTGCATCCACTATTGTCCTGTGCCAGCACTTGCACAATGCCATCGGCATCGTCTCGTTTGCTTTCGGATGGATTGTCAGCTCTCAAATGGGCTCTAGATCGTCAAGATGCCGACACTCGCTTACGCTCACCACTAAAACCTTCACTGCAAGCGATCATGATCGTGCCGCTCGTTGTAGGCATGAAACGACTTGCGTATGCGAAGACCTGCAAACGAAGCACCTGACAACCACGGTCGGCGTTACAGCACACCTCCTTCCTAACAAGTAAGTGCTGCTAGTCGCCACCACTTCACCAAAGCCGCCATGCTCACTGCGCTTAATCCTTTCCATCAACAGTTCGCCGATGTCAGCTGTTGACTTGCCGAGGACCGCACAGCCTCTTCTCGGTCATGGAGAGCACGAGGTGTCTTTCGACGAAGTCCTCGTCGAGCGACGGAGCCGCCGTGGCCGTGATTACTGGCGCGTGCAAATGCTTCCTCTCGTGATGCTTACTCGTCCCGATGGTTTCTGCAGCCGCCTTCGTCTTTGCGACTGTCGGCGCTCGCTGGCAACGACCATGCAATGCAATGCAACGCTCATGACCGGCACGCACAGAGCCGAGGCGAGCGCGACTGCGACACCCTGGCGTCCATCGATCAGCCGCAACCCGGCAACGCCGCGACGAAGAAGGTCATCCATCCTCCATCGCCAGCCGCTGTATCCTCCTCAAGGATCCGTCGAGCGAGCGAGGAGCGCGCCACTAGCCTTGGACAGTCTCGCCATCACTTGCAGCAAGCGGTAATTGCACGACTGGACCCGCCGAACGCCGCGCGTGTCCAGCCCCAGCGGATCGGATTTCGGCGTGCGTGGCGGGCCCAGATCCCCCGAACGCATCGTGTCTTTGCCCAGTGCACGGCCACCAGCCAATAGCTCTCCGCCAGCATGATGGGGATCTGCATGCGGGCAGGAAAGTTCAGGATGCGGTACCGTATGTAGGATGCCAACCGAGGGTCCCACGACCACGGCCGAGCTTCAATGAGCTGGAGCTGGAGGCGACGGACATGGTCGCCAAGCTGGCTCGCCCGGCACGAGGCCTGCGTCCAATCGTTGGCCGCAGGAAGCGCCATGGCCAATGGAGCCGCATGAAGCCCGACGAAGCCGCCATCGTAGCGAAGTTGACTTGGGATTTGTATGGGAACGCCGTTGGTGGCGTCGACTACCAATGTCGAGTAACCCGTGCTGGTCCGCTTGCACGTTTCTACCGGCGATGAGAGAGCGGTCACTATTTGACCAGCACTGGTGGCCTCCGTGGGACACCGAGCAGCTGCGCGTGATGAATTCTGAAGATCTTTTATAAGTTGGTATGTGTATGATGAATCCGTTTTGATGCAATGAGTTCATAGGAAATATTGGAATATAGAGATGTCAAGGGAGTATTAGCGTGGCGCTTCCGAAAGATACCTTGCTGCAACCAAGTCAAGTGCCCGCTCGACCTTTGAGTCCGAGACCCGGTTGTGCGCAGCAGTGCATTGCCGTCGTGGACGTGAGCATCTCCTCATCGTCTCTGAAGCTCCAGTAGGTCGTGGCAACCACGTTCGCTCCGTCGCGCAGACCCGTTCGGTATCCACTCATCGGTCCACTAGGGAAGCCACCACGGTACTGTACGACGCGACAACATCAAGTCACTGCTGATAGCGGACGCGACGCGGTACACCTCGGGGTAGGGGAAGCAGGCAGAGATCTCGGATTCACTATAGAACCCTTTCCCAGGCGCGAGTAATCTTCGCGGGTGTTGTTGACGATTGCCACAACGTGCACGTCTCCTCCCATACAATTCACTCTAAAACAAGCGCGTTGTGTCATTTCATGCCCCACGCGCGAAACAGTGTTCTCGTAGTTTTCCAGGCGGTGCGGTAAACTACGCGCTCCTCCACGTCAGCCCTCCTGTCCAGCAGGCAAGGATCCCCCATGGCGGAAACCCCCACTTTCGCTTTCGCTGGCCGCCAGCTCCGCCTCGAGCCCAAGAAGAAGAAGAAGAAGAAGCCGCAGCCCACCACCAGCCCGCGACCATGTGCAAGGTGGAGAAGCTCGGCATGCCCATGGCGCCGGTGGACGACTCGGTGCAGAAGCCCAAGTTCGTGCACGCGTTCGAGCCGCAGAGCGAGTTCCACTGGGTGCCCACGGACGAGCCGCACGCCACGCGCCGCAAGCTCATCCTGGCCAAGCACCCGGAGATCAAGCAGCTCTTCGGACACTGCTGGAAGTCCAAGTACATCATCGCCGCCGTCGTCGCCATGCAGACGTACCTCGCCATCTTCGTCGCCCCCACGCTCGCGCTCCCGGCCTTCCTCGCGCTCACCTACGTCGTCGGCGGCACGGCCAACCACGCCATGATGATGGGCATGCACGAGATCTCGCACAACCTCGGATTCAAGAAGCCCGTGCACAACAAGCTGCTCGCCATCCTCGCCAACCTCCCCGTTGGCGTTCCCTCTGCCATTAGCTTTAAGCGCTACCACATGGAGCACCACCGATACCAGGGCGAGGAGGGCGTCGATGTCGACCTGCCCACCGAGCTCGAGGGCAAGATCTTCCAGTACAAGATCACCAAGATGCTCTTCGTCATCTTCCAGGTCTTCTTCTACGCCTTCCGCCCGCTCGTCGTCAACCCCAAGACGCCCGGACCCTGGGAGGCGTTCAACTTCGCCGTCTGCGCCGCCTACAACAGCGCCATCTACTACTTTGGCGGTGTGCAGGCCCTCATCTACCTGCTGCTCGGCACGTTCCTCGGCGCTGGCGTGCACCCGGTGGCCGGCCACTTCATCGCTGAGCACTACGAGTTCATCCTCGGCTACGAGACGTACTCGTACTACGGCATCCTCAACTGGGTCACCTTCAACGTCGGCCTCCACAACGAGCACCACGACTTCCCGTTCGTGCCCGGCTCGCGTCTGCACAAGGTGCGCGAGATCGCCCCCGAGTTCTACGACAACCTGCCCAGCCACAAGTCCTGGGTCAAGGTCATGATCGACTACGTGCTCGACGACAACATGAGCGCCTACTCGCGCGTCAAGCGTCGCACGCTCGACGACGCGACCAAGCTCAAGATGAAGAGTGAGTAAGCGATTCGTCGTGCGTCGCATGCCTGCCGCGCAACAACCGCCGTCACGCAACGCAACGCAACGAACGCCTTCGAACGCCTCCATCAACGTATATACTCAAATGTACTCAAACCGTTTTGACTTGGAATTTATATGTGATGACTCATGGCTACACTTTGTAGCCATCCAAATCGGCACGATTTCGCTCACTTGGTGGTCGTCAATCAACCCACCACCACCACGACATTGACACGCAGCACATCAACGCGTTCATCCATGTAGCACGAGGCTCCTGTCCATTCACATTATCATGCGTATGCTCTACACAATCCTTGCCGTCCCCAACTCGTAACGCTACGCAACACGAGGCTTCGGGGTGCTCGGGTT
Organism: Phytopythium helicoides; assembly: GCA_024867545.1. Taxonomy (NCBI): domain Eukaryota; phylum Oomycota; class Peronosporomycetes; order Pythiales; family Pythiaceae; genus Phytopythium; species Phytopythium helicoides. Next base: position 136,999 of record JANFNE010000024.1, on the reverse strand, counting down.
GCCGAGCGTGAAGAGGCGAGGCGCGATCGACATGGCCATGAGCTCCTGGAAGAGCAGCTTGCACGAGTATGGAATATGCACCTGCGAGATCTGCGTCTTGTTGCGGCAAGTGCGGCACTCGAACGTCATCTTGCGCAGATTTGCGATCGCAATGATACCGCAAATATCGCACACGTGCACGCGGTATGCGTCCGAGTTGGCGAACAATCGGTCCATCAGGAAGTTGGCCGAGCCGTGCGCAATCAAGCAATCGCGCTCCATCTCTCCCATACGCAGACCACCCTCGCGCGCACGACCTTCCATGGGCTGGCGCGTCAGCATCGTCACGGGACCGCGAGATCGCGAGTGGATCTTGTCGTCGACCATATGCTTCAGGCGCTGGTAGAACGTCGGACCGATGAAGATCTGGGCAGTCAGACGGCGGCCCTGTGTGGCCGCTATACAGCACCTCGTTACCGTGGCGCTGGTAGCCAAGGTTGTGCAGTGTATCGGCAATCGCCTGCACCGTCACGTCCGTGAATGGCGTCGCGTCACCTTCGTCACCCGTCTGCGACGACACCTTGCCAAGCAGACACTCGACCAAGTGACCGACCGTCATACGCGACGGAATCGCGTGCGGGTTCACGATAATGTCGGGGGTGATACCCTCGATCGTGAACGGCATGTCCTCTTGGCGGTACGTCATACCAATCGTACCCTTTTGTCCGTGTCGAGAAGCAAACTTGTCACCAATCTGCGGGATACGGATATTGCGGAAGCGGACCTTGGTGAACTTGAAGCCGTCCGCGTTCGTGGTCAGCATGACACTGTCGATAATACCGTTCTCGTGCGAGCGGAGAGCCGTACTAGCGTCACGCTTCTGGTGTCGCTGCTCCAGAGACGAGTCCTCGGACACCGGCAGCGGAGATGTCTTGCCGATAATGATATCGTTACCACTAACACGCGTACCAGGAGCGACAAGACCATCAGCGTCCAGCTTGTGGTAGCTACCATGACGAAGACCCAAGCAGTTCTCGCGGGATGGCTTCTCGAATTCTTCGCAGTTGCTGCCTCCTGCACCTCCACCACCATGAGGGCTCTTGTTGCGCTCCTGATCGACGTAGCAGCGGTAGAACGTCGAACGGAAGAGACCACGATCGATTGCACTCTGGTTCATAATCAGAGAATCTTCCTGGTTGTAGCCCGTATACGTCGCAATACCGACGATAGCGTTGATGCCCGATGGAAGCTCTCGGAAATGCAGGTACTCCATTGCACGTGTCGTCACAAGCGGCTTCTGCGGGTAGTTGAGCACGTTCGCCATCGTGTCCATGCGGGCACGGAAGTTGGAACAGTAGATACCCATAGCTTGCTTACCCATGGCCGACTGGTACGTGTTACGCGGCGATTGGTTGTGGTCGGGGAACGGAATAATACTGGCACAAATGCCGAGAATCATCGATGGGTGAATCTCGCAATGTGTGTACATCTGCGTGCCCATGCCGACATCCTTCGGCTCCATCGCAATCATGCACACCTCCTCTTCTTCTGTATCGATGAGCTCGACGACACCATCCGTGAGCAGGTTGTGCCACCGGTAGTTGGTCAGCTTGTGGTTTTGGAGCTTGACGACCTGCTCCTTCTGCAGGAGCAGCTGGTTGTCCTCGACAATGAACAGCGGGCGGCAAACGCGGCCGGCATCCGTGTAAATACGCAGCTCCTTGTTCATGAGATCGCGAATCACAGACACCTCGGCGTCAATGTCGACGCAGCGGCGAAGCGAGCGCAGCGTGCGCACAAGCTCATTCGGCTCACGATGAACGCCGACCCAGTTACCGTTCACGAAGATCTTGGTCGAGTGCGGGATAATCTGAGGCTTAATTTCCTCCAGGTTTTCAGTGGCCCACTCTTCGAGGAACTCGAGAATCGGGGCTTGCGGCGAGCCAACGGAAATGTACGCCATCAGAGCCAAGTTTTTCACGAGACCGACAGCCTGGCCCTCTGGGGTCTCAGCAGGGCAGATCATACCCCAGTGCGTGTTGTGGAGCTGACGCGGCTGCGCCTGCTTGCCTTCACGGCCGAGCGGCGTGTTCAGACGACGCAAGTGCGACAGCGACGATGCGTACGTCAGACGGTTCAACACCTGCGAGACACCAGCCTTGGACGCCGTCTTCTGCATGCCCCAGTTACCCGTGGCGAGCGAGTAGCGCAGACCATTCGTGATGGTGCGCGAGCGGATAGCGAGCGTCAGGTTGAAGTCCTTTCCGTTGTCGACGCACTTTTGCAGGAACGTCTTAACATCCTTCGGTCAGCTTCTTGAACAGAATGCGGAAGAGACCGCCCAGCAGCGGACCGGCAAGATCCAGACGCTTGTTACCATAGTGGTCACGGTCGTCCTCGCCGATGCGACCCAGCGAGCACATGAGCAGCTTGTGCACGACGTAGCCAAGGAAGTACGCCTTCTTGGTCTCATTGTGGTCCTCGACACCAACGTGCGGCAGCATTTCCTTCTGCAGAATATCCTGGGCATAGCGGATACGGTCTGCCTTGCTGACGTTGATGGCGCTACCACGGCGACCGATAAAGTCAAGGGCGACCTCCTGCTCCTGAATCACGAACGCCTCTTCGAGCGACGGCTTGAAGCGCTCCATGAGCTCGGCGTCCGAGAAGTCGTAACAAATGTGCTCGAGGATCTCGCGGTCGGCAACAAACCCCAAAGCGCGGAAGATGATGACGACCGGGATGTCCTGGCGAATGTACGGGATGACGGAGCGGATCTGGTTGCCCGTGACGGCGCTCTTTCCGCCGCTCTTCTGGTACATTTGCACGTACATGGTGCTCGTGGGACGCACACCGTGCTCGACGTGCGAGCGGGTCTCGCAGACCCAGCTGTACTTGGACGCAGGCGTTCTTGCGGAAGCAGTAGACGTGGTTGTTGCTCATACGTTCCTGCGCGATGAGCACCTTTTCGCTGCCATTGATGATAAAGTAGCCTCCCTGGTCGTAGACGCACTCGTTGAGTTCGGTAAGCTCCTTGTCCGTCTTGTGCGTGAGCACGCAGTACTGCGAGCGCAGCATAATAGGCACCATGCCGATGAACTCCTTGGGTGTCTCGACCTGCTCGTAGGGCTCCATCTCCTCGAGGTTGGCGGGTCCGCTGGCGGGCGCCTGGAACTTTTGGCACACGACGTCGACGTAGAGCGGCGCCGAGTAGGTGAGGTTGCGCAGGCGCGCCTCGTGCGGGAACATGACACTGGTGGAGCCGTCGGCCTCGGTCATCGTCGGCTTGGACAGGTAGATCTGGCCGAAGGAAATGTTGTAGATGGTGTCCGTGTTGGCGCGGCTCTGGCCGGGCGCGTACTGCGCCTCCGGGTTGATGCGGATCGAGCGCGAGTCGTCCACCAGCTCCTGCATGGTGTTCTGGATGAACTCGTCGAACGAGTCGAGCTGCTGGCGCACCAGACCCTTCTCCTCAAAGTACGAGCTGATCACGGCCCACGCGTCCTCCTGCGACACGCTCGCGCCCGCATGCAGCCCCATGCCGAGCCCCACGCCATCCTCGTGCTCGCCATCGCTGTCCGCCGGGTTCTCCCAGCTCATCGGCGCCATCGTCGAGGGCGGCTCGCCGTCCTTTCTCCTCGGCCTTTTGGCGCCCACAGGGGAAATAACCGACTGGGGCGATCCCCCAGCCAAGGGGGAACGCGAGGGCTACCTGGTAGTCGTGAAAGGACTATCTGGTAGTCAGCGAGGAGGGACAGGGCGGCAAACCTTGACGCGATACAGAAGGTGGCTCACAGAACGGTCTGGAGCGATCCAAACGGTACTTGAAGGTGATTGGATAGACTAAGCACCAATCAGATACGAGAATCGCTGATGCCAAGAAGCATCAACGGTGGTGACTCCGACCTCGCCGCACGGCGTGGCTTAGCAGTGGAAGTGGTTGTGTTTGGGATGCCTGAAATGTCGGTGCCCCGCTTGTCGTTGGCTTGGGCAGGCATGCGTCATGATTTGTTGCATTGTTAGGCTCGGTATCTGAACCCAGCGAGGGCCATGGCGTTCGATGGCGAGTGGTGGAAGACGCGGATGGTCACGTGATGGTAGTGATCTTGGACGAGGGCTACGTGGTGGACGAAGACAACCGCGGAGACTCGGCAGACGAGCCGGTGAAGGTCGACATCAGCGAGGAGGCGGGTGAAGGAACATCTGGCGCCTAGTCGGGAGGAGCAACCCTGGCGCCAGCAGGAGCAGCGGGTACACTACCCTGCACGGCAGCTCGGAGGCACAGTTTGGAATCGGCCGGGCGAAGCGGACGACGGGGAAGCGGGGATGGAGGTTCTCGTGCTGTGTGAGCAGTGCGGGAGAACTCGGGGACACGTGGTGTGCAACCTCTGCTGGAGCTGTCTACATTGGGGGTAGTGGTCGCGATCGGAGGAGGTTAGGCGGTCTTAACGAGGACGTATAAGTGGGTTAGCGTGGTGGACGTGATGTCCGAGGCGGCAGCGATATACGCTGAGTGGTTAGGCGGTGGAGGTTCGGTGCGGTTGCGGCGGTGGCTGGAGGTAGCGGTAAATGTAACAGTGGCGGGGAGACGTACTGGGTTTGCCCGGGAACTCCCTGTTGGGGACGGTATTGTCCTCGACAAACAAGTGGCAGTAATCGTTGGTCATCTTGATCGTGAAGGCCGTGGAGATTGAGGCAGCGTGAGCACGACTCGGCGGACGTGAAATGATGGTGAGCCCCTAATGCATGTTGCAATGCTTCAATCACCTTGTTTTTAAAATGCGTGCCTTGGTCGCTGACCCACGAGCGACAGACGCCGAAGGACGCGAACCAGTCGAGCAGGTGGTTGTAGGTGTTGTCTGCGGTCGCTGCCGTGCATGGAAGCAGCCACACGAACTTGGACGCGTCATCCTTGATCACCAGGACGTACTCGTACGCCTTGTCACTCTTGCCCATATACAGGTAGTCCCAGTGGATGAGTTCGTTGGGCTTGTCTGCATGGAGCGCTTCTCCTAGCAGGCGTGGTTGTGGCGGCCCACCGACTGCGCTAGCACAGTGCAAGCAGCGGCGGACGAAGTCTGAGACGTCCTTGGCCTGGCCGGTCCATACAAACCGCTGGCTAATTGCAGACAGCGTTGCTGTACTGCTGCGGTGGCCGGCAGCGCCGAAATGGCCCACAATGCAGATCCGTAGTGCCAGATTTACTGCATCGTCGGGGATCCAAACACGGTCCTCGCTGTCGCGCCACAACTTGTCCTCTGCGGACTGCTGCATGCCTGTAGGTGGCGCCACGCACTCCTGCGCCAATGCGATATCTCGCACAGTTGGCCACACGAAATGATCATCTAGTTGCGGTGACAACGGCATCGGCAACCGGCTGATGGCGCAGACTGTTTTAAATGATGACCCCCACCTCGACAAAAGGTCTGCCCACACGTTTGCCTCGCCTGAGATGTCGTAGATCTCGTAGGTATAAGCCATCAATAACAGCGCCCAACGATGGAGCTTGTCGGCTGTGTACTTCGGTACGCCGTTCGAGACACCGTGCGGGTCGAAAATGTAGCGCAAATTGCGGTGATCTGTGTATAGCGCGAACCCGTCCCGACGATGAAGCAGATAGTCAGCTCGGCGACACGTCTCGACAATCGCGTATGCCTCTTTCTCCACAATTGCCCACCGTTGAGCCGCGCCTGAGAACGTGCCACTGAGCATCATCAATGGCTCGTGATCTTGCTCACTCAGAGGGCGATGCAACTGCTCCCGCGATACTTGGGTCAGTGCCGCGCCCCAGTGTTTTTCGCTGGCATCAGTGAACACGCACAGTCGCTTTTTCGGGTCAGGGTGAGAAAGCTGAAGTGCCTTGCTCAGCGCCTCCTTGCACTGATCGAGTGCAGCGTCTTCTGTTGGTCCCCAGCGCAGGTCATTAAGGACGACCTTGCGTACGTGCGTTTTCGAACGGCCTCCTCCTTGTTCATACACGCGCTCCATGAAATCCATCAGAGGTTGCACAAGCTTGTTAAATGCTGGTAGCGACTGTCTCATCCAATTGAGAGCGCAAAGAAATTGTTGGAGCTCCTGACCGGTTGTTGGTGTTGGGAGCCTTGTCAGGGCTTCGATACGAGCAGGGTCATGGCGTACTCCAGCACCAGACACGATCCTCCCGCACCACAGGGCTTTGCGGACGAAGAAAAAACACTTCTCAGGATTAAGCTTGAGTCCCTTCTCCTCACAAATCTCTAGCATTCTCGTCAGTATCTGAAGCAGATTTATCTCGCTGTCGGCGTAACCAAGAAGATCGTCGATCCACCCTAGCAGACCTTTGTTGAACAGTTCCTCAAACATGGCTTGCACCGTCGACTGCACGTATGCGACGCTGTTTGTTCCTCCCATCAGCACACGAGTGGGTGTAATCACTCCTTCCTCGGTCAAAATGGAATAGATCTCCTGGCAATGCTCGGCCATGGCAAACTGCAAGAATCCTTTGAAAAAATCGACCAGGAAAAAGTACTTCGACAGCCGCAGTCTTTCGAGAATGACCTCCAGAATCGGCATCGGCCATGCGATTGGCTCCACACACGCATTAGGCCCACGGACGTCGACCGTCATCCGATATTTGCGCACTCCTGGTTTCTTCACGATGTGGGGCGGTGAGCACCATCGGCTCTTTGGATTTCGATAGCATAAACCTCCATCCAGCAACTGGCGCACGTGGCTCTGCAGAAACTCACGATGTTCTTGCGAATACCGCCTGGCGCGACAGCGCACTGGGACAGCGCCATTCTTTAGGGTTATCTCCATTGGCGGCATGTCTACCGGGGGATCACGCCCAAGTGTCAAGCGAAAGACATCAATAAATTTCTCCAGCAGCGGCCTCAAACTGGAAATGTAATCCTCCGACGCTCCATTCTTGCGTGCATCCTCCACCTTATCCATCAGTATACGGCGCACTTCCTCCACATCTTCACTCACATCAGTCTCTGGTGTCGGAAAGCACGCCTGTGCCTCGTCATCCTGCATGGCCTGTTCCTCTTCGGTAGGCTGCAAGGGATCCGTTTCCGTGACGAGTGCGAACACATGTCGCTCGTTGGTATTGCAACCACCATCCACATCGGCCAAATCATAGAGTTGTTGCGCCTGCTGTGCGTCGTGCAACAAGCGTTCAGAACTATATCCGAGTCGCTCCATCACTGGTCGCGAGAGCAGCAATTCGCCCAGCCCATTCGGAAGCTGCTGGGTTACGACCCAGCAGACCACATTCTGTAGCACCAATGGTCCTCCTGGGGTCGAAAATCGCAAGTCCAGCATGACCTTCGTCGATATTGCCAGTGGTTGCTCACCAATTCCTGCCACAATTGTCGCCTCAGGCAAGTTTTGCGCCGTTAGCCACATTCCGCGCTTCTTCAGCTTGTCGAGCAGTGTGGGCGCGACCACCGACACCTCTGCTCCTGTGTCAGGGGTAATAAATGTTTTGACAGTGTCGTTCACTGTGCACGGGATCGCTGCAGATCCGCTAGGTGCTCCTTCCGAATTGTGCGCCACAGCTGCAACAGGTTTCATCACCTTCCGCCCTGTCCGCTGTTCGTATAGCATTTTCGCTTCGGATGCATTCGCAATGTCCGGACACTGGAACACCCCATGCGTTAAGTCGCCACATTTGAAACAAGCCTTGCCATCACCGCCATTGTTTTTCCGCTCGTTTCCCTTGCTGTTCTGATGACCCCCGTGTTGTTTCGGTAGGTCCGTACCACTCTGCTTTCCGTTCCCCGCGGTTGCCTCTTTGACGCCCGATTTCAACATCTCCGGTGGGGTTGACTTCTGGTTTCCTTTGTTGTTGTTTTTGTTGCCGCCAGTCTGCGCCGCGTTTGAAACACTGGATATGTGCGGTTCATACTTCATGAACGTCTCTAACTCAGGTCGAAGCCATTTCAGGAAAGTTTGCATGTTAGACCTCGTTGATTTGTACCTTGGACGCCCAAGCTGGTCCTTCACTGAGGCCTTGAAGACCGGAGGCCGGAGTGCCTCTATCAAATATCCCACAACGACCTTCGGATCTTGCTGCATTATGTCCTCCATGTTAAGCTGGTTCAAGATGGCGTAGAAGTCGGACCTCATGCGTGCAATGCGTGACTGGGCATCTTGCAACGATGTATCCATGCGCATTGAGCTCACTGCTTGTTCCAGTTTCTTGTAGGCCGTGTGGTCAGGCTGGCGGGCTGATAGGAAATAGTCGCGCCACTCGGCCTGGGTTACCTCCATCTCTGCCTTAAAGAGTTCGGTGTCGCAGATCCGCACCATAGTACTCTGTTCGATGCACGCTCCCAGCGGCGTTAGTCGAACTTGAACCTGCTCATTCTGGTTTAGCGCCCGGACACGTCTCTGATATACCATGTAGCTATCCATAAACGCTCTCTTGTCCTGCTTCGTGCAACCACGGTACATCGGCGGCGTCGGGCCGCTCACGCCAGCTTGCACTACAGTGACCGCCGGCGCAGTTTCTTGGTGTGCGATATTCATCACCGCGTCATCGCCTTGTGCAAACGCGCTCCAGCGCGCTTGGTTTTGAGGTCGCACCGCCTCTGCGAGACTCTTGATAGTTTGTCCTTGAACTCCGACTGCCTCTTGGGCCTCCTTGAGCAGGCGGTACTGCTCTGCTATGTACTGACGGTGTTCTTCCATTTGCTGCCGCATTTCCTCCTGCTGGTGCTTCATGTATTCCTGCTGTTGCCTCAGCGCATCCTGCTGATCATGGTGCATTTGCAGATACTCAGCAGTTTTGTTGGCGAGCTCATTGTGTTGACGTTGAACATGACTGATCTGTTCTTCCGTCCGTTGGTGCACCGCGGCCGAATGATTTGCCAATGCTTGGACCTGTTGGCGCGTTTCATCGAGTGGCACGGTCTGGCGTACCGCTGTCCGTGTTAGAGTCTCTTGCAGCATCGTCACGTCATTGTCGTCTGGCAGCGGCGGAATCCTGATCCTCGGTGGATAGGCTGCGAATGGCAGGCGCTCATCGCGCGGTACCATCTCTCCGCCGCCGGCTTCCATACTGTTGGTTCTTCACTCGTTGAAAGTCCCCCCAGCTAAAGAATTCTTTGTTCGGGTTCTCGACTCCAAGTAAGATTGGAAGTGATTTGTATTCATGGTCTCATACCTCGAGTTCCAACCCCCAGTGGTTACATGCAGTGCGACTCTTGGCAATCGATTGCCAGTTAGGAAACTCCCGACGGACTCGACCTTTCGTGCAAAGTGCTATGGCTACTGGGCTACAACCCCGGCGGCCATGGCGCTCTGTAGCACCAGCTACAACAAGTGTGGAAACCCTCATTACCCTCACCGAGCTCAATGCTGGCAACATGTCATGTTTGGATATATTTTATTCTCAAGTTTGATATGCCGTGTTATCGTTGCAATCTCATTGACGCGGCAGAGTAGGCCAGCAAAAGGTAGTAGCATCCACCACTCTCACTTTTGCGTGGTTGGTTGCGTTGACGAGTGACTGCCTATTTGTCAGTGCGGATTTTGGAGCCGGTTATATTGGCAAAACGCGGAAGTCTAGGGTGCACAAGGCCAAGCTTATCGTTAACGGTCCGATTTTAATGCTCAAGGGGGTTGTTTGCTCTGCATGAGGTGTCGGAAGTGTCCTCGAGCAATTTTTATGACGGTTCTCTATCTAATAGTGGCCATTCAGGCTTGAAGACTTAACGTCACGTTCACAATCATCATCTTGGGTGATATTGTTGTTTCCATCACACTCAATGTCTGTGTTGCTGTCTTAATTGTTACCAGTCGAGTTGCTTTCGTTGTCATAGAACCCGTATGAAACCACAGGCTCCTCACCACTGCTTTGAAGACTTGCATCTTCAAAGCTTTCAAGATCTGAGCTGTCGCTGACTGATCCCCTGCCGACGAGTGGTCGCCATTACTAGAAATGAGAACATGCAAATGACTCTATTGAGTTTGTCAACACGGTTGCTTGTTTAGCCGTACGGTGATTCTCGAGGATGTGCGTGATGCTCAAGCCACGACCAATAAGACGACAGCTCCCATTTTTTGGTTATCGCTGAATCAATAAAATATGTTCGAGAATGCTGGGAACACACACACACCAAGAGAAACATATCGTAAGAGTGATTATAGATTGTAATTATGGTTTTGTAGCGAGTATGATGTTGAGGGGAATGTTCTAGCCATCTCAACCAGGTCAGTGCTGCTCACTCAACAGGTCCTGTTACCCATTGCTGTCTGGTAAACTTGTTTGTCTCGACAATCTAGACCAAAACCCATGCAACTCTCTTTTTTTTTCTTCTCATTAATGAGGTCATTTGGAACGGCCCAGCATGTCGGTGGGAAACATCGAGCACTATCCAATTCTCGACAGCGACAGGATCACATGCGGATTTGAAGCATTTTTTGCTGCTTGGCGCGCCGCCGCTTCCTCCCCAATGTTGCATGACGGTTCCTCGAAAAAATCAGCAAAGCGTGTCAACGTCACACATCGTATATTACTACACCTCCATCCGCATAATCGGCGCATCAACTATACCAAAATTGCCCGTTCGACGTGACGATTACACTATGCTCCACTCCCGCAGCTATACTCCCATCCGGATACGCTCTCTCTCTACCCCCACGGTGGAACGCGAGTCACCGACCGCCTGCATCCGGAGACGCACAGTTTTCGCGCGAGAAAGGCCAGCGCGGCCGAGACGACCGACGGCGGCGGCGCGCGCGCGACGTCCCTGCCCGCCCTTCCGCCCCCTGCAGCCGCGCAGTTCGCAGTCGCCCCCCGCGTCGGTAGGTGCCTGTGCCTGTGTGTGTGCAGGGCGCTCCTGCGTTCGCTGTCGATTAATTGGCGCTCGCGTTTTGCAGAAGAAGAAGTTGACCCCTCCTCCCCCTCGGCCGCGAGGCGGACGCTCCCCCTGCACTTCCCCCCTCTGTCCCAGCTGACGGCATGTCGACGACCGCGAGCATCGCGTGGGTGCGCGAGGAGCTCGAGGCCCACGGCGCGCTCGAGAACCTCAAGGAGCCGCTCGTGGACACGCGCTCGCTGTGCGCCGTTCCTCAAGGACGGCCGCGCGTTGTGCCTGCTCACGAACGCGCTCACGCAAGGCGAGCGCGAGAGCGAGAGCGAGCTGCCAAAGAAACTGCAGCGATCGCTCAACCAGCTCTCTACCTTTCCACGCGCTCGAGCGCGTTCAGTTCTTCATCAAGTGGTGCCGCAGCCGCGCACAGCTCGACGAGCACCAGATCTTCACCACCGTCCAGCTACTCGACGAGGTCAACGAGGTCGCCGTCAATGAGTGCATCGTCGCGCTGCAGAAGAAGTACCGCCCCACGGCCGCCAACAAGATGGCGCAGTTCTTCGACCCCAACCCGGCCAACGACGAGAACCGACTGTCGGGACACAACATTGGCCCAGCGTCCTCCATCGCGCCGCCGCAGTCCACGGGCAGCACCGCCAACAGCAGCAACCGCCTCTCAGCGTTCCTGAACAAGTTCCCGACAGCGCCGCCAGTCAAGGCAACGGTTACGAACCCTCCGCCCCAGCCAGTCAAGGCCCCGCTCCCGGCCGTCTCGGTCCCCAAGCCGATGACGAACCGCTCGTCGTCGATTTCAAGTGTCACCAGCGCCTCGTCAGAGCTGCAGCGCGGGTCGACGACGTCGTTCTCGGAGGAGATCGAGGACGACGCGTTTGACCGCACATCGTCGGCATCGGCGTCTGCCGACCGCACATCCTCGGCATCGGCTTCGGCGACATCGCCTAAACAACAAACGACGACATCTCGACTACGCATCCCGTCGATCTTCAAGAATAACCGGTCGTCCTCCTCAACAAACACTACCACTTCAACATCCCGCAGCAGCCTTACGAACAGCAACGGTCCTCCTACACCATCGAATGACTCGAGCGAAGGGCTCCGCCCCGCGATCGGTGTCGAAGCTCTCGATCCCCGCAGCGTTCTCTGGCCGGTTTTCATCGTCATCGAATGGATCCGGTGGGGATGCGTCGCACTCGCCTCCATCCTCTCCCCCGAGCAAGCTGTCTGCGTTTGCTGCGTTCTCGAACCAGAGCAAGAGCGCTCCGGCATCCGTTAACAAGGATTCTTCAGTGAAGTCGGCCCCGGCGTCCAAGCTTGCTGCGTTCTTGACCAGCGTGGTGCCGTCTAGCACGCCTGGTCCTGCAGTCGCTGCTCCTTCGCAGCGGGATGAGGAGGCTGCTCCTCCGGCACAGCCTGAGGATGCACACGAGGAAGCTGAAGAAGAGGCTACTCCCATCGAGGAGCCGGTGGAGGATGACTCAGAGAGCCACCACAACGAGAGCTTCCACAGCCTCGACGGTAGCGACCGCCGCTACAGCATCCAGTCTGACCGTCGCAGTAGCATCCAGTCGGACCGCGACCACTCTTTCTTCGTGGTCGAGGAAGTGTCGGTGAACCACCAGTCGGCCAACCACCAACCGCCGCAGCAGTCGCAGTCTTCTTCGAAGCTGCATGCGTTCTTGTCTGTGGTTGAGCCTACTGTTGCTGACGGACCTGTGTCATTCGAGGCTCCTGCTCCATCAGGTGACGCCGAGCAGGTCCAGGATGATACTGATATCGAGGAGACGAGCGAGCCAATTGAAGAAGAGGATGCTGCGCCGCAGCCAAAGGCTGACGTCGAGGAAAGCTCTGTCGACGTGTCGGAGCCGAAGGTCCAGGAGGTGGCTGTCTCTTCTGAACTCGTCGAGGAGAATGAGCGCCTTGCCAGCGAGAACGCTCGACTCAATGACGAGATCTCGTCGCTAGCTGCGGAGAAGGAGTCTGTGTCAGAAGAGCTTCGATTGGTCAACGAGAGCATCGCTGGCAAGGATGATCTGATCGAAGCGCTCCGCAGCGAGCTTGCTTCGACGCAGCAGCAGCTGGCTGATGCTCAAGAAGCTGCGGATGCGAAGGCCCAAGAGGCAGCTCAAACCGAAGCTGCTCTGCGCCAGGAAGTGAGCGAGGCGCAAGCGCAACTGGAAGCTGCACGACAGGCGGCTGAGGCTGGCGTAAACGACGCCGATGAAGAGAAGCGTGATCTCGCTGATCAGGTGCGCGAGCTTACGGCGGCGGCCGAGTCCCACTCATCCGAGCTTGCATCGCTGCGAGAGCAACTCGAGGCCCTCGAGCAGGCTGTGCAGCTTGCTAAGGACCAGGAGGAAGCCGCTCGCTTCGCAGCGCAGACGGCGTTTGCCGCGCGCGATGCGGCGGAGGAGCGCGCAGCGCAGTTGGAGGCACAGCTCAAGCAGTAACGAGCAGTGCGGCGTACGTGGTGGATGCATACCTAGTAGTGAACGGTTTTGGCTGTCCGTGTGACGTGATAAAAGGACGACGGCGGCGCCAAGGAGATGAAAGTACAATTTGTCGCTGTACCGCTAGTGACCTGGTTGCCTATGGCCTTTTCTGGAACTAGATGGAGTCTGTCTGGTACCCAGCGAGACTCCTCCGCAACACGAGAGCGCCTGACATGCCGACGATGACAAAAAGAGAGACGACCAGTGCAAGCAGCCCAAGCACGTGCAAAATGCTGCGCAGGTACGCATCTACATCGCTGGCTGACCACTCGGGGCACTGCATGCACTCCGCGATCTGCTCATCGTAAAACCCATGTAAGTTCGGGGTAAGATTTTATGACACCATGCAAAACAACGCACGTCGTTCGGCTCGTAGCCCTGATCTTCTGGCTCGTTGAGCACCGTCATGCCTTGCCGGCACGTTCCATTCCCGGCACTTCTGCTTGCGCTGGTATCTTCGTTATCACTGTTACTGAAGCTGCCGCTGTCGCTGGAATCGTCGTCGTCGTCACATTCGACCCAGTAACCACTTGCATTCTTGGATACGCCAGGACATTCCTCGAACTCACTCGACGTGCAGTTCGTGCAACCATAGAGTCCGACATCGCAAGAGAGCGACGATGAGCTCCACTGCGACTCGTACGTGGCAGCCAAACGGCCAGAGAGCGTGAACGAGCTCACGGCGCACACAATCAATACTCCCAGACAGGCACCAATGCCAATCAGGTACTGCAACCACAAGTGTTGCGTTAGTTCCAGGTTCATTTGTAACAGCATTCAGAGGGAAAACGCACCATCAAAAGCAGCGTGCGGCTCTTGGCGCGCGCGCCGATGACGCCGAGTACGGAAAGCGCCACGAGCAGCGTGCCAGCAACGATAAGCAAGATGGCTGAAATCACAACCAGCTAGGTAAGCGGGTCAAGAAACCAACAGAGCATCCTAAACAAAAGCAGCGACCCACCGATCCAGTGCTGACCCGAGATCATGTCGGCGTGCACCTTGACAGAAAGGCCATAGATGAAGAGCCCGGCGCCGAGCGCGACGAACATGGCGTTGACGACCGTGAGCATGCTCTTCATGACGATGGGCACGGTGACGATGCGCACGACGCAGTACATGGCGAGCACCGCGAGGACGACGATGGCGGCGCCAATGGCTCCGAGCCTCGTGACTGTTGTCTCGAGGAAGGTCGCGCACGTGTCGAACGCTTGGCACTCCGCTTGGGTCTCCCGCAAGTGTGCGAGCACGGACTCGGCCCAGTGGTGCTTGAGCCACGTCTCGAGCGCGGCGTGCGAGAAGAATGCGGCGTAGCAGGCGACAACAAGGCTGGCGACCAGCAGGAAGTTGAGGAAGAAGAAGGCCATGAGCAGCGCGCTCTTGTCGCGACCGGCGCCCACAAAGCCCAGCAGAGAGAGCAGCGCCACCAGCGCCCCCAGCGCGCAGAACGCGCCCGCCGCCGCCCCCAGGTGGGCGCGCAGAGACGCGCGCGCGCCCAGCGCCAGCAGCGCCGCGCCGCCCGCGAACGAGAGCGCGCACAGCGCGCGCAGCACCTTGCGCGACGGCCGCATCTTGATAACTGCCGTTTGGCGGCTGGGTGCACCCGTTTTCATCCAATCATCGGTGGTATCTAGACATATTTCATCCAATCAAAAAGCTATAACGAAAGGCTGGGTGCAGAAAATCAAGGTCGCTTGAAGCTGACATATCAGGTTGTAGAGGGCTCGAGATCGAGGCTGGGAGGGAGCTCAACCTCGTGGGCAAAGCAAAAACCACTCGCACTCGAACTTGGCCGGAAATGCAAAGCGAGCTGCTCCCTCGGGCTTGCCTTGCAGCTTTTGAGATATCCAGGGCGATAATCGTCGGAATGAAGGCAGGAAACAAACAGAAGGCATACATAATGAGCGATGCGAGAGATACGAGCATTTTTCTGGGAAAGCAGGAGCCGTTTGGCTGCTGTGGCCAGGTCAAACGGGTTAATTGCGTTGTTGTGTAGCAGGTCCCGGTTTGGGATAGCGGTATACCGATATTGAATCGCTTCGGAGAAAGCCAAGAAAGCTGATCGAGAATGGTAGGGGAACCCGACAGATCGGCTCCCCTGTACTAGTTATTATTGAGAGCGATGTTAGCTCCACACCCTCCAAACGCACGCTAGAAGTTTGCGAAAATCGACGCAAACGGTTATTGACGCTGAGAGATCTCGCGTCGAAGAAGCAGGACGCGCGCCACTGTTGTGTCAAGTTGAGGAGTTCTTGTCCATGTGCGATACCATTCAGAGTTGTGTGCACTACGACACCCAACATCAGCAGAGCAACTATTCCTCCACATGCAGTAGCCAAGCACATTTGCGTGTGAACATCTAGACGATTGTACATCGATCCACGCTCATGTGGAAGCGGGTTGGGACCCCGACCAACAGCGTGCCGCGAGTAACACGAACATGTACCAGTATCAAATGATGCCACTTTCATACCGGGAAAGCTATCCCAGCCTTCGCGAAGCACTAGTGACAACCTTTTCCAGCGCAGAGATGAACTGACGTGGGTAGTACCGTGACTGTGACCATAGACCATAAGTCGATTCGTCACATCAAGGTGATCTCGACCACGGAAGTGGTGGCTATTTCAAAAGAGGAATTGGCGCGGCAAAAGTAATGCCGGACTGTTGTGGTGGTCTAGTTCCAGTCGTCGCAATTTTACAAAGGAAGCGGGGCTTCGACACCATAGCAATCAGCTTAGACCAGTGTAGCAAGGAAAGCGTAGAGAAGCTACGTATTGAGAAGAACCAGCTACTTGAGAGTGTTGTATGCTTTGCACGCTTTCTCGCAGCGTCGAGTGCTTGTACGCGGGCCTTCAACTCCTTACAGCCGCTTAGCCCTCAACGTTGGATTGCGCGTCTCTCTGCAAACGCTGCGCTGGCGGCGGTTGGGTGAGGAGATCGCGCGAACCCTTTAGCCCCTTTTTGCACTTGGTGCATGGGAAATCAGCAGCCGTGGTTGGAAAGTGACTCCGAAATGCATGACCTATACGTCAAAAGAGGTGGCCGTCTTGGCCAGTGCTCCACAGCTGTAGTCCAGCTACCACTTTTGTCGTGCCTATTCCACCTTAGTAAAACATCCACCACTTTTGGCAAAGTCTGCCACGCTCACCACGTCAGTGATGTGATGACGATCTTGAGGGCGTCGTCATCAGAGCTACCCAAAGCTGCTCACGGTGAGCCTCACCGGGATATCGATCACGCTGCGTTTACTCTGCCGTTCCAATGCGGCACAACCGATCTGTGGCCATTGCCGAGTCAGCGAGAGGATCGTCGCAAGTCTGCAGGTCCACAGCCATCGCAATTGAGCCGCCGCGATGGTGAAGCTGGACTGTCCGGTCCACTTTCACCACTGCATCAACACTTACTAGCGTTACCGACTGGTATATACTTTGCTTAAGTGATTTTGTTCCAGTCGGTTGCGCGAGCGCAGCTTGGCTCACTACCTGGATTTTAGCGTGATCATCGCTGTTGATGCGCGACATTATGCGACTTGGTGCGTTTACAACTCCTTGGACAAGCGCAATCTTCGAGCTCTTGGCGGTGACAACTCATACATCCAGAGTGCAGCTCGGATCGGCTGTCTGTACCGCGATGACTCTAGATGAGCCTTGTGGGCTTCAGCTGGCAGCACAGCCGAGTCCTGGGGTGGTTCACCTGGGCGAGGGCTGTTGCGGCTCGAACTGAGATTTGCGGACGCCCGTGAGGCCCCAAGCGATCCATCGATAGCACGGGCTTGCGATTCGCTCGGCTCACTCTCCAATTGCCACCGAGCCGGGCAGTGCTCCTCGCTCTCAAACCAACGACCGGCTTCGCTGCTAGCTCCTGACTGTCAGCATCGCATGGCGACCAAGGCCAACGGCTCAGCCATGGCGGCTGACGCTTTCAGCTCCAACCCAGACAATCGTCAAGATTATAACCATCCGGTCATCAACGATGACGACGATACCGTCGCTCCGGAGACTGTGCTCAAGGCACATGCCGCGCACTACAGACTCCCGCGCTTCTCCTCGCGTCGCCGTGACAATAGTGCCCGAACTTCTGGCCGCCACCATCCCATGCAGTGAATTGGAAGCATGTTCCCCGAGGCCAAGACACTCACAGAAGAAGACCTCTCCAGCGCCGACGCGCTCATGGCCGATGGCGTCTTCACACTCAACACCACGCTCTCCTCCGTCATCGAAGACGCGCTCGGAAAACCCATCCCGGGCATGGAGGTTCGCTTCCATAACCTCGAACTCTCGGCACAGGTCCCTGCCGTTGAGGCAGGCACGCTTGAGGTGCCGACGCTGTGGTCGCAGGTCAAGCAGGGTCTCATGAGCTGTGGACCAGGCAAGTCGCCACTCGTGACCAAGCCCATCCTGCGCGGCGTCACGGGAGTGTTCAAACCCGGTCGCATCACGCTCGTGCTGGGTCAGCCCGGCTCTGGCAAGTCGTCGCTCATGAAGGTGTTGTCGAACCGCTTTCCACATGGCCAAGAACATTTCATTCAGTGGAGACGTGCAGTACAACCGCCTATCTCGCGAGGAGCTGCTCGCGTGCCTTCCGCGATACGTCGCGTACGTGAACCAGATCGACAAGCACTATCCGCGTTTGACTGTGCTCGAGACGTTTAAGTTCGCACACGAGTGCTGTGGTGGTGAGGGACTTGAGCCGTGGATTGTTGAGGCACTCAAGAACTGTTCGCCGGAGCAACACGAGTATGCTTTGAAGGCGGCGAACGCGTACCACGAGCACGCTCCGGAACTGACAGTGAAGAAGCTCGGTCTCGACAACTGCAAGGGCACGATCGTCGGTGACGCCGTTCTTCGAGGTGTGTCTGGCGGAGAGCGCAAGCGTGTGACGACGGGCGAAATGATGTTCGGTCAGAAGCGCGTGCAGCTTCTGGATGAGATCAGTACGGGTCTCGACTCGGCTGCGACGTTCGACATTGTCAAGTCGATGAAGAGTGCGGCTCGCAACTTCAACACGACGGTGGTGATCTCTCTGTTGCAGCCGTCTCCCGAGGTGTTCGAGCTGTTCGACGATGTGCTGATCATGAACGACGGTACCATCATGTACCACGGCGAGCGCGAGAAGGCTGTTCCGTACTTCGAGACTCTCGGCTTCCACTGTCCTCCTCGCAAGGATGTGGCTGATTTCCTGTTGGACCTTGGCACGAACAAGCAGGGTGCGTACGTGACTCCTGAGGCTGCGTTGTCTCCATCTGGGGTTCCTGTGCGTCCGGAGGAATTTGCAGAGAAATTTTGTGCGTCGGACATCTTCCAGGAGACACTTTGGTATCTTGAAAGGCCAGTTGAAGCCTCCCAGGACGACCAGGACATGGACAAGCTTTTTGCTGAGCGCTCGCCCTTCCGACAAACTTTCATGCAGGATCTCCGAGCGCTGGTGAAACGCCAGGCACTTCTCACGCTTCGCAATACAATATATCTTGTGGGTCGTGCAGTCATGAACATCGTCATTGGCTTGCTGTACGGCACGACTTTCTGGCAGATGGACGACTCCAACAGCCAGCTCATCCTTGGTCTGCTGTTCTCGTGCTCTACATTCCTTTCGATGAGTCAAGCTTCCCAAGTCCCTACCTTCTTGGATGAACGTGAAGTATTTTACAAGCAGCGCGGTGCAAATTTCTTCAGGACTGCACCATACGTTTTTGCATCCTCCGTCACACGAATTCCCCTTTCAATTTTGGAGACTATTGTCTTCGGCTCCATCGTGTACTGGATGGGCGGATACGTCGACGACGTAGGGCATTTTCTCGTCTTCCTTTTCACGCTGTTCCTGTGCCAGATGTGGTTCACAAGCTTCTTCTTCTGTATCTCGGCTTCGTCTCCCAACCTGACGATCGCCCAGCCAGTCATGCTGGTCTGCGTCCTCTTCTTCCTGCTCTTCGGAGGTTTCATGATCACCAAGGACGGCATTCCGGACTACCTGATGTGGGTATACTGGATTGATCCACTTGCCTGGTGCATTCGCGCTCTCAGTATCAACCAGTATAACGCGTCGAAGTTCGATGTGTGTGTCTACAATGGCATCGACTACTGCAGCAACTTCGGTATGACTGTCGGCAAGTACAGCCTGAGCACTTTCGACCTTGAGACGGACACAGTTTGGATCTACTATGCCTGGATCTACTTCGTTGTCGGCTACTTCATCTTCGCGTTCGCGTCTTATGTGATGCTTGAGTTCCACCGTTACGAGAGTCCCGCGGACATTGTCATGGTTGTCGGAGATGAGAAGAGAGACGAAATGGTGTACTCAGTGATGCCTGAGACGCCGAAGGAAAACCAGTCCGCGTTCGATGACAATAACGCAGTCATCCTTATCGATGAGGATGGTGATCTGTCCAGCGAAATCATGTCGACAGTACCGGTTGACGAGTGCGGTCGTGGAGTTATCCCTGTCACCCTCGCCTTCCACGATCTCTGGTACTCCGTTCCGCTTCCTGGAAGTGAGACGAACGAGGAGATTGATTTGCTCAAGGGTGTGTCCGGATTTGCTCTCCCCGGCACGATGACTGCGCTCATGGGATCATCAGGCGCTGGCAAGACCACGTTGATGGACGTCATCGCCGGACGCAAGACCGGTGGACGCATTCGCGGAAAGATTCTTCTGAACGGCTACCCTGCGACGGATCTCGCTGTGCGCCGATGCACCGGCTACTGCGAGCAGATGGATATTCACTCGGACTCGGCCACTATTCGTGAGGCTCTGATGTTCTCGGCTTTCCTTCGTCAGGATGCTCGTGTGTCTGATGCTGACAAGTTTGCTTCGGTGCAAGAGTGTATCGACCTGCTCGAGCTCGCACCTATTGCTGACAAGATCATTCGTGGATCATCGACTGAGCAGATGAAGCGTGTGACGATTGGAGTGGAGCTGGCGGCTCAGCCGAGTGTGTTGTTTATGGATGAGCCGACGAGTGGTTTGGATGCGCGTTCGGCGAAGCTGATCATGAATGGTGTCCGCAAGATTGCCAACACTGGTCGCACGATTGTTTGCACTATCCATCAGCCAAGCACAGAGGTGTTCGACCTATTCGATTCGCTGCTTCTCCTGCGTCGTGGTGGTCGCATGGTTTACTTTGGTGAACTTGGACGTAAGTCGCGTAAGCTTATCAACTACTTCCAGTCGCTTCCTGATGTCAAGCCCATTAAGCCCGGCTACAACCCTGCTACCTGGATGCTGGAGTGCATTGGTGCTGGTGTCGGCAACTCTGCCCAGCACGACTTTGCTGAGTACTTTGACACGAGTGAGCTGAAGGCTATTATGGATGAGGATTTGAACCAGGATGGTGTGCTGCACCCTTCGTCGACGTTGCCCGAGATTCGCTTTGGTAGCAAGCGCGCCTCGAGGAGCACAGTGCAGCTCCAGTTGCTTTGCGAGCGCTTCTTCAAGATGTACTGGCGCACGCCGACGTACAACCTGACTCGACTCTTTGTTAGTATCATGCTGGCCGTCGTCTTCGCCATTATTTACCAGGGCACGGACTACACAACGTACTCTGGCGCGAACGCCGGAATTGGTCTCATCTTTATCAGCACCCTGTTCCTCGGCATAATCAGCTTCAATAGTGTCATGCCTGTGGCTTCGGATGAACGCACAGCGTACTACCGTGAGCGCGCTTCGCAGACGTACAACGCTCTTTGGTACTTCATTGCTGGTACCTTGGCTGAGATCCCGTACGTGTTCGCCTCTGCAATGCTCTTCTCCGCCATCTACTACCCAAGTGTTGGCTTCTCTGGCTATGAAAAGTTCGTCTACTACTGGATCATCGTTGGCCTTAACTCCCTCGTCTTCGTCTACCTCGGCCAGCTCATGGTGTATGCTCTTCCCAGTGTTGAGGTGGCGTCGGCTCTCGGTGCACTTCTTGCGTCAATCTTTATGTTGTTCTCCGGATACAACCCGCCCACGGGCAACATCCCGGACGCCTACTTGTGGGTGCACTACATCTCGCCGCCGTCGTACACGGTTGCCATCCTCGAGGCTATGATCTTCGCAGACTGCTCGGACGACCTGAGCGCCGATGGCTGCCAGATTTTGTCGGACGCGCCGCCCTCGATCGGCAACATGACGCTCAAGGAGTACATCGAGGGCACGTTCTCCATGAAGCACGACGAGATCTGGCGCAACATTGGCGTCACGATCGCGCTCATCGTGGTTTTCCGCGTCATCGCGCTCTACGCTCTGCGCTACATCAACCACCTCAAGCGGTAGGCAGGCAAGCAGTTGGTGGTAGATGGTGCGGTTGAAGCGCCCACTCCGCCCTCATAGGTATTCTTGCATTTGGATACATATCACGAACCAAACGCATATGCATGTCCCAACCACCTCATTCTCACCTGTTGCTATGAAACTTTTGGTGACTAGTAAAAAGTAGCTGCACCCTCTGGTCTGCCTCACACCACTGTGGTTTGATGCGCAATGAACATGTGAAGAGCACAGGTGCAATTCGTGCTTGGGGAAAAAAGTTGGGATTCGCCAAAAGGTAAAAGCGCTTGGTGACTTCGGTTTCATCGGTACGATAGATTCTGCGCAGCTGAAAAACTCAAAATCTGCCTGCCGACAGCAAATGCGACAGCGATGAATTCCACATACCCCTTCTGGCTCTAAAACTCACGCCTTGCGTATTCGCCGAAGATAATTGCATCCAACCGACGACACTCGCAAATGCGCTGGGGCCTACATGCGCACGGTACCGCAGCATTCGGTCGTTGCACTGTGCAACATATTCGTCTCTTGGTGCTTGCTGTGGTGCTCATACTCGGTAGTTGATTGTTCAGAGGCGTGTTGGCAATGACGATACAAGCAGCACGCTCACTTGGTCTGGTGTCGGGAACAAATCAGTGGTTGTGGTGGTATAGCATGCTGGTGACAGACCCAAGAGTCCGCTGCAACTTCGTCCGGCACAATGGTTAACTCGGATGATTCGTTATGACAAACTCACGTTTGTATGTTGAGGTTCTGTCAACGAGGCACGATGAGATCTCGAGCTGTGGGAATCACACGACGGTATCATACCCAGAGTTTGGAGTCTATGTAGTACATTTGTCCACAAAGCACGAAGAGCTCTGGCGCTCAAGCGGCTGTGGAATGATCCAATACTACGATTTTTGGAGTACGTGCTTCGTTAATGCCATCCGAATTCATGTGCTATCAAAGCAGGGTATCCCTAAAGCGTGCGAGTCCGTGGGGCTCGGCCCAGTGGCCTTGCCTGAACCAACGACTCGAAGCTGGCGCAGCAACTTGAAGCTGACAAATCATGTTGTAGAGGTTTACAGATCGGGTCTGGGAGGGAACGCGCTCCCAATACTCAATCTTCGACCAAGGCACCACCATGGGCCGCGTCTTCGAGCTGTTCCTGGACTCGCCCAAGGTCTTCCGCTGCGCCAAGTGCCGCGCGCACCTGTCGTGCGCCGAGGAGATCATCTCCAAGGTCTGTCGGTGGCTCGAGCGGTCGAAATTCGGAAACAGCCCAGCGCTGACGATCGCGCGTCGGAGAACAGAACTTCCAGGGCACGAGCGGCAAGGCCTACCTCTTCGACAGCGCGTAGGGAGCAGACGGCGCTGCTGGTCTCGGTCTGTAGACGGACTCACGCGAGTGCTGACGGCTGGCAGGGTCAACGTGTGCACGGGGCCGCCAGAGGAGCGCGTGCTCATGACGGGGCTGCACGTCGTCGTCGACCTGTTCTGCAACACGTGCTACAGCCCCGTGGGATGGAAATACGTGAGTCCGCTTTTCCTCCTTGTAGACATGCAGAAGCAGTCGCTCACTTGACGTCTGCCCAGCAAGAGGCGCACGAGGAGAGCCAAAAGTACAAGGAAGGCAAGTACATTCTGGAGCTCGCCAAGACGTACCGCGGCGACTGAGCCGCCGCAACCCACCTCCTCGTCCGTAATTACAGCCTAATACCAGATGTGTCCAATTACAAGAATGCGCTGGTGTACCGCTGATGCTCGAGCTCCTGCAGCGAGTAGAAGCGCGCGTCCACCTGATTCCCACCGAAGAAGCGTCCACTGAGAGATTTGCGGGCGACTTCGGCTGCACTCGCAGCTGCAAACTCGACAAAAATCCGCACGTGGTCGGGTAGTTCATGAACGAGAACGCGCCTGACGCTGCCATACTTGCTGCACTCGATACGCACTTCTTCTTCGAGCTCTTTATCGACTTCGCCGCACTTGACGAGGTTGAGGAGGCATAGACAGCGCTTCTCCTCGGCGTCAACGTCCTTGACAGCTTCCACATCGTCCTCGTCGAAGGATGTAGTCGATTTTGGATGCTGTAAAGCTGAAAGAGTTGCTTCCTGCCCGTCGCGGACGATTTTGTCTGTGCTAATTGCTAGATTGATAAGCATTGCAGCTGAGCTGGCCTTGCCCACTTTGAGCGGCTGGCCCGCAAGCTCGAAGCCATTCATATGCTGAATTGCGCTTTGTGCAAATGTCTCCTCTGAAAACTCAAGAAACCCATATCCGCGGTGCTGGACGAGCAAGGTTATCTAAGTAAACATAGTCGATACCAACAAGGCTGATCCGATACGTACCATTTTCGTCTCGAGCGGCGACACGGCCGTCATCACGCACGCTCGGATTTGGCCGAACGGAGAAAAGATACTCTGCATCGAGCATTAGCTATCTGCATCATGATCAAGAGCAGACTGCAGTGCGCACCTCAAGATGGACGCTGGTGAGCTCTGGACGAACGTTTGCAATATAAATACACTTGGTAGGGACACTGGCATCACCAGAATGGCAAACATCAGTGAGCTCAAAGGATAAGTCGGCAGGAAAGCATGGATGATTGCGCACTTTTTAATTGCCTCCTGGCCGAGGCGGATACCTGCGTTTGTGTCTCCAGGGTGAGAACTGCCTCGGTGAGGCCGTCCAACCTGATGACAGTTAGATTAGCACCTGACTGCGATTCCTTCGGCCTTAATGTCCAAGAAAAGCGTACTCGAAGTGTGCGGTTTGAGAGCTGTGTACCATTCAGAACTTGGACGGCACTTTCAGCCGCAAGAACGTCTGATCAACTCCATTTGGTCAAACACCTTCGTCAAACTCACAACAAAGAAATACTCGCTCACCTTCGTATTCCAAGAAGCAGAATCCTTTTGACCGTGACGCACTGATGATCACAAACAGAAATGGAACTCCGGACTGTAAGACACGTACAGCAGTCGAATGCACAAATGGCACAAACGCACCCCGGCTCGAGCGACAGATCTATCGAGTGGATCGCTCCAAAGGGAGCGAACCAGTTGCGGACGTCCTCTTCCTTGAGGTCGTAGTACAAGTTGCCAATATACAATCGCTTGGCCAAATCGGACGGAGCCACCTGCGTCGTCGGCAGCTTGAGAGCCAGCAAGCTCGCCTGCGCGAGCGCGCGGGCTTTGGCCGTCTCGGCGTCGACGATGCCGCCCTATCCAGCAACAGCGAGGGGTGTGAACTACACGAAGGCACAGCGCACACACACAAGCACGAGCACACGCAGAAGCGTCTGAATGAGCACGTCACGTCCTCCTCGGCGGCGGTGACATCCATCCTCAGCAAAGCGCAACGTGGACGTACCGGCCCGATGAGCGGCGCCTGCGCTGCATTCGCCGCGACCGCCGCCGCCTCCAGCTGCTCGCGCGTCATCTTCTCCTTCACGAACGCCGAGAGCCGCCTGGCCACCTCGCTCGCAGCCGCTGCAGCCGTCGCAAAGCCCGCGTCATCCTCTCCAACGCGCAGTCGCAAGGGAAAGCGCGCCGCCACTGGCTCGTACCGTGAGGACTGGAGGCCTCCGCCCACTTGGAGCGCTTGGCGGCCGACGGAGCGCGCGCCAGCGCGTCGACCGAGCGCTTGGCGGCCATCGCGCAGGCGAAGGAGCTGCTCGAAGCCTTCGGGCGGGAGATGACCAGCGCTGCACTGCAGGAAACTATATTTGATATAGACGGATGTATTATGGGAGGTATGACCACTTCAACATGGGCGTGCTAGTCTAGAGGTTGGTGATGGCTAGATGGTGGGCCGCCACTGCTGGAACACGAGCTCGGCTGTTGCTCTGGAGGAATGAGAGTTGGTGGGGGATTAGCGTCTATCTCTGAGCGGACGTGGGAGGTGGGCGTACCGAGCTGAGGCAGAGTCGGAGGAGAGGAAAACGCCGTCCAAGCCAGCAAAGGCGGACGAAGCGAGGAGCTCGCGAGCTCGCTCGAGACTTGCCACCCCTTGAAACTCCATGAAGACAGACCCTGCCGAGCTCTCGCTCGCCTTTGCGGCTTTCTGTACATCAATTGTTTGTCAGTATTGGCAATGCTGCGATTCATTGTGATCGGTTGTGGCGCACCGAGAGGAGGCCATCGTCGTCCTTGAAGAGGATCTTCGCCTGCTCTGGCGTCAGCTTCATTTGTCGCGTTCGGATGAGAAGGATGCCTCGGAGCTCGAGTCGAGCTTTCGCCTGCAGGAGCTACCATCTGCGTCGCGAACTCGAGCATGTGCGGTTGACTCGGCTGATATACAATCACTGCCGTAAGCCTTGTGTCCCCCCACATGTCAACGAAGTGTACGAGCCCATTTACCATGACGAAGCACACAACGAGCGCTTCCGCGTCTTCACGCCTGCTGGTGATGCCGCTCGTCAAAGGGACGATGAGCTGCTTTGGATGCTGTCGTGAGTCCGATGGACTCGGCGGTCCACGACGGCATCTTCCAGAGCGCCAACTCGCCACCTTCCTCCTTCTGCAGGGCAGATTGCAGCGGCGACTCGTGTGGGGGAGTCACAATCGGCTGCCACGTGCCGTGGTCTGGCGTAAAGTTGTAGATCTAGCAACAATTGATTGAAGCATCTGGTTAGGAAGCGATCTCGTCTTGGCTCCGCTATGAGGCAAAGCTCGACACTCACCTCGCTCCAGCAATTGTTCCAAACGGAGAACTTGGCCGTGTCGAACTGCTGCTGCAGCGAAAAGTATGTCAGCGGGAAGCACGCGAAGCGCATGCGTGCCGACAGCTCGATGATGGGCTCTGCGATGCAAAGTGTCAGTGGCAAGCCTGCTCACGCCTGCAGTTGCCCTACAGAGAGACTGAATACACCACGCACCCGTCGCGCTGTAGAGGTAGACGTCGCAGTCCTTGCAGTCGCGCGTGCGGAACTGCTGCACGGCGCACACGACAGTGCAGCCCGAGCAGTTGCGCAGGAAGAGGCTGCCCTCGCACGGCCCCACGACGATGCGGCAGTTGGCGCACTCGTCGATCTGCACGGACGTGCAGTGGTCGAGCACGAAGATGTCGCAGTCGCGGCAGTCCTCGACGAGGAACTGCTGGCCATTGACACTGCCCGGCTGCTTGAGCAGCAGCGATGGCACCGTGATGCGCGAGAAGATAAAATCCTCGCGCTTGAGCGCGGGGTCGCGGCCGAACGTGAGCTTCTTCTTGGGCGGTGACGCACCAGTCGGGCGCCTCGCGCTTTGGCCGTCACCGGCCCCGAGTGGCACACGTTGCCCATCGTCGAGCGGCCAATGGCAGCCAGCAGCCAGTGGCTTTCGAGGCTGCTTGAAGTGAGGAATGCGCATGCTCAGAATAGCTTCAACGTGGGGTTTCGGCGGATGACGTCGACGGTGGTAAGGCCCTTACAGTTGCACTTTTTTTTGCCGAGGTTCTTTTTGATGCTAGCCAGGCCAAATCCGGGAGAAAAAAAGACACGCAGCGCACCGGTTGGGCTTCTGTTTGGGAGGGTACTCTTTTAAATAGGAACTAGTTTGCTGTTGTAGCTGAGAATAATCATTCCGTTCAAGATCGAGTATCAACAGGTACGTATTTTCAGTGGTAAAAGGATCTGTTCGGCCACTCATCCCCGCGAGCTGCCGCGGTACGATCCGGATGGCCGACTCTATATCATTTCTCGCAGTTTCCAATCCCTCATTGGTCGAAATCAAACCATTCCGGCGCTCGATTGGTCAAAAGTCGTGCCACGCCCCCTCTTCCAAGTGCAACCTCCCAAAGTGGTGGCCGAGAAAAAGCCAAGCTCGCGGGGGAGGGAAAGCTAGCCAAGCTAGCACTTGGCGGGCGGGCGGCGGGCAGAGCAAGCCAAGCCAAGCCAAGCACTTGGCGGGTCGGCGAGCGGACGGCCAACATGGTGCTGGAGGACAAGTCGGAGCCGGTGACGCCGCCGGCGTCGCCGCGCAACGACGCCAAGTCGGCGCTGCAGGCGTTCGAGGAGAAGCGCAAGAACGCCGAGACCGTGCGCGCCAACATTGAGCTCTTCGTGGACGGGCTCATGAGCGACAAGTACTCGCTGGCGCAGCTGCTCAACGAGTCCTTCTCGCAGGACATGCTCGACCTGCTCTTCAAGCGCATGACGAGCCGCCTGCGCGCCATCCTCTTTGCGAGGGACAAGACGCTCGAGTTCATCCGCATCGCGCTCGACCCCGCGCTCGCCACGCACACGCGCGCCATGGCCACGCAGTTCATCGTCGTCGGC
Source organism: Phytopythium helicoides (assembly GCA_024867545.1). Lineage (NCBI taxonomy): Eukaryota > Oomycota > Peronosporomycetes > Pythiales > Pythiaceae > Phytopythium > Phytopythium helicoides. Next base: position 109,226 of record JANFNE010000024.1, on the reverse strand, counting down.
GGCGCCGCCAACTCGCTCGTCACGTGCAACGACGGAGAGCCGCACAAGTGCACCGAGTTCTGGGAGACCATCTTCGGACAGCTACACAACGAGGCCGACGGCGTGTCCTCCAAGTGCGGCACCAAGGAGCGCCGCAAGGAGCGCCTCGCGTCCGTCGCCGAGCTCGAGGAGCTCATCCAGGTCGAGGTCAAGGTATTCGAGAAGGTCGGCGCAGAGACGCTCAAGCACAGCGACGCCGAGCTGGCCAAGGATATCCCGACGCTGCCCATCACGATCAACACAAGCAACTCTTCGGACGAGGCAGAGACAGAGGGGGAAGCAGAGACGGAACCGCCGACGCCGGTCTCGGCGCGCTCGTCGATTGCTGCCGAGGACGGAAGGGGCCGCGACTCGTCTCCCAACGGATCTACGCCTCCTTCTCCTACGCATGACAATGGAAATGCAAGTCCAGGCAGCGATGAACCCCGGCGATCGCTCCCAGATAACGCCGAGAGCGATATCCCCGCGCCACTGTCGACGGAGGTCAGCGAGACTGCCCTGTTCGGCATCTTTAGTCACGACACGGCCAACTTTGCGTCGCAAATCTTGCGTTACTTTGCGATCCGCGGACAAAAGGGTGCATGCATCCTTCACTACCTGTCGGAGCAGCCCGCGACGGTCGACATGCTGCTGTCCAACATTGGTCACGATGACGTGCGAACGCTGCTTCTCCACTTGGTCTACTCGGATCACTCGGAAGAATCTATTCGGGCCTTGTTCGAGACGCATATGCTGCAGAAGCTGATCATGAAGCAGGTCACGTTTTCACCGCCGCGAAATGCGTTCGAGCGAGATTGCGTCGAGAACACCTTTTTCTTGTTGCGCGAAATCGTGCATGCGCCGTATCTGACTGCGCGAGGTGTTGCCATCTCAGCAAAGACAATTCCACTCGACAAGGTTACCGGTCAAGACGAATATGTTTCGATCTGCGGCGCGTCGCGCGAGATGGCCAACTCTGCGCTGCGCAAGTACACTTCGCGCAAAGTGCGCCGCCTGATTCACTTGTTCATGCAGCAGCATCAGCGCGCGCTCGAGTTGCTGTTTGTGCAGATGATCAAGGAGCTGACGTTCTGGAGTACTCCTATCGCAACGAAGAAGGAGCGACGCCCGAGCATCGCATCACTCGAGTCTCTGACGCTGCTGTCTCAGGGACATCCACGCCCAACGTGCATCACGATGCTAACACATCTGTTCGAGCTGACGGAAACAGTTGAGTTCACCGAAAGTATGAACCAGTCTGGTGCAGGCCCCGTGACCACAACGGTGGGCATCGACTGCTTGAACTTCATGTGCTCGACGCACTTGGTCCGTAAAGGCCAGCTGTTGGTGCGCAAGAAGCTCAAAAACGAGCTGCAACAGTCTATTGTCAGCTTGAATTGCATGATGGGTCTGCGCATGACGTCGATCCGAGAAGAGCAGAACTCAACGGCGAGCACCCACGGATTTACGCCAAACCAGGGTACTCAGACCATCATTACGCTGGATGAAATGGACAGCGTTAGCAGCTCGGATTGGCACCAGTACGGCTTCTGTGTTACAGTAAAGAAGAAGGTAAACGACCGAAGCAAGTCGCCACCACAGGGGCACACGCTCCACGGCGTGGCTCATGCGCACGGCGATGATGGTAACGTGGGAGGAGGTGAAGTAAAGTCCGTTGAATACTTCGCGGCATCGTCCGAGGAGGACAAGCTAGCATGGATTCAGCTGCTGCAGGCGGTGATAGATGGTGACCTGAATGAGCTTGAGATCTTTTGCAGCGACGATTGGCGCAGCAACGTTCGCGAGTACCGGCGCCTTCGCGAATGCCTCATCACGTGCATGGAGCGCAAGGGCCACGAGCTGATGGTGTTTCTCAAGCAAGTCATTTTGACCAACACACGAAAGGTGTCGGGATACCATTTGTGGAGCATTGTCAAGTGTCTCTACGCCGTGGTGTCAAACGAGTCGAAGCGCTTGGACCGTATGTTCGTGAGTGCGCACGTCATCAACACGCTGCTGCTGTGCTACGAAAAGTACCCCATGTGGAACCTGTTGCTGGGCGAGATCACGAAGATCTTGGTGTTCTGCTTTGGAGATTTCAAGGGCAAACGGTCCCGAAGCTGCCCCTATCATCGGTCGAATGCTGCTGTCCGAGGGACCAGACGCGCGTTTGCTGCCATTGCTGACGAAGGCTTTCGTAGATCGGGATATCGAGGATGGTGGATCACCGGATTACCACAGCCTCGAGGGGACGGACGCCATGTCAAACCTCAAGCTGCTGATGGAGTCCATCAAGTTGTGCTACAAGGATCCAAAGACGCGGAGCCAGGAACGCGTTCGCGCCGTCTTACAAAAGGACCCCGCTTGGCAGCGGCCTACTCAAAGCATCCGAGGAAATGGTCGCGCGTGATCCTCGTCGCTGCATCACTTCGGTGCCGACTCCTCCGTCGTCGACGCCGTCGCACTCCCCTGGAACCACCCCGGGCAGCAAGTTGTCGACTGCTACTCCTACGCAGCCGACGTTCCAGGAAGACATCATCAAGCAAATTAGTCGCCCCAGCTATTCGTCAGCTCACGGCTACGGCTCTTCGTTCCTGCAAGGCGAAGGCTGCGCTTTTGGGTACTTGTTCAAGGAACGCCGCAACGGAAAGGAGTGGCAGAAGGCGCTCGTGGTGTACGAGTACGAGTCGTACAAGCTGTGGTATTTCTACCCCAGTGAAGTGGATGAGACGCACACGATCAAGTGGAAGTGGATTATCCCGCTGTCGGTCCGCAGCCGCTACACGCACGGGCAGGACGAGACGCACACGTCTGTGGGCCACCACGGGTTGTACGTGACGGCGTACGACCACCAACAGAGTGACTTGGACAGCAAAGCGCCAGCTAAGGAGATGCATTTCAGCGTCACCAAGCTCGAGGATCGCGACTTGTGGAAGGACGTGCTAACTAGTGCTGCCGAGAAGATCAGAAGTTGTGTCTAGACTACTCGAACAAGGCAGCGAAGATGAAGAAGCCCGACAAGAAGACGGTCACCCACTGCCAGAACCCGACGTGCAACATGCCGTTCAAGCTTTTCCGTAGGCCACACTCGTGCAAGCGATGTGGCAAGTGGATGTGCGCCAAGTGCACCCAGCAGCGGCTATCGATTCCGGAGGTTGGATTGCTTCATCCGGTTCGCCATTGCCTCCCGTGCTTTGAGGAGCAAGGTGGCGCTCAGGCCGACATTGAGCCGCTGCATCTCTTCCGCCCCATTGGTCCGAGTGCAACGAAAGGCAAGGCGCGTCGTGGACCTGGTGGCCTCGCCATCGACACGTTCATGAGCCGCGAGGCGGTAGAGGGCCATTTGACAAACGCCGAGCTGTATGAGCTTGCGCACGGACTGTTGTCCCCGAGGACGCTGAGCCGCCGCAGTCAGCGCCTCGACTCGGTCGACTCTCCGACCCACGGTATGGTGGACGAGATTGACGAGGAGGTCGCGTCGAAAGGTTTTCCGCGGCAACGACGACGACGACATTGACATCCTGTCGCCGTTCCCGTCGCCGCTTGCGCGCCGCAGCCTCGTGCACATGCGCGAGGACATTCGCGGATAGAGGCGCTACGTTTTTGTGCATATTGCAAGCGGAAGTAGTAGGCTGGTAGGACAGGTATCGATAGGGAAGGTGTTGCATTTTTGAGCTGTAGGACTGAAAGACCGGCCACCAACCAGCAAGAGTGAAAAGGTTGGTTCAACACGGTCAAGTGCACCAAATAAACTGAAAAACAACATAAATGAAGTTGGGCTGCTCCAGACAGCGATCTAGTCCGCCCCACCGTTTTTCTTGCATTCAGTATACTTTTATTCAAAATTTGAACGCGCGCATGTCCATATTGCGAGTGCTATAAAATGGACAACAGACTGTATCCATGTCCATTTTAAAAAAATAAAAGTGGACAAACCTAAGATAATAAAACTTGGAGCCCAAAACTGCCAAAAAGCCCCGTATCGGACTACCTCTGCACATACAAAAACCTAAAACTCTACAGATCTACCTACCCAAACGAAAACCCAACCACATAAATAAGGCCGCCAGATCTCGCCCCTCCCGCGTCCCTCCCCGCGTTCCCTCCTTCCCCCGCCCGCTCTTCCATCACTCCAGCCAGGAAAAGCTCGAGCGCTCGACGTCGAACCGGCGGCCGAGACGGAGCAGTACGCAGCGATGGAGCGCGCGTCCTCCGTGGCTTTGGCCGCGGCCTCTCGCCGCGCGGCGGCGCCCAGCGCGTCGGCCGCCAGCGCGGCGATCGACACGCGCAAGCGCAAGCGCGGGGCGCTGCAGGACATCAGCAACCGCAGCAAGAAGCCCGAGGTGCCGGCGGCGCGCGGCGTCGTCAAGAAGGAGCCGCTGCGCGCGTCGGGTGCGCGCGCCACGGCCGGCGGGCGCAACAAGCGCGCGGGCGCTGCGCCCGTGGCCGACGCGCTGCCCAAGAAGCGCCGGGGGGAGGGCGAGCCGGCCCACCAGAAGGTGCAGAGCCTGCTCAGCTTCCAGCCCACGGCCAGCCGCGGCTCGCGCTCGCGCGCGAACGTCACCACGCGCAGCAGCATCAAGGAAGAGGCGGGTGCGGTCAAGCGCGAGGTGGTGGGCGCCAAGCAGGAACGCAAGCGCTACGCGGCGTCGAAGTCACAGGTGCGCTGCTGGTTTTTCATTTGTGGCTGCTGTCTTGGTGTTGTTGGCGAGGACTGATCGCCTGCGATGAGTAGAGCGATGACAAGGAGAATGTGGTCATGGAGGACGAGCCCATGCCAGAGTCCTCCGACGTGGAAGAGCAGTTTGCGTGGGCGCCTCGCCCCTATAAGTTCAAGTTCGACCACACAGGTGTGTTCGTCTGGGCTCGTGGACCCGGATGCGGTCTCCGCCTAACACTCCTCTCCGCTAACTACAGGCTCGGGGTTTTCCGAGCAGCGGTACGCAGCGTCGGTGCGTGATATTGATGCGCCGAACGCCAGGAAAGCCGGCCAGTGTCCGAAGATTGTCCGCGAGATTGATGCGTACCACCGCCAGCACGAGACCAAGTACTTTCCCACGCCAGACTACATTGGCACCCTACAGACAGACATTAACGAAAAGATGCGCACAATCCTCATCGACTGGCTCGTCGAGGTCGGCGAGGAGTATGAGCTCGACTCGCAGACGTTCCACAAGGCGGTACGTTTCCTGGCACATTTAGCATCCGACAACATCGTTTGCATGTGTGTCTAATTTGCACGACCATGGTGCAGGTCAACCTCGTGGATAGATGTCTCCGGAAATTCAAGATCAACAGAAAACAGTTCCAGCTCCTTGGCTGTGCGTGCATGATGGTGGCTGCCAAGTTCGAGGAGGTCTACGGGCCGAACGTCGAGGAGTTTGTCTACATTTCGGACCAGACGTACACTGCCGAGGAGGTTCGTCATGGTCGTCGTCGCCTTTGCTTCCACGGCGTCCATCTCACACAACTTGTCTTGCTCAGATGCTCCAAATGGAAGGCAAGGTTTTACAGGCATTAGAGTACCGCATTGCATCGACGACCTGCTACGGGTTCGTCCATCGCTACGCGCAAGCAGGCTGTGCGTCGGAGAAGCAAAAGTCGCTCGTCATGGTGCGTTCGTTCTGTACCCTGATAGATGGTGCAGCGTGATTACTGACAGTTGCGATTGCTCGGCATTAGTATTTGTGCGACTACGCGCAGCTCTACTACCGCATGCTCAAGTTCCGTCCGTCCATGGTCGTGGCCGCCGCGGTGTATCTGGCTCGTGTGATGACAGGCGAGCGAGAGGCGTGGACACCGACACTACATCACGTGACCAAGTACAATGCGTGGGACCTGCGCCCGTGCGTGCTGGAGTTACTCCGTCTGCACCGTGTCGAGGCCGATGTTGTGGCCAGCCAGCGCGAGAAGGCCAAGGCCGTGAGCGAGAAGTATTTTTCCGACAAGTTTCACGCTGCGAGCGCCATCCCCGCCGTCGACGAAGAGGTCGTCGAGCAGTCGTTCCTGGCGTTCGAGCGGCCAGGCTCCAGCAGCAACTCCAACAGCAGCAGTAGCAGCAGAGACCACTAGCCAACGACCACGACGCGCGCGTCTCGATAGAGATCGGTGTCTAACTATATAGTTCGTACAGACCGTTTATGCCGACGAGGAGCAAAGCTTGAAGTTGACCACGTTGAAGCTGTTGGCTGTGCTCCAACGACAACTCGCTCGTGGTGGTGGAGGTACTAGGTACTGTACTTTTCACTACGACGAGAGCTTTAACCTGCGCTGCCTGCACTTGTCGCTCGATCCCAGTCTCATCGACACGCCATACACCGCTCAACAAGCTATTAACGATCGCTCCTAGCTCGTCCATGTAAGGCAGATAGGCTTATCAATAGGCGTTCCCGCTCGCATCATCAGCCAATGGTGGTTGCTTCTGGCAGATCGCATCGTCGAGGTGAGTAGCGCGTGGTGCGTGGTGGTTGTTGAGTGGATCGAGATGGAAGGACAACGTCAGCAGGCAATCATACGTCAGCGGTGTTTTGCACTAACTCGTAGCAGTTTGCGCTAAATCGTCGTGCAGTGGTCAGTCGCCCAACCGAAGGTTCTGGAACGGCTCGCCGTGACTTGTTGTTTGTATGTCGCGGAACAATCGAGCCGCCATCGAATTTCAATAGTAAAGCCCAGTCACTTTCGGACCTTTCACACCATATTTCAGAGGTCGCGGGTAGGGGAAGCAAAACGCAAAAATAATATATTGTCCATTATTTGATATCCCAATTTTCGTTTAACGTGGTACTTTTTAAATCAAAACAAACTGCTATAATACATATACGATGACGTATTGGTATCCCTTGGCCTCCCTCTACAGTGGCCGGGTTGTTCTCGACCCCCCTCGCCACCCACTGGCGGCCGCGCTTCCCCCTTTTTTCCTGCTCGGGTCGGTCACTAAGGGCAGCTCAGGCGCTAAGGGTCGTTCGCTCCACACTCGGATCGTCGAAGCGCGCGAGGCGACTTCTTCCCTCCTCTCTCTCTCTCCTTCTCACACACACACACCAGACAGGCGAGCGCAGCAGCAGCAGCATGTTCGGCGGCGGCTTCGAGAGCTTCTTCGGCGGCGGCTTCGACGGGCCCGCGGCGCCGCAGAAGCCCGTGGACAACTCCAAGTTCTACGAGGCGCTGGGCGTGCCCAAGACGGCCACGGCGGCCGAGATCAAGAAGGCCTACCGCAAGCTCGCGCTCAAGAACCACCCGGACAAGGGCGGCGACCCCGAGCTCTTCAAGACCATCACGGTCGCCTACGAGGTGCTCTCGGACCCGGAGAAGCGCGAGCTCTACGACCAGGTACGAGGCTCCCAAACTTTCGTGCACGGGCGAGTAAGGCGCTGACGATGGTGGACTGGTGACTCTTGTGACCGCAGTATGGCGAGGAGGGACTGCAGAACGGCGGCGGCGGCGCCGACGCCAGCGACCTGTTCAGCCAGTTCTTCCGCCCCGGCGGCAACCGGCGCCGCACCGGCCCGCAGAAGGGCGAGGACCTCACGCACCCGCTCAAGGTGTCGCTCGAGGACCTGTACAACGGCAAGACGGTCAAGCTCGCCGTGAACCGCGACGTGCTCTGTGGCCGCTGCGAGGGCCGTGGAGGTGCGGAGGGAGCCGAGAAGACGTGCGAGACGTGCCAGGGCCGCGGCATGCGCGTGCAGCTGCGCCACATTGCGCCCGGCATGGTGCAGCAGATGCAGTCGGTGTGCCCCGACTGCCGCGGCCAGGGCAAGAGCATCCGCGAGAGCGACCGGTGCAAGGGCTGCAAGGGCAAGAAGGTCACCAAGGAGCGCAAGGTGCTCGAGGTGCACATTGAGAAGGGCATGCGCAACGGCCAGCGTATCACGTTCTCGGGCGAGGCCGACCAGGCGCCCGGCACGGTGCCCGGAGACATCATCTTTGTCGTGCAGGAGAAGGAGCACGCCGTGTTCCAGCGCAAGGGTGGCAACCTCATCATGGAGAAGAAGATCTCGCTCGTCGAGGCGCTCTGCGGCTTTGAGATGATTGTCGAGCACCTCGACGGCCGTCACCTCCACATCAAGACGCGCCCGGGCGAGATTATCAAGCCCAACCAGTTCAAGGCTGTGCACGGCGAGGGTATGCCGACGCACGGCAACCCGTTTGTCAAGGGACAGCTCGTCATCCTCTTCAAGGTCGAGTTCCCCGAGAGCGGCTCGCTGTCGGACAAGCAGGTGGCGACGCTCAAGTCGACGCTGCCGCCGGCCTCGCCCGTGGTGCACACGGCCGACGCCGAGGAGTGCTTCCTGTCGGAGTTCGACGCCGAGGCGGCCAAGCAGGAGCAGCAGCAGCAGCGCGAGGCGTACGACTCGGACGAGGAGCGTGGCGGCCAGCGCGTGCAGTGCCAGCAGCAGTAAGCAGGCGGAGGAGGGAGCGGTGATAGAGCGAGGGGGCAGGCAGACGCCGGCGCCGCGACGGCTCTCGGCGCGCGCGGGGGCCGCTCGCTTTCTTTCTTCTTTTCGGTTGTCTTTGCTTTTTGGTCGACTCGCAAATTAACATGAGGTTGGTTTCATAGCATCTTTGTCATCGTCCTTGCTCGTTTGGTGGTGATCACCTTTCCGAGCTTTTTTTTTTTAGCTCCACAACACTGCAAGCCGGCGCTTGGCCATTGTCCGCATCATGAAGGCGAAATCGACAACACATTCATGCCACCGGAGCACACCCACACTCAATGCTTTTAGTTCACCAGACCTGCCGTCGCCACCATAGGCTTTCATTGTGCCGGACTTTGTTTTCTGTGGACCTGTCAAGAAAAGCTGACACCGGACAAAGCACAAATTGGGGGAGCACGCGCGGGTGGGAACCTTAATGGCCAAGCCTTTGCATTTTCACGGCCGTTGAGTGGCCACTCGGGGAGCGAGTGCCTATCAATCCGACTCGGAACTCCGCTTACTCGTCGACCGTCTCGTTCTGCAGGCCCTTGAAGGTGGCGACCTGCACGTGCTGCACGAGGGTGTAGAGCTTCTCCTTGGCGTCCTCGTCGTCGTTGCGCTTGCGCGAGAGGCGCACGCGCACGCGGAAGGGCACGTTGCGCACACCCTGGGACCAGATGAACTTGTTGAGCTTCGAGTCGAGGCGCACGTCCTGGGTCTTCATGGTCTTCTGCGCGAACTTGCGGATCTCACGCATGGCGCGGGCGGCCTTCTTCTTGAAGGTGCTGCACAGTCGTCAGTCGCAACAGTGAGCGGATCCAAAGTCAAGGAAGTCTCCAAGGGGGGAGCTACGGAACGGGACGTGTTCGCGGGCACATGCATACACGCAGGACACGCATCACGCAGAAAACGTCGCGGAAAAAAAAGGATACCATCCGTGCAGGCGCTTGTGGAGGTTGATGGTGTAGTCGCGGGCGACAACGTCCGGCGAGCGCTTGGTGTTGCGCGTCTTCGTCTCCTTGACCATGGTGATTCTCGGGCGGGGCGGTTCCTACAGAGTGAGCGCCTTGGCTTCCAAGGCGGCCAAGCGGGTGGCCTCGCAACCAATGGTCAAGGGACCTGCCAGCGACGGTACCCCGCGAAAAACGATATACTATTCAGAACTGTGCGATTTGATGACTGGAGAGGCTAGTTTTGTGAATTGATTGACAGTAAAAACGAGCGACATTCGAACGACACTTGGCTACCAGCGCGAGCATGTTGAAGACGATTTGTGGTGGGCGTCGCGAGTCCGAGAAGAGGATGAACGAGCGAGCCCAGAGAAGAGGAGACTGTATGTGGAGCTTCACTGCCAGGAGCCTTGCCGAGGTAGAAGAAGTTGGCTGTGAGTGGAAAGCCCCCAGTTGACGCTGTTGGCTCCTACGTCTACGGTATGGCGACAAAGCTCTACTCGCAAACAACACCTACGGTTTCTGGGCTGCTGCCGCTGCTACTACTGCTGCTGGTCCAAGCCAGAAAGATATCCAGTCAACCCCGCAACACACAAAGTACGACATTAGGTGTGTATGGGAGCAGGGTGATGTGGAGGCTCCGACAGCTTGGCTTCTACTGGACTTCGGTGTTTGGTTGGTCGGAGCTCGCAGCACTCCTCCATGCATCCACCTCGTCAATCTGCACAGCGCAGCGCAGCCTTTAAATGTGTTCACTCGTTAGAGTCAGCAAAGGGATAAATAATGGCTGGCGCTCGGCCCAGTGCGCTCCTTCCCCACTTGACCCCATGAGTGTCATGGTCCACGACACGACCACTATCCTAGAGTCGACACCAACAAGCTATGTCCTTCGTGCCTGCAAAGTTCTGCTACGTTAAAGCGTCAAAGCCGCTTGCTGTGCGACAGGATGGGCCAACAAAGCCAAGTGGGCGACCGCCCGTCTCCATGATTTATGGTTCCGTGCCGCCCTGTTGCACCTTGGACTCTCTGCCTCGCCGCGTTACTGCATGCCGACCGATTCCTGCGATATGTGGGGCCATTCCCCGCACCACGTGCTTCTGCTCAACATGTGGAGCACACCTCCGGCCCCCTCTGTGCTCGCACTCGGCGCGTGTGGTGCGCCAATAACCTTGCCGGACTTTTCCAGCCTTCGCCTCGGTGGTGCATAAGTCGCCGGCGATCCGAGGTGCTGAATGGAAGATCAGCCACTCATGATTCCCACCGACCACATTCATCATGAGGTTCGAGGCGATGGGCTGCCGGCTGAGAGAAAACAGTCCGAGAGGGAAGCGGTAGAGGATCGTGTTACTGCGGGGCTTTGCTTACCATTTGGCGCTAGGTCCGTCCATCTGCTACGCCTTGAACAAAAAGTGTAGGTTGCGACACTCTGTAGCAGCCCGTGGCGGCGAGCACGCAGCCATCGCTGCTGCTGCGCGCCGACGCTGCTCGCTCTCCCTCACTCCTCAATCTTCGCGGTACTCCAGACCTCCACCCACCCCACCCCACTCCGCTGTCATCAAACATGGGCTGCAAGCAATCCAAGATCAACGACACTGTCGTCGAGCCCACCGTCGAGCCTGTCTCCGTGGACGTCGCTGCTCCCATCAGCAACGCTGACACTCAGCCAGTGCCTGCGGCTGTCAATGAGGTCGAAGAGGCGAAGCAAGAGGAGTCGGCGGCACCCGTCAGCTCCGCACCGGTCAGCGCTGCTCCGGTTTCTGCAGCCCCTGCCAGCACTGCTGCCAGTGCCGCTCCAGTCAGCGCCGCTCCTGCCAGCACTGCTCCAGTCAGCGTCACTTCTGCTGGTGCAGCTCCAATTTCTGCTGCTCCGGCTTCTGCTGCTCCGGTTTCTGCTGCTCCGGCGTCGGTTGCACCAGTTTCAGCGGCTCCGGTGTCGTCTGCCCCTCGTTCTGCAGCCCCAGTGTCGGGAGCCCCTCACTCTGTAGCATCGGTGTCGGGTGCTCCTGTTTCAGCTGCCCTGTTGTCCGGAGCGCCTGTCTCGGCGGCTCCGGTGAGCGCCGCGCCGTTGTCTGGGTCCCCAATCAGTTCGGCGCTTGAGGTTACGGAGGTTGAAGCGGCTGACAACAACGCGGAAGAGTCGAACCAAGTCGAGGAGGAAGCCCCCGCTCCCACGTCGGTTGCACCCGAGACCGAGACCCCCGATGTTGACGAGACGGCAAACCAGGTGGGCGACGCGCTGACGTTCAAGTCGCAGGGCGTCACGTTCAACGAGAAGGGCATCGCCTTCTACAACTACGAGGGCACGAACCCTGCTGATCCGGCCAAGACGGTGTCCATTTCGAAGCGCTACTCCGAGTTCAAGACGCTGCACGTCGAGGTCGCCAAGCTCATGGCGAGCGAGAAGAACGTGCCGGCCAGCCAGACCGACAAGTTCTCGACGTACCCTGCGCTCCCAGCGCTGCCCAAGGGCCACGCCGGCACGCTGCTCCGCGGCCGCAGCAACAAGAAGCTCACGCAGGAGCGCGACGAGCAGTTCGAGAAGATCCTGAACGCCATCTCTCGCCACCCGATCGCGTTCCAGAGCGCGACCGTCGTCGCCTTCCTCGCCTAGGCGGCCCCCAGCCACCCAGTGCAGCCACCTAGATCTGCATGTTGCAACCCAATTGTATCCCTCTAATTTACGCCATGTGTGTGTCCGTCCACTGTGGCTTGGCCTTCCATGTCGTTCATGTGTCAGCGTCTCCGCACTGCAACTGGTCCTACCCTGACTTCAACATGGCTTCAAAATCCGCAACTGTCCGGATAAATCAACGCTTTTGAATCAGATTTACGTATAGTTCCACGCGCCGACCAGAGAGGCGTAACCCCGTCATATTTCGCGCGCCGCCGCCGCCACCACCGCCGCTGTTACTCGCGCTCATTCGCCACGCGCCTGTGCTCGGCATGCTGCCTTCACCACCTCCGCCACCACATCGCTCAATTTTCCGTCCCCGGTCAGCTGTCATGGCGACCGCCGCGAAACCTGCTCCTTTTTTCGTCTCAGTACTCGCGGCAGAGGCGGACTATACGCGCATACCCTCGCCCTGTCCCACGTTGCATCGCCACTTTGAACCTGTTCATTCGCCGATTTTCGCGCGAGGAAGCTAGGAGACAGGCGCTCGATGGGCTGCAGGCAGTCGACGGCCTCGGGGGCGGCGGCCGGCTCGCCCCTCGGGCCCATGCGGCCGTCAACGCCGTCGTTTGCGGCCCGCGAGTCACTGGCGGCGGCGCGCAACGCGCCCGAGGAAGTTCCGTCGTTCGTGCTGTCGACGACGTCGGACCTGGTCAAGAGCTCGGACAGCGAGGCCGTGCAGGGCATGGTGGCCGCCTTCACGTTCTCGTTCATCCAGGTGTCCGAGTCGAGCGCCAGCAGCGGCGGCGTCAGCGTCCGCAGCGGCGGTGGAGGGGACTCCACCGACCAGGAAGAGGGCAGCGCAGTGGTGGACCCCATGCCGGCCATCTCGGAGGACGACGCGGTCGTGGAGGTGGACGGAGAGACGCAGGGGATCGTCGCGGCTGTCGTGGACGAGATCGTGGCGGGGACCGCGGTGGTCGCCGCAAAGAGCGACCACCACGCACGCCTGTCGGTCGTCACGAACGACTCGGACGACGTCAAGGAGTACCTCGTTACAGAGACCGGTGATGTGCAGGTTGCGTCAATGGAGGAGTCTGTTGCCGTCGACGCCAAGCCATCACGCGAGTTGAACTCGACGACCAAGTCCTTTGTGTCGGCACTGGTCGACGAGTTTATCCAGAACGCCATCGCAGGAGAACCAGACACGAGTAAGACCATCAACGCCCCGAGTTCTACTGGAAGCGCCAACCAGCGAGCGCTTCGAGTATCAGCCCCACGGAAGAAGACAGACTCGACAATCACCAATCCCAGTAGTGCTGACCCGTACGAGCTGACTGTTAGCTCGTTTGGAGGGCCGGAAATGGATGCCACGCCTGAAGAAGGGGAAGTACCGGAGTGGAAGTACGCAATTGTCGGGCACGCGATATCGGATGACGGGGTCGTGCTGTACCAGATCCAACTGACGAATGGATTGCAGAGCAAGTGGCCGAAACCCGCTCAGAAGAGATACTCCGAGTTCAAGCAGCTTCACAGAAAACTCGAGGGTTCCGACCCGGTAGACTTGCCTCGGTTTCCTAGCGCTGGAGTTTCGCAGCTCGTTCGTGGGCGCCTAAGCAAGCGAACCATTGCGCAACGAGAGCTCCGCTTTTCAGAGCTACTTCGGTACATTACGCAGCATCCTACAGCGCGCAGCAGTGAAGTATTCCAAGACTTCATTGCCCAGTGACCAGTTTCTTCGTATGACATCACCGAGCCAGTTTAGTTAGTCAAGGAGGAGACGAGAGTGTTTATAGTGCACGTGTGCCATGCACTTGCTGGCGAGACGTGCGCACCAAGCGGTAGCGTTTCAACCTGGCCAAATGCGCAGGTACAGTAGCGATATGAGAGAAGACCGCGCATACGCAGTAGCAAGTTGCGCGGTAGCAAGCAGCAATGACAACCCAATTACTCATTACTTTCTTTTCGTCGCTAATCTAATCATGCACACTAGTACATTCTCAACAAACCTACTTAGTACCAGAGCGCCTTGTTCCAGTAGAGACTCTTGGCGTTCGCCAGGTCATCGTCACTCGTCGTGAACGTGTCGTTGAACACGAGCTCGATGCCGTTGCCAGTCGTGGACTCGTTGTACTGCGGCCAGTAGAGCTTGTCGTCGGCCCACATGGTGTTCGGGTTGCCGGTGAGCACGAAGGACATGAGGTACTTCTGCATCATGACGGCGATAGTGGCGTTGACAGAGGACGAACCTCCCATGCCACCGCCGCCAGTGGTGCCAGCACTGGTGCCACTCGCCGCGCTACCAGAGAGACTACCTGCACCTCCCATCGATCCAGACGTACTACCGCCAACCACCGCACCGGCAGACGTCCCTGAAGACGCAGAAGTCGTGGTGGTCGTGGTCGACGCCGACGTTGAGGATGACGAGGACGACGAGGACGAGAGCGAGTAGGTACTGTACCAGTAGTAACTCTGGTCCGTGCCGTGCGTGGCCGATCCGAGAGCCACCTCGGCGTTCCACGTCGTGTTGCCCATGGCGTGCGTGAGCGCGAGGTTCTTGGCCGTGAGGTCGAGTGACTGCTTCATGTCTGCGAAGCGCAGACCGGCACTCTCGTAGTCGTCCTCCGGGTACAGCTCGAGTAGCTCGTCGACGACGTCGTCCGTGATGGCTGGGAAGAAGATGCGCAGGTACGTGGCGACATCGTCCTGCGTGTCGACGCCGCTGTAAGCCTGGCTGTTGGCCTCGTGCTGCTCGTGCGAGATGACGACGGGTCCGCTGAAGTTGAAGTGTCCCTGGTAGAAGTTGGCCTCGTATGTGTCGGTGACGATGAGTCCGTCGGGACGTGGCTGGAACTGGTACGTGTAGTCGCTCACGACTTCGTTGGCGGCGTCCGTGAGTGTGTCGAAGTCGACGTCGCGCATGCAGTCGATGTGTCCGCCATCGCAGCCAACGGCGCTGGACACGTTCTGCCAGAACTGCTCGACGTGGTGGTGGCCGGCGCCAGGCACGTATCCGGGAGACATGACGTATGCCTTCTGGAAGAGCTGCGGCGCGTTGCCTCCGTAGCGCGTCATCTGGAAGAGCACCTGGGAGCCACCGGCGGAGAAGCCCACGGCGGTGATGTCGTCCGGGTTGCCGCCGAAGTTCGAGATGTACTTCTTGGTCCACTCGAAGGCGTGCTGCATATCCCAGACGCACAGGTTGCTCACACCTCCCTCGTGCTGGTACGTGGGTCCTCCTGCGAGACTGGTGATGCCGAGGCGGTAGTTGTATGCGACGAAGACGAAGTCCTTGGAGAGATCGAAGAGACCCTCGGGTGTGTTCTCGTTCTTGGAGCCACCCGTGAAGCCGCCTCCGTAGGTCCAGACCATGACGGGAAGGTTGCGTCCGGCGGCGTCGGCGGGGGCCCACACGTCCAGGTACAGGCAGTCCTCGGACGACGAGCAGGAGACACTCGAGTCGGCGAGGTTGGTGCCATCGTTGACCTCTGTCTCTTGCGGGGGCCACTCGGGTGCGGCGAAGCGCAGGTCTCCGGTAGGGACGGACGCGAATCGGATGTTCTGGTACTTGTAGTATCCGATGGTGTCGTTACCGGCGACAGCTCGGACGGTGGTGTAGTCTAGCTCGATCTCTGGCATGGAGGAGGAGGAGGACGATGAGGAGGATGTGGTGACTGTGGTGCTTCCGGTGCTGCTAGTGGCCGCAAAGATCGGCGCAGCGAGGGCAGCAGCCGCGAGAAGCGTGGAGTATACGCGCATGGTTGGATGTGTGATCTGGCTGTGCCGAAGCTGTGCTGTTGGCGACTAGTGTCGATGGCGAGGGAAGTTGTGGAATGAGGAGACCGGATTCGACCGGATCGGAGACAGTCGCTCACCCGCTCTGCAGTGAGGCTATCCTTTCTCTCGGTAGATGTGCGATGTCCGGTGTTTCGTGAGTGCGCTGAGTACGAATGTATCTTGGGGAAGGTGAAAGGACACAGTGTGCGTTGGATTTTTCGTGCGCAGGAGCTTCCCATCCTGCTTGCACTAGCCAGGCGAGTCGAGGCTGAACTAAATGGCAGTCGCACAATCTGGCGCGGGTCACTGGTGATTCGCCACAGAGTCATGTCCAACGTCCTTCGTGATATAAATCAGTATAGATGTCGGTTTTGAAACACCAAGTACTGAGAAACATGAAATCGTGGTACCGTCACAATGAGTCGCACACAGCGAGTCGCACGGCACAGGAAGAGACGCCGATCATCGCATTTCACGTATGATTATAGCGCGACAGGCTCTGCTCTACGCGGCGCGTGCACGTCGCATGATCGGATAGGATCGGAGAGCACGACGTACGGACAGCGTTTCACGGTTTACTTACACCACTGCATTGGCATCACAATCCTTCATGGCTGCTCTGCTTAGCAGCACTCCATTGCCTCGTGCAATTCACGATACATCCTCGAGATCCTGTCCACGGCTCAGCCTCACTTCAGGGGATGAATTCGTGGAAGGGGAATCTACTGCGTACACAAATGGATTATTTCCTGGCAGTGGTTTCGAAGGGCCACGAAGGAAATTGCCGTTTCCAACCAACGGAGTAGAAGTAGGAACAGTCATATTAGATTTTGCTCGCAAGAGCAAACAACCTCGAAGCGACCCTTCACAACAGCCTCCCTTCTCGGACCTCTCAAGATGAACTATGTGTTCTGTACTGCTGGGGCCTTCGGCGCTCCGGGTCATGCGTATGGTAAAGGCAAGATAGTGGGAGGTCGTGGGGCTCGTGTGCGCCTTGAGCGACTGCAAACTGGGCGTTGGTCTGAGGTCGCCACGAGTACCGCGACGTTTGAACGGGCAGGGGTGAAGAATCGCGTGGTTTCCGAGGAAGAAGCACTGAGCGGGATCGGAACTTACGTCGGCAGCTGCATTTGTGTTCCGAGACTACGGGCTCATGCAGCTCGTGCCTGGGACTATGGTGTTGTTACGGGATATGAGTGGACTGGGCCATCCGGGTTTTTAGTGGTCGACTTTGGAGAGCAAACGGAGCGGGTGGTCTATGATGAAGCTAACCTTCAAGAGTTAGCTGTGGAGACTTATGCATTACGTCCCTGTTATCGACGCCCGGTTGTACAAGTCATGCCGGCCGAAATGCGTACTGCTCACCAGCTTGTGTTCGACACCTTCCATGGTCTCGCTGCAGGCTCGCCAGCTGAGCGCAATTCGTCGATTGTCAGGCATACCGCTGGCGTCACAGCTGTACTTGATGAGTCTTTACGAGTCCCACTTTATGAGCTGACCAGTGCTGAAGTTGTCTCCCTTCCGATTCGGCATATTCTAGACTTTGCTTTCTACAAGGAAAGCAATCTTGAACCCCCTCAAGGAGTCAGCTTAGGAGATACGATCTTTGATATTCCAGGAGAAGATGCCCCGCAGCCGGAATTGGCTTCATCGGCGGTGGAAGGTCCACTCGTCGGAGCAACAGAGCTAAGCGACTCAGATAGTGAAGGAGATGCTGTAGAGCCGGTGTCAGCCGCTGCCGTGGAGGTTCCGGCGCCTGTGAGTTCTCGCAAGCGAAGAAAGCGGTCGGAAGATGTCTATCTATCCTCGCCGTCTACCGAATTTCCTGCTAGAGAGAGTTTACTGGATCAGTTCGAGGCGTTTCTTAGTCACAAGCGTGCTTCTACCGCTCAAACCGTACCGTACAGACCTGATGAAAGCAGTAGTGGAGACGGCAAGACCCAATTTCGGCCATCAGCACTGCAGAAATCAATCCACAGCACGATCGTGAACGGTAAGTACTCTGAGTTAAGCCCTCATCAGCTACTTGAAACATTTCAGGTCGATCTGGATACGCTTGCGTTCATGCCACACCCTGCTGTCCTTCGCGGTTTATACTCTTGGGAGTTTGGGCGCGGATTGTCATTGATGCACTTCGCTCGTATCACGCGTGGTGCTCGTAACGAAGCCTCCCAATATATTAATCTCCTTGATTTCTCTCTAAAGAACCGATTCCCAACTACAAAAGCTTCTGCAACAATGGGTGATATCGTTGAAGCCCTCGAAATCCTGGCTCGAATTGCTCAACTAATCTTTAAACCGTTCGTTGAAGAGATTGTAGCATCGTCGATTGAGTGCGTCAGGGAGTTAACGGATGATTTCTGTGCTATACGCATGTTGGAGCACGGTGAGGTGGTGCGTTGGATAGATTCACGCCTGGCCGACGTGCGAGCGTACCTCTCGAAAGGCGATCTGTCAGCAGTCGACACTGTTTTGGATGATTTCAAGGCTAACAGTGCGCCACGACTCCGGTTAGCAAGCGTGCTGTCGGAGCTGCAAGTCGATGAAAAACTTTCGGTGGCTAGAAAACAATATGCATCACGGGTCGTTGAAGGTCGCACACTCCCGTCTGGACGGAAGCAGCAAGAACGGAGACCTGTGCCAAAACACGTGCGGGATGCGTTGCCCATGCTCAATGGTAAGCAGCTTTGCATGCGTTCCATTTCCAATCTGCGTTGTCACAGCAACAGTGATGGCTGTTGGAACTCGGAGCGAGCCCATTTCCGACCTGCACGGCTTTCTCGCGTGGTTCGAACGTTTATAGAACAAAATTACGACGGCCTCCGCGATGAATTCAAAGATTTATGACTCGCGGGGTCCCCACGTAGCTCAAAGAGCAAGTGCAAAAGTCATACAACGAAAGAGCTGAAGGTCGAACGTATCGTCGTTCTACAAGAGTCACCCAGCAACATATTTGAGGCTCAGCATAATGCCGAGGCTTCCAGTCGTGTTCTATCGGGCTCAACACAGTCTATGGTTGAAAGGGTACTCACGACAGATAACGGTGCGATCAGCAGCACCAGTAACAAGATAAGCAACTCTAAACCACTACAGCTCCGGGCAAGTGCCCTTGGCAACCATTTGGCACACGCCAATGGTTGCTCGACTCATTTAGCAAGTGCTGATGAGAGAGTCCACGGCGACTCAGACGCCGAGGCAAGTGCCTCCGGCAGCCAACTGGCAAGTGCCACTGATAGCCTAACGCGTTTAGCAAGTGCTGAGGAGAACGCACAACCACAACGGGTGGTTCGTGGGAAATGTGGTCGTACCAACATGGATCACAATTGTCAAGCCCAATTATCATCTCCCGGAGTCGTTCTAGCTTCGGCAAGGCGAACAACGGCCAGCAAGCTCACTGCAGACACAACAGAGGAATATACTCGTCTGTTGCGGGGCAATCTGGAAGCTACAATGAGAGCCCAGAAGGCTCTGTGGGAGTTCTACACAGTACGAGCCACGCATTCTCTAGCAGAGGCATTCTCAAAAGTCGATGTCTTAGTACCAGAGGAGTCACCGCATTCAGAACTGCGGGGTGGAAAATCAGTCTTCTTGATCGATCGAGCCAAGCAACACACGTTTAGTACCTTCATTCGCCGCTCCAGGATGGCACTACCCGAGTTTGTAAGGCTGCTGAGGGGTGAGACACCAACAGACCCACGTCCGAATAAAGCTCTGGAAATCCCTTCATGGTTACCGTGCTGGAGGTCGTATCGCTATCGGGACGTATGGGAAGGCATTGTTCGGGAAGGCGTACGCCCGCGATGGAAAAAGCCTTTTCAATACCAGAATGAACGCCCGAAAAACCATGGATCTGCCCTTCGAGCGTTGAATATTATAGTGAAGAATATCCGAAAAGGCCAAGATTTGAACCAGTATTTGGTCCTGGACATCGATCTTCTAGATGTTCTTGAAGGTGTGACGTGCAGTCCATTCGGTGCAGTACAAAAAGGTCAATTGGATATCGCTGTGGAGGCTAGGGTCATACACGACTTATCGTTTCCTCCAGGAGGATCAGTAAACGATCACACCGCTGAAACCGCGAAAGTGCAAGTCTCGTATGATGGTGCTCAGGCTATAGCCCAGCGAATCCTGGAGTGTCGCTCTTCTTATCCCGGCAGAGCCACCAAGATGATGACTGGTGATGTTCATGGTGCTTTCCGGCATGTTCCATTACACGCGGACCATGTTGGCCGATTTGCAGGCTCGTTTCCAGAGTTAGGAGTGCTTGTAATTGACTTGGCGTGCCCGTTTGGGTGGACAGAATCTCCGGCCTGTTATTGGGTTGCAGGGTGCGCGATCAATCATGTCTATTCAAACACAGCTCCTTCATGGCCCCTTCAACCATTAGCCGCAGTTCAATGTTTTGACGGGAAGGTGTGGTGCGACGATCATGTTCCTGTCGAAGTTGACGTAGGTACCCGGCTGATGGAGGCCGATTTAGCCCTGCGTAGAGCAATGACTACAATCTTAGGTCCTGCTGCTTGCAACGAAGAAAAAATTTCCAGCTGGTTCACGGAGGGCAAGGCATTAGGTTTGATCTGGAACACGTCCAGCCGCACAGTATCAATTCCTTCAGACAAAGTTGAAAAGGCCCGCACAAGAATTCGCTCAATGTTGGCCAGGCGCAACACAACACGCAACGAGTTACAAAAACTTCTGGGCAGCCTTCGACATGTCACCACATGTGTACGAGCCGCGGCGCCGTTTTTCCAACGCGTATCATCGCTACTACGAAGCGCACCGCGTTTTGGCGGGGTTGCAATCACGCCAGGTTGCCGGGACGATTTACACTGGTTTGAAGCAATAATTCAACTTGCCCAGCTACAATCTATCCCATTAGTGCGTTTCACAGCAAGTCAAGGCCCCACTATTCATATTTACATGGACGCAAGTGATTATGGATTGTGCGCGCTCTTTCCAGCCACAAGAGAATATTTGCAAGTCAAATTCACTGCTGCAGAACACGATGCTATCCGAGACACATCCGATACAAGCTTTGGGATCAACATTCGCGAATTAATGAGTGCGGTGTTTGCAAGCATTGTGTGGGGAGAACAGTGGGAGCCATCCTCGCACGGACACCAGCACCACGTCAGGTTCTGGATAGATAACATGTCTGCAGTAGCGTGGAATAACCGCCAATTCACGCCAAACCCTCATGGTCAGCTATTACTCCGCCTCCTGGCGCTGCAAGAAGTTCGTCACAATTTCTATTCATCGGCAGCGCACATTGCGGGTGCTACCAATACCATGGCGGACGCTGGCAGCCGGGTGTGGCAGTGTCGAGAATTGGCTAACAAATTTGCTAACATGTCGCGTGGATGGACACA
This sequence comes from Phytopythium helicoides, assembly GCA_024867545.1. Lineage (NCBI taxonomy): Eukaryota > Oomycota > Peronosporomycetes > Pythiales > Pythiaceae > Phytopythium > Phytopythium helicoides. Next base: position 88,084 of record JANFNE010000024.1, on the reverse strand, counting down.
GGCGGAGGTCCCAAACAGGTTCAGGAATCTCTCGCAGTTATGGGAACATTGTTACGTCGCGCAGCTGTAGCCGACTCTACTCGTGCTCATTATCGTCGAGCTTGGCAACAGTGGACCACTTGGTGCAAATTTATGGAGTGCGAACCATGGTTGTCCAGAACTGCTGTGAGTCACAACACCTCTCAGCTTGGAGCATTCGCTGTTTACCTCTGGAAGTTCGGGATGAACCAAAAGTCAGTAGGTAACACTCACTCTACGATCCGCGGCAAGCTAGCTGCGGTTGCGTGGTACCACCGAAACTTTTTGGGATTCGAACCTGCATTTGATACCAGTCACGAGCTGTTACTTCGAGGAATTCGTCGTATGTCAGACCCAGTAACAAAGCAGCAACCGCTGACTACCCACCTGCTGCTCGCCATTCATGCCAGCTTGGACCTTGGCTCGCCGCGAAATCAGCTTCTGTGGGGTGGTTTACTGCTTGGCTACTTTTTCCTGCTTAGGCGATCAGAATATCTGCAGATTGACGGAAAACATCATGATTACATACTGCAATTGGGTGACATCTCCTTCCGATCAAAGAATGAGCAGTCTTGTCCACCTCGCAAAGCCCACGTGGTTGGCATCCTGTTGAGGGGCGCCAAAAACAACCAATTCGGACGGCAAGAGCATCGATTCCATCATAAGTCCGGCCACGAAATTCTGTGTCCAATCAAAGCCGCTCGATGGATTCTCAAAGGAGCGTCAGCATTCGGTACAATTCGCAGTGCGCCAGCACTCTCCACTGGAAGTTCCAGTGTTATTTCTGCTCGAGAAGTGTCAATGCTGATTAAGGATGCTGCTAAAAGATTGGGTTTAAACCCTGACCGTTTTTCAACTCATTCAGTTCGAATTGGTGGAGCCACTGCATTGCTGAACGCGGGGGCAGATCGCCTCATAATCGAACTACTGGGCCGCTGGCTCTCCAACTCTTTCGAAGACTACCCAGTACTCTCCTCAGCTGGTACAGCTAACCTGTCGAGGCTGATGTGCTAAGGTCTGCGTCATCAGGCCATGACATCGCGAAATCAAGTGTGGGGCCGCCTCGCCACGCCCTAATGACGCAATACAATGCGAGGTTTTCCCCCACGCAGTGATAGTTGGAAATGGATTATTTCCTGGCAGTGGTTTCGAAGGGCCACGAAGGAAATTGCCGTTTCCAACCAACGGAGTAGAAGTAGGAACAGTCATATTAGATTTTGCTCGCAAGAGCAAACCCGCCTCGCCACGCCCTAATGACGCAATACAATGCGAGGTTTTCCCCCACGCAGTGATAGTTGGAAATGACGGATGACACTCCGGTGGCGAGGTGATCAGGATCGGTGGTTGGCATCTGACTCTGCACGCCACTTCAACCTCGCAGCCTCGCAACCTCGCAACTTTACGCGATCTAGATCTACTGTAGATAGATGAATGGGTGCGAAGAGTATCCTTTCGGGGTTTGACCCAGATAAAGGCAACCACTATCGATGCATGCATGAAAAGAAAGTTCGCCGTCGGGCTGTAACTCTGGCGTTTCACGACGTCAGATCCCAACTTCAGAGTCTCCATTGCATCCAACCCTCCATTCGCCGAGGATACCTATCTACGACAGCAGTGAAGCACATTCAAGTAAAAGGAACACACTCAATATATTGCTACACGGACTCCTTTAGTGCTAAGATCCTTAGTACCAGAGCGCCTTGTTCCAGTAGAGACTCTTGGCGTTCGCCAGGTCATCGTCACTCGTCGTGAACGTGTCGTTGAACACGAGCTCGATGCCGTTGCCAGTCGTGGACTCGTTGTACTGCGGCCAGTAGAGCTTGTCGTCGGCCCACATGGTGTTCGGGTTGCCGGTGAGCACGAAGGACATGAGGTACTTCTGCATCATGACGGCGATAGTGGCGTTGACAGAGGACGAACCTCCCATGCCACCGCCGCCAGTGGTGCCAGCACTGGTGCCACTCGCCGCGCTACCAGAGAGACTACCTGCACCTCCCATCGATCCAGACGTACTACCGCCAACCACCGCACCGGCAGACGTCCCTGAAGACGCAGAAGTCGTGGTGGTCGTGGTCGACGCCGACGTTGAGGATGACGAGGACGACGAGGACGAGAGCGAGTAGGTACTGTACCAGTAGTAACTCTGGTCCGTGCCGTGCGTGGCCGATCCGAGAGCCACCTCGGCGTTCCACGTCGTGTTGCCCATGGCGTGCGTGAGCGCGAGGTTCTTGGCCGTGAGGTCGAGTGACTGCTTCATGTCTGCGAAGCGCAGACCGGCACTCTCGTAGTCGTCCTCCGGGTACAGCTCGAGTAGCTCGTCGACGACGTCGTCCGTGATGGCTGGGAAGAAGATGCGCAGGTACGTGGCGACATCGTCCTGCGTGTCGACGCCGCTGTAAGCCTGGCTGTTGGCCTCGTGCTGCTCGTGCGAGATGACGACGGGTCCGCTGAAGTTGAAGTGTCCCTGGTAGAAGTTGGCCTCGTATGTGTCGGTGACGATGAGTCCGTCGGGACGTGGCTGGAACTGGTACGTGTAGTCGCTCACGACTTCGTTGGCGGCGTCCGTGAGTGTGTCGAAGTCGACGTCGCGCATGCAGTCGATGTGTCCGCCATCGCAGCCAACGGCGCTGGACACGTTCTGCCAGAACTGCTCGACGTGGTGGTGGCCGGCGCCAGGCACGTATCCGGGAGACATGACGTATGCCTTCTGGAAGAGCTGCGGCGCGTTGCCTCCGTAGCGCGTCATCTGGAAGAGCACCTGGGAGCCACCGGCGGAGAAGCCCACGGCGGTGATGTCGTCCGGGTTGCCGCCGAAGTTCGAGATGTACTTCTTGGTCCACTCGAAGGCGTGCTGCATATCCCAGACGCACAGGTTGCTCACACCTCCCTCGTGCTGGTACGTGGGTCCTCCTGCGAGACTGGTGATGCCGAGGCGGTAGTTGTATGCGACGAAGACGAAGTCCTTGGAGAGATCGAAGAGACCCTCGGGTGTGTTCTCGTTCTTGGAGCCACCCGTGAAGCCGCCTCCGTAGGTCCAGACCATGACGGGAAGGTTGCGTCCGGCGGCGTCGGCGGGGGCCCACACGTCCAGGTACAGGCAGTCCTCGGACGACGAGCAGGAGACACTCGAGTCGGCGAGGTTGGTGCCATCGTTGACCTCTGTCTCTTGCGGGGGCCACTCGGGTGCGGCGAAGCGCAGGTCTCCGGTAGGGACGGACGCGAATCGGATGTTCTGGTACTTGTAGTATCCGATGGTGTCGTTACCGGCGACAGCTCGGACGGTGGTGTAGTCTAGCTCGATCTCTGGCATGGAGGAGGAGGAGGACGATGAGGAGGATGTGGTGACTGTGGTGCTTCCGGTGCTGCTAGTGGCCGCAAAGATCGGCGCAGCGAGGGCAGCAGCCGCGAGAAGCGTGGAGTATACGCGCATGGTTGGATGTGTGATCTGGCTGTGCCGAAGCTGTGCTGTTGGCGACTAGTGTCGATGGCGAGGGAAGTTGTGGAATGAGGAGACCGGATTCGACCGGATCGGAGACAGTCGCTCACCCGCTCTGCAGTGAGGCTATCCTTTCTCTCGGTAGATGTGCGATGTCCGGTGTTTCGTGAGTGCGCTGAGTACGAATGTATCTTGGGGAAGGTGAAAGGACACAGTGTGCGTTGGATTTTTCGTGCGCAGGAGCTTCCCATCCTGCTTGCACTAGCCAGGCGAGTCGAGGCTGAACTAAATGGCAGTCGCACAATCTGGCGCGGGTCACTGGTGATTCGCCACAGAGTCATGTCCAACGTCCTTCGTGATATAAATCAGTGTAGATGTCGGTTTTGAAACACCAAGTACTGAGAAACATGAAATCGTGGTACCGTCACAATGAGTCGCACACAGCGAGTCGCACGGCACAGGAAGAGACGCCGATCATCGCATTTCACGTATGATTATAGCGCGACAGGCTCTGCTCTACGCGGCGCGTGCACGTCGCATGATCGGATAGGATCGGAGAGCACGACGTACGGACAGCGTTTCACGGTTTACTTACAGCACTGCGTTGGCATCACAATCCTTCATGGCTGCTCTGCTTGGCAGCACTCCATTGCCTCGTGCGATCCACGATACATCCTCAAGATCCTGTCCACGGCTCAGCCTCTCTTCAGGAGATGAATGTGTGGAAGGGGAATCTAATGCGTACACAAATATGACGGATAACACTCCGGTGGCGAGATGATCAGGATCGGCGGTTGGCATCTGACTCCGCACGCCACTTCAACCTCGCGCGATCTAGATCTACTGTAGATACAGTAGATGGATGGGTGCGAAGGGTATCCTTGCGGGGTTTGACCCACATAAAGGCAACCACTATCGATGCATGGATGAAAAGGAAGTTCGCCGTCGGGCCATCGCACTATAACTCTAACTCGAGCGTTTCACGACGTCAGATCCCAACTTCAGAATCTCCATTGCATCCAACCCTTCATTCGACTTTGAGAACTATCTAAGACAGCAGCGAAGCACATTCAAGTCAAAGGAACACACTCAATATATTGCTACACGGACTCTTTTAGTGCTAAGATCTTAGTACCAGAGCGCCTTGTTCCAGTAGAGACTCTTGGCGTTCGCCAGGTCGTCGTCACTCGTCGTGAACGTGTCGTTGAACACGAGCTCGATGCCGTTGCCAGTCGTGGACTCATTGTACTGCGGCCAGTAGAGCTTGTCGTCGGCCCACATGGTGTTCGGGTTGCCAGTGAGCACGAAGGACATGAGGTACTTCTGCATCATGACGGCGATGGTGGCGTTGACTGAGGACGAGCCTCCCATGCCACCAGCGCCAGTGGCGCCACTCGCCGCGCTACCAGAGAGGCTGCCAGCACCTCCCATCGATCCAGATGTACTACCGCCAACCACCGCGCCGGCAGACGTCCCCGACGACGCAGAAGTCGTGGTGGTCGTGGTCGACGCCGACGTTGAGGATGACGAGGACGAGAGCGAGTAGGTGCTGTACCAGTAGTAACTCTGGTCCGTGCCGTGCGTGGCCGATCCGAGAGCCACCTCGGCGTTCCACGTCGTGTTGCCCATGGCGTGCGTGAGCGCGAGGTTCTTGGCCGTGAGGTCGAGCGACTGCTTCATGTCTGCGAAGCGCAGACCGGCGCTGTCGTAGTCAGCCTCCGGGTACAGCTCGAGCAGCTCGTCGACGACGTCGTCCGTGATGGCGGGGAAGAAGATACGCAGGTACGTGGCGACATCGTCCTGCGTGTCGACGCCGCTGTAAGCCTGACTGTTGGCCTCGTGCTGCTCGTGCGAGATGACGACGGGTCCGCTGAAGTTGAAGTGTCCCTGGTAGAAGTTGGCCTCGTACGTGTCGGTGACGATGAGTCCGTCGGGACGCGGCTGGAACTGGTACGTGTAGTCACTCACGACGTCGCTGGCAGCGTCCGTGAGCGTGTCGAAGTCGACTTCGCGCATGCAGTCGATGTGTCCGCCGTCGCAGCCGACGACGCTGGACACGTTCTGCCAGAACTGCTCGACGTGGTGGTGGCCGGCGCCAGGCACGTATCCGGGAGACATGACGTATGCCTTCTGGAAGAGCTGCGGCGCGTTGCCTCCGTAGCGCGTCATCTGGAAGAGCACCTGGGAGCCACCGGCGGAGAAGCCCACGGCGGTGATGTCGTCCGGGTTGCCGCCGAAGTTCGAGATGTACTTCTTGGTCCACTCGAAGGCGTGCTGCATATCCCAGACGCACAGGTTGCTCACACCTCCCTCGTGCTGGTACGTGGGTCCTCCTGCGAGACTGGTGATGCCGAGGCGGTAGTTGTATGCGACGAAGACGAAGTCCTTGGAGAGATCGAAGAGACCCTCGGGTGTGTTCTCGTTCTTGGAGCCACCCGTGAAGCCGCCTCCGTAGGTCCAGACCATGACGGGAAGGTTGCGTCCGGCGGCGTCGGCGGGGGCCCACACGTCCAGGTACAGGCAGTCCTCGGACGACGAGCAGGAGACACTCGAGTCGGCGAGGTTGGTGCCATCGTTGACCTCTGTCTCTTGCGGGGGCCACTCGGGTGCGGCGAAGCGCAGGTCTCCGGTAGGGACGGACGCGAATCGGATGTTCTGGTACTTGTAGTATCCGATGGTGTCGTTACCGGCGACAGCTCGGACGGTGGTGTAGTCGAGCTCGATCTCTGGCATGGAAGACGACGAGGACGAGGAGGTGGTGGCTGTGGCGCTCCCGCTGCTGCTTGTGGCCGCGAAGATCGGTGCAGCGAGGGCAGCAGCCGCGAGAAGCGTGGAGTAGACGCGCATGGTTGGATGTGTGATCTGGCTGTGCCGAAGCAGTGCTGTTGGCGACTAGTGTCGATGGCGAGGGAAGTTGTAGAATGAGGAGACCGGACTCGACCGGATCGGAGACAGTCGCTCGCCCGCTCTGCAGTGAGGCTATCCTTTCTCTCGGTAGATGTGCGATATCCGGTGTTTCGTGAGTGCGCTGAGTACGAATGTATCTTGGGGAAGGTGAAAGGACACTCTGTGCGTTGGATTTTTCGTGCACAGGAGCTTCCCCATCCTGCTTGCACTACTACTGTAGCCAGGCGAGTCGAAACTGAACTAATTGGTGATTCGCCACGGAGTCATGTCCAACGTCCTTCGCGGTATAAATCAGTAGAAATGTCGGTTTTGAAACACCAAGTACTAAGAAACACGAGATCGTGGTACCGTCACAATGAGTCGCACACAGCGAGTCGAACGGCACAGGAAGGGACGCCGATCATCGCACTAACTTACACGTACATGTATGATTATAGCTCGACAGGCTCTGCTCTACACGGCGCGTGCACGTCGCATGATCGGATAGGATCGGAGACTCTCCGGGAGAGTACTGTACGACGTACGCCCAGCGTTTCACGGTTTACTTACAGCACTGCGTTGGCATCACAATCCTTCATGGCTGCTCTGCTTGGCAGCACTCCATTGCCTCGTGCGATCCACGATACATCCTCGAGATCCTGTCCACGGCTCAGCCTCACTTCAGGGGATGAATTCGTGGAAGGGGAATCTACTGCGTACACAAATGACGGATGACACTCCGGTGGCGAGGTGATCAGGATCGGTGGTTGGCATCTGACTCTGCACGCCACTTCAACCTCGCAGCCTCGCAACCTCGCAACTTTACGCGATCTAGATCTACTGTAGATAGATGAATGGGTGCGAAGAGTATCCTTTCGGGGTTTGACCCAGATAAAGGCAACCACTATCGATGCATGCATGAAAAGAAAGTTCGCCGTCGGGCTGTAACTCTGGCGTTTCACGACGTCAGATCCCAACTTCAGAGTCTCCATTGCATCCAACCCTCCATTCGCCGAGGATACCTATCTACGACAGCAGTGAAGCACATTCAAGTAAAAGGAACACACTCAATATATTGCTACACGGACTCCTTTAGTGCTAAGATCCTTAGTACCAGAGCGCCTTGTTCCAGTAGAGACTCTTGGCGTTCGCCAGGTCATCGTCACTCGTCGTGAACGTGTCGTTGAACACGAGCTCGATGCCGTTGCCAGTCGTGGACTCATTGTACTGCGGCCAGTAGAGCTTGTCGTCGGCCCACATGGTGTTCGGGTTGCCAGTGAGCACGAAGGACATGAGGTACTTCTGCATCATGACGGCGATGGTGGCGTTGACCGAGGACGAGCCTCCCATGCCACCAGCGCCAGTGGCGCCACTCGCCGCGCTACCAGAGAGACTACCAGCACCTCCCATCGATCCAGATGTACTACCGCCAACCACCGCGCCGGCAGACGTCCCCGACGACGCAGAAGTCGTGGTGGTCGTGGTCGACGCCGACGTTGAGGATGACGAGGACGAGAGCGAGTAGGTGCTGTACCAGTAGTAACTCTGGTCCGTGCCGTGCGTGGCCGATCCGAGAGCCACCTCGGCGTTCCACGTCGTGTTGCCCATGGCGTGCGTGAGCGCGAGGTTCTTGGCCGTGAGGTCGAGCGACTGCTTCATGTCTGCGAAGCGCAGACCGGCGCTGTCGTAGTCAGCCTCCGGGTACAGCTCGAGCAGCTCGTCAACGACGTCGTCAGTGATGGCGGGGAAGAAGATACGCAGGTACGTGGCGACATCGTCCTGCGTGTCGACGCCGCTGTAAGCCTGACTGTTGGCCTCGTGCTGCTCGTGCGAGATGACGACGGGTCCGCTGAAGTTGAAGTGTCCCTGGTAGAAGTTGGCCTCGTACGTGTCGGTGACGATGAGTCCGTCGGGACGCGGCTGGAACTGGTACGTGTAGTCACTCACGACGTCGCTGGCAGCGTCCGTGAGCGTGTCGAAGTCGACTTCGCGCATGCAGTCGATGTGTCCGCCGTCGCAGCCGACGACGCTGGACACGTTCTGCCAGAACTGCTCGACGTGGTGGTGGCCGGCGCCAGGCACATATCCGGGAGACATGACGTATGCCTTCTGGAAGAGCTGCGGCGCGTTGCCTCCGTAGCGCGTCATCTGGAAGAGCACCTGGGAGCCACCGGCGGAGAAACCCACGGCGGTGATGTCGTCCGGGTTGCCGCCGAAGTTCGAGATGTACTTCTTGGTCCACTCGAAGGCGTGCTGCATATCCCAGACGCACAGGTTGCTCACACCTCCCTCGTGCTGGTACGTGGGTCCTCCTGCGAGACTGGTGATGCCGAGGCGGTAGTTGTATGCGACGAAGACGAAGTCCTTGGAGAGCTCGAAGAGACCCTCGGGCGTGTTCTCGTTCTTGGAGCCACCCGTGAAGCCGCCTCCGTAGGTCCAGACCATGACGGGAAGGTTGCGTCCGGCGGCATCGGCGGGGGCCCACACGTCCATGTACAGGCAGTCCTCGGACGACGAGCAGGAGACGCTCGAGTCGGCGAGGTTGGTGCCGTCGTTGACCTCGGTCTCTTGCGGGGGCCACTCGGGTGCGGCGAAGCGCAGGTCTCCGGTGGGGACGGACGCGAATCGGATGTTCTGGTACTTGTAGTATCCGATGGTGTCGTTACCGGCGACGGCTCGGACGGTGGTGTAGTCGAGCTCGATCTCTGGCATGGAGGATGACGAGGACGAGGAGGTGGAGGAGGTGGTGACTGTGGCGCTGCCGCTGCCGCTAGTGGCCGCGAAGATCGGTGCAGCGAGGGCAGCAGCCGCGAGAAGCGTGGAGTAGACGCGCATGGTTGGATGTGTGATCTGGCTGTGCCGAAGCAGTGCTGTTGGCGACTAGTGTCGATGGCGAGGGAAGTTGTAGAATGAGGAGACCGGACTCGACCGGATCGGAGACAGTCGCTCGCCCGCTCTGCAGTGAGGCTATCCTTTCTCTCGGTAGATGTGCGATATCCGGTGTTTCGTGAGTGCGCTGAGTACGAATGTATCTTGGGGAAGGTGAAAGGACACTCTGTGCGTTGGATTTTTCGTGCACAGGAGCTTCCCCATCCTGCTTGCACTACTAGCCAGGCGAGTCGAAACTGAACTAATTGGTGATTCGCCACGGAGTCATGTCCAACGTCCTTCGCGGTATAAATCAGTAGAAATGTCGGTTTTGAAACACCAAGTACTAAGAAACACGAGATCGTGGTACCGTCACAATGAGTCGCACACAGCGAGTCGAACGGCACAGGAAGGGACGCCGATCATCGCACTAACTTACACGTACATGTATGATTATAGCTCGACAGGCTCTGCTCTACACGGCGCGTGCACGTCGCATGATCGGATAGGATCGGAGACTCTCCGGGAGAGTACTGTACGACGTACGCCCAGCGTTTCACGGTTTACTTACAGCACTGCGTTGGCATCACAATCCTTCATGGCTGCTCTGCTTGGCAGCACTCCATTGCCTCGTGCGATCCACGATACATCCTCAAGATCCTGTCCACGGCTCAGCCTCTCTTCAGGAGATGAATGTGTGGAAGGGGAATCTAATGCGTACACAAATATGACGGATAACACTCCGGTGGCGAGATGATCAGGATCGGCGGTTGGCATCTGACTCCGCACGCCACTTCAACCTCGCGCGATCTAGATCTACTGTAGATACAGTAGATGGATGGGTGCGAAGGGTATCCTTGCGGGGTTTGACCCACATAAAGGCAACCACTATCGATGCATGGATGAAAAGGAAGTTCGCCGTCGGGCCATCGCACTATAACTCTAACTCGAGCGTTTCACGACGTCAGATCCCAACTTCAGAATCTCCATTGCATCCAACCCTTCATTCGACTTTGAGAACTATCTAAGACAGCAGCGAAGCACATTCAAGTCAAAGGAACACACTCAATATATTGCTACACGGACTCTTTTAGTGCTAAGATCTTTAGTACCAGAGCGCCTTGTTCCAGTAGAGACTCTTGGCGTTCGCCAGGTCGTCGTCACTCGTCGTGAACGTGTCGTTGAACACGAGCTCGATGCCGTTGCCAGTCGTGGACTCATTGTACTGCGGCCAGTAGAGCTTGTCGTCGGCCCACATGGTGTTCGGGTTGCCAGTGAGCACGAAGGACATGAGGTACTTCTGCATCATGACGGCGATGGTGGCGTTGACTGAGGACGAGCCTCCCATGCCACCAGCGCCAGTGGCGCCACTCGCCGCGCTACCAGAGAGGCTGCCAGCACCTCCCATCGATCCAGATGTACTACCGCCAACCACCGCGCCGGCAGACGTCCCCGACGACGCAGAAGTCGTGGTGGTCGTGGTCGACGCCGACGTTGAGGATGACGAGGACGAGAGCGAGTAGGTGCTGTACCAGTAGTAACTCTGGTCCGTGCCGTGCGTGGCCGATCCGAGAGCCACCTCGGCGTTCCACGTCGTGTTGCCCATGGCGTGCGTGAGCGCGAGGTTCTTGGCCGTGAGGTCGAGCGACTGCTTCATGTCTGCGAAGCGCAGACCGGCGCTGTCGTAGTCAGCCTCCGGGTACAGCTCGAGCAGCTCGTCAACGACGTCGTCAGTGATGGCGGGGAAGAAGATACGCAGGTACGTGGCGACATCGTCCTGCGTGTCGACGCCGCTGTAAGCCTGACTGTTGGCCTCGTGCTGCTCGTGCGAGATGACGACGGGTCCGCTGAAGTTGAAGTGTCCCTGGTAGAAGTTGGCCTCGTACGTGTCGGTGACGATGAGTCCGTCGGGACGCGGCTGGAACTGGTACGTGTAGTCACTCACGACGTCGCTGGCAGCGTCCGTGAGCGTGTCGAAGTCGACTTCGCGCATGCAGTCAATGTGTCCGCCGTCGCAGCCGACGACGCTGGACACGTTCTGCCAGAACTGCTCGACGTGGTGGTGGCCGGCGCCAGGCACGTATCCGGGAGACATGACGTATGCCTTCTGGAAGAGCTGCGGCGCGTTGCCTCCGTAGCGCGTCATCTGGAAGAGCACCTGGGAGCCACCGGCGGAGAAACCCACGGCGGTGATGTCGTCCGGGTTGCCGCCGAAGTTCGAGATGTACTTCTTGGTCCACTCGAAGGCGTGCTGCATATCCCAGACGCACAGGTTGCTCACACCTCCCTCGTGCTGGTACGTGGGTCCTCCTGCGAGACTGGTGATGCCGAGGCGGTAGTTGTATGCGACGAAGACGAAGTCCTTGGAGAGCTCGAAGAGACCCTCGGGCGTGTTCTCGTTCTTGGAGCCACCCGTGAAGCCGCCTCCGTAGGTCCAGACCATGACGGGAAGGTTGCGTCCGGCGGCATCGGCGGGGGCCCACACGTCCATGTACAGGCAGTCCTCGGACGACGAGCAGGAGACGCTCGAGTCGGCGAGGTTGGTGCCGTCGTTGACCTCGGTCTCTTGCGGGGGCCACTCGGGTGCGGCGAAGCGCAGGTCTCCGGTGGGGACGGACGCGAATCGGATGTTCTGGTACTTGTAGTATCCGATGGTGTCGTTACCGGCGACGGCTCGGACGGTGGTGTAGTCGAGCTCGATCTCTGGCATGGAGGATGACGAGGACGAGGATGTGGAGGAGGTGGTGACTGTGGCGCTGCCGCTGCCGCTAGTGGCCGCGAAGATCGGTGCAGCGAGGGCAGCAGCCGCGAGAAGCGTGGAGTATACGCGCATGGTTGGATGTGTGATCTGGCTGTGCCGAAGCTGTGCTGTTGGCGACTAGTGTCGATGGCGAGGGAAGTTGTGGAATGAGGAGACCGGATTCGACCGGATCGGAGACAGTCGCTCACCCGCTCTGCAGTGAGGCTATCCTTTCTCTCGGTAGATGTGCGAAGTCCGGTGTTTCGTGAGTGCGCTGAGTACGAATGTATCTTGGGGAAGGTGAAAGGACACAGTGTGCGTTGGATTTTTCGTGCGCAGGAGCTTCCCATCCTGCTTGCACTAGCCAGGCGAGTCGAGGCTGAACTAAATGGCAGTCGCACAATCTGGCGTGGGTCACACGGAGTCATGTCCAACGTCCTTCGTGATATAAATCAGTGTAGATGTCGGTTTTGAAACACCAAGTACTGAGAAACATGAAATCGTGGTACCGTCACAATGAGTCGCACACAGCGAGTCGCACGGCACAGGAAGAGACGCCGATCATCGCATTTCACGTATGTATGATTATAGCTCGACAGGCTCTGCTCTACACGGCGCGTGCACGTCGCATGATCGGATAGGATCGGAGACTCTCCGGGAGAGTACTGTACGACGTACGCCCAGCGTTTCACGGTTTACTTACAGCACTGCGTTGGCATCACAATCCTTCATGGCTGCTCTGCTTGGCAGCACTCCATTGCCTCGTGCGATCCACGATACATCCTCAAGATCCTGTCCACGGCTCAGCCTCTCTTCAGGAGATGAATGTGTGGAAGGGGAATCTAATGCGTACACAAATATGACGGATAACACTCCGGTGGCGAGATGATCAGGATCGGCGGTTGGCATCTGACTCCGCACGCCACTTCAACCTCGCGCGATCTAGATCTACTGTAGATACAGTAGATGGATGGGTGCGAAGGGTATCCTTGCGGGGTTTGACCCACATAAAGGCAACCACTATCGATGCATGGATGAAAAGGAAGTTCGCCGTCGGGCCATCGCACTATAACTCTAACTCGAGCGTTTCACGACGTCAGATCCCAACTTCAGAATCTCCATTGCATCCAACCCTTCATTCGACTTTGAGAACTATCTAAGACAGCAGCGAAGCACATTCAAGTCAAAGGAACACACTCAATATATTGCTACACGGACTCTTTTAGTGCTAAGATCTTTAGTACCAGAGCGCCTTGTTCCAGTAGAGACTCTTGGCGTTCGCCAGGTCGTCGTCACTCGTCGTGAACGTGTCGTTGAACACGAGCTCGATGCCGTTGCCAGTCGTGGACTCATTGTACTGCGGCCAGTAGAGCTTGTCGTCGGCCCACATGGTGTTCGGGTTGCCTGTGAGCACGAAGGACATGAGGTACTTCTGCATCATGACGGCGATGGTGGCGTTGACTGAGGACGAGCCTCCCATGCCACCAGCACCAGCGCCACCAGCGAAGCCACTTCCACTCGTCGTCGTCGCCGACCCAGTCGTGAGCTCGCTGTCAGCAGACTCTGAGTCACCTTCGTAGTCATCCTCCGAGGAGTCCGAGGTCTCCTGCATGCGACGAGTCGAGGATGACGAGGACGAGAGCGAGTAGGTGCTGTACCAGTAGTAACTCTGGTCCGTGCCGTGCGTGGCCGATCCGAGAGCCACCTCGGCGTTCCACGTCGTGTTGCCCATGGCGTGCGTGAGCGCGAGGTTCTTGGCTGTGAGGTCGAGCGACTGCTTCATGTCTGCGAAGCGCAGACCGGCGCTGTCGTAGTCAGCCTCCGGGTACAGCTCGAGCAGCTCGTCAACGACGTCGTCAGTGATGGCGGGGAAGAAGATACGCAGGTACGTGGCGACATCGTCCTGCGTGTCGACGCCGCTGTAAGCCTGACTGTTGGCCTCGTGCTGCTCGTGCGAGATAACGACGGGTCCGCTGAAGTTGAAGTGTCCCTGGTAGAAGTTGGCCTCGTACGTGTCGGTGACGATGAGTCCGTCGGGACGCGGCTGGAACTGGTACGTGTAGTCACTCACGACGTCGCTGGCAGCGTCCGTGAGCGTGTCGAAGTCGACTTCGCGCATGCAGTCAATGTGTCCGCCGTCGCAGCCGACGACGCTGGACACGTTCTGCCAGAACTGCTCGACGTGGTGGTGGCCGGCGCCAGGCACGTATCCGGGAGACATGACGTATGCCTTCTGGAAGAGCTGCGGCGCGTTGCCTCCGTAGCGCGTCATCTGGAAGAGCACCTGGGAGCCACCGGCGGAGAAACCCACGGCGGTGATGTCGTCCGGGTTGCCGCCGAAGTTCGAGATGTACTTCTTGGTCCACTCGAAGGCGTGCTGCATATCCCAGACGCACAGGTTGCTCACACCTCCCTCGTGCTGGTACGTGGGTCCTCCTGCGAGACTGGTGATGCCGAGGCGGTAGTTGTATGCGACGAAGACGAAGTCCTTGGAGAGCTCGAAGAGACCCTCGGGCGTGTTCTCGTTCTTGGAGCCACCCGTGAAGCCGCCTCCGTAGGTCCAGACCATGACGGGAAGGTTGCGTCCGGCGGCATCGGCGGGGGCCCACACGTCCATGTACAGGCAGTCCTCGGACGACGAGCAGGAGACGCTCGAGTCGGCGAGGTTGGTGCCGTCGTTGACCTCGGTCTCTTGCGGGGGCCACTCGGGTGCGGCGAAGCGCAGGTCTCCGGTGGGGACGGACGCGAATCGGATGTTCTGGTACTTGTAGTATCCGATGGTGTCGTTACCGGCGGCGGCTCGGACGGTGGTGTAGTCGAGCTCGATCTCTGGCATGGAGGATGACGAGGACGAGGATGTGGATGTGGAGGAAGTAGTCGTGGTGGTAGTTGAGCTAGATGATGATTCATCTGAAGATGTGACCAAGTCGCTCTCTGCTTGAATAGACCCATCGTTTGAGTCGGTTTTCGTTGTTGTTGTCGCAGTGTTGGAAGTCGATGTCGCTGATGTTGGTGAGCTTGCTTTGCATGCATCTGCTGGCAAAGCGATCGTTGCGAGAGCTACTAGGAGTGCGCAGATACGCATGGTGGCGGTGTTTTTTTTTTTCTTGATGTTGGGGGTAGCAGGTGAAAATGGAAGTGACTTGATCGTTTGGGTCAGGAAGTCTGTGCATGGTGGCCTCTTGTTTTGGGAACTCTACATTTACGCAAGCGGCAATCGCGGTTGTAGAGTAAGGATGCGGCATGCCCAACCACTCAAGCGTTCCTGGTGCCGAGCTACGCATCGGTACGCAGCTGCTTCAAGAAGCTTACCACTCCAGAGCACCGAAACGCGGGAGATGTTATGCTGCGTTCGGAGTACTGTACGCTTATGGATCCTCGTTGATCAGCTCAGGCCTGACAGATCCTTACTATCGGTCACCTGTTCAGAACTAATAACTTATATCAGTTTTTAATTGATAAAATACATTAAAGTAATTATCTAACGTAATGATATTTGATATTGACTGTGCTGGCTCTCAGCGACTACGCTCTGAAATTTAGATGAAGCGGTAATCATTCGGATAGCGTTGGAGCCAACGATCCACAGCAAGTGGTGGCCACGTAGGACACCGGCTCGAGGGCATCAGCGAGCTGCAGTGGTCGATTACTCCCACCAATCGGTTGGTTGAAGCGTTGCGGACGCGCTGAGCTTCTCGCGAACCATACGGTATCCCAATAAGATCTGCAGCGCAGTGTTTGGGTGTGGCTGGTATTGGAGAGTTCGAAAAAGACGCATCCGAACCAAAGCACCATTGGTTTCCGTGCTTCTCCTCTTCATTTGAACTTTTAAGCTCGGTAAAACGCGGGCCTTGATGGAATGGCCATTGTGATGTCAGGGGGGCGCTCAATTGAAACCAGCCGAAGCTGAACGGATTCCGTCATCCTGACATGTGCCTATCGAACTCGATCTTTTCGAGCCTGGTACAGCTGTTGATGTAGATTGTCCACAATTCTGCCATTGCACGCAATCGGATCGTGTGGGCACCCATACGGTGCGCAGTTTCGTGGAAGTGCGTCTAGCAAAACATATCCATGGTAACGTCATGCTGTTGTATTCTGGCAAATTGTGCGACAACCAATCGTCGCTTCTTTACCTACATGCCTATACGGACACTATCCATTGGACAAGCCTTACTTTGACACATGGTTGATTCGTCGCTCGAATTGCTGCATGATCCCTCGTCAATGACGGCCCGCAACAACATATCGGTATTTTTGGAGGCTCCAGATCCTTTCACTTTCGAACTTGCCGGTCACACCGAACAACACTTCCGCCAAGGCCGCAGTAACCCACAGCAATGCGCGTCTACTCCACGCTTCTCGCGGCTGCTGCCCTCGCTGCACCGATCTTCGCGGGCACTAGCAGCACCGGAAGCACCACAGTCACCACATCCTCCTCATCGTCGTCCTCCTCCTCCATGCCAGAGATCGAGCTCGACTACACCACCGTCCGAGCCGTCGCCGGTAACGACACCATCGGATACTACAAGTACCAGAACATCCGATTCGCGTCCGTCCCTACCGGAGACCTGCGCTTCGCCGCACCCGAGTGGCCCCCGCAAGAGACAGAGGTCAACGATGGCACCAACCTCGCCGACTCGAGCGTCTCCTGCTCGTCGTCCGAGGACTGCCTGTACATGGACGTGTGGGCCCCCGCCGATGCCGCCGGACGCAACCTTCCCGTCATGGTCTGGACCTACGGAGGCGGCTTCACGGGTGGCTCCAAGAACGAGAACACGCCCGAGGGTCTCTTCGAGCTCTCCAAGGACTTCGTCTTCGTCGCATACAACTACCGCCTCGGCATCACCAGTCTCGCAGGAGGACCCACGTACCAGCACGAGGGAGGTGTGAGCAACCTGTGCGTCTGGGATATGCAGCACGCCTTCGAGTGGACCAAGAAGTACATCTCGAACTTCGGCGGCAACCCGGACGACATCACCGCCGTGGGCTTCTCCGCCGGTGGCTCCCAGGTGCTCTTCCAGATGACGCGCTACGGAGGCAACGCGCCGCAGCTCTTCCAGAAGGCATACGTCATGTCTCCCGGATACGTGCCTGGCGCCGGCCACCACCACGTCGAGCAGTTCTGGCAGAACGTGTCCAGCGTCGTCGGCTGCGACGGCGGACACATCGACTGCATGCGCGAAGTCGACTTCGACACGCTCACGGACGCCTGCCAGCGACGTCGTGAGTGACTACACGTACCAGTTCCAGCCGCGTCCCGACGGACTCATCGTCACCGACACGTACGAGGCCAACTTCTACCAGGGACACTTCAACTTCAGCGGACCCGTCGTCATCTCGCACGAGCAGCACGAGGCCAACAGTCAGGCTTACAGCGGCGTCGACACGCAGGACGATGTCGCCACGTACCTGCGTATCTTCTTCCCCGCCATCACTGACGACGTCGTTGACGAGCTGCTCGAGCTGTACCCGGAGGCTGACTACGACAGCGCCGGTCTGCGCTTCGCAGACATGAAGCAGTCACTCGACCTCACGGCCAAGAACCTCGCGCTCACGCACGCCATGGGCAACACGACGTGGAACGCCGAGGTGGCTCTCGGATCGGCCACGCACGGCACGGACCAGAGTTACTACTGGTACAGCACCTACTCGCTCTCGTCCTCGTCGTCCTCGTCATCCTCAACGTCGGCGTCGACCACGACCACCACGACTTCTGCGTCGTCAGGCTCCTCCTACACGGCTGGAACGGTCAGTGCTGCCGAAGTGGGCACTAGCAGCCAGGGTACCGGAATGGGTGGTGCTGGCTCTATGGGAGGAAGTGGGTTTGCCGGTGGCGCTGGTGCTGGTGGCATGGGAGGTTCGTCCTCTGTCAACGCCACTATCGCCGTCATGATGCAGAAGTACCTCATGTCCTTCGTGCTCACCGGTAACCCGAACACCATGTGGGCCGACGACAAGCTCTACTGGCCGCAGTACAACGAGTCCACGACTGGCAACGGCATCGAGCTCGTGTTCAACGACACGTTCACGACGAGTGACGACGACCTGGCGAACGCCAAGAGTCTCTACTGGAACAAGGCGCTCTGGTACTAGAGAGTTGATGAGAATTGGTTGTTTGTCTGAGTGGAGCTATGATTAGATGTTGAGTTGATGAATGGCACCACGGGTTTTCCAATGCTGATATGCCTTATCCTGAATGCTTTATCGAGATCTTAAGCATCGGTGTCAGCGAAATTGAGCTGGTCATCCTTTGAGACGCTGCCTCCAGCTGGTACTGGCTGCTTCTGTGTCCATACGAGGCTGAAGTGATAATTATGGACCGAATCCACCTGCTCGCGCTCGAGGACCTGTCAAACCATTGTGGCTGCTTGAGTGTCCATGTGGGACAAAATTATCCTCGTCTAAGGGCGAGAAGTTGCATGTCTATATTTGTGGTTCGACTCCAGTCCGAAAGAAGCGCGAGAGAAATACACCACCTGGCGGATTCCTGGGTGCTTCACTTGTGAGCTCTATTGTTAATGCGACCTGCGCAACGTTTTACCGCATGGCCTATGGCGACAGCATGCCATGTGGTGCATGCTGAGGAAATCGCTCCCGCAAAAGTTTTTGGCTTCTACCCGCGCGGCATTCAGCATCCTGGAGTCATAAGACCTTCCCAGAACTGAATTCGCATTGAGGACGCTGGCGGAGTGAATTCGCCTGACAAAACGCACACAGAAACTTTCGCTCGACGCACTGTTCGCAGACTCGCACTCTGCGTACGTACGTAGACGAAGACACTAGCAAGTGTATACACCACCCCAACCGTCTCACGCGGCATCGTGGACACAAACGACACCAAGAGAACGAAGAGACCTGCGCCGACAATGAACAATACTGACGGCGCTCATACGCAGACACCCACACCTCCATCCAGCAAGAGATCAGATGCCGAAACAACGATGGATTGTTTGGGCAAGTCTCAACGAAGCGGATCGGAAGTAAGTGCGGACGCGGCTACCTCGGAGGGAGCAGAGACTGCGGCACTATCGGGGGCAGACTCAGAGGAGGAGTACTCGGATGCTTTGGACGCGTCACCCCCACCAAGCAACATGAGCTACGACTTGTACTACGACGCACTAGAGGCCCCACCGGAGACCATTGCCGCGTACAGCAAGCTCATGGTTCACAATCAACTAAAAAAGCTGAAGTATCAAGGACATGAACTCCATCCCACGGTAGCAAACAATGTAGAGTTCGCAAGCAACCAGCACGAAGGAGACGAAACAAAGAATCGAAAACTCCCAAGTATTGCCATTTCGTCCAATACTACCGACCGTGGGCATCAATCAGCTCCAAGTTCGCCACTTCGGACGCACAGCGAAACTGAAAGAACCCAAGGATTGAATACCGCAGCAACCAATGCTCCTGAGCCTAGTCTACAGCCTATTGGTCAAGTTTTAAAGACTACCACACATGAGGACAAGGATGCGCAGCAGCAACCCGAAGAGACCGAGGCCGTCATGGAAGCCGCGGTGGAGACGGACTGCGTGGCTGAGGTGGCTGAGGTGGCTGAGGTGGAGCCGGAGGTTGAGGCCGAGTTGGTGGCTGTCGAGGAGGCGCAGTTTGAGACGGAAGATGCTGACAGCGTCGCGGTTGACGAGAAGACCGCGGTTGAGCCTACGCTAGAGGCTGCTGCGGTCGACGTCAACGAGGTTGTGACCGAGGAGATTGTGGCCGAAGAGATTGTGGCTGAAGAGACTGTGACCGAAGAGACTGTAACCGAAGAGACTGCGACCGAAGAGATTGTGACCGAAGAGATTGTGACCGATGAAACCGTGACTGAAGAGATTGCTACCGAAGATACTGTGATCGAGGAGACCGTGAATGATCAGGCTGCGGTGGTCGTGAAGGAGATCGAGGCCGAGATCGAGATCGGGATCGAAGCGTCAGTGGAGTCTGTGACGGATGAGGCCTCGGCAAGCGACGAGGCTTCGTTCGCTGTGGGTGCTCTTGGCGCCGCTGTGGCGATCTCATCGTTTGCTGCTGCGGCTACGGTCATGACTGCTGCTAAATCTGACGAGGTTGTCGTCGCTGTTGAGGCTTCCGATGCTGTTGAGACCGTCGAGACCGTCGAGACCGTCGAGGATATTGAGGAGGTCGAGGTGACTGTGGCAGCTGTAAGGACTGAGGAGGTCGAGCATGTCGAACTTGTCGAGACGATTGACGAGGTCGAAGTCGGTGGTGTGAACGACGCTCCTGTAGCGGCTGCGGATGTTGAGTCGGCTGAGTTAACCGAGGAGGTCGAGATCGTTGAGGTGACTGAGGAAACCGAGGCAATCGAGGTGTCCGAAGAAAGTGAAGAAGCCGAAGAGGCCGCTCCCGTCGAAGTGGCTAAGACCGATGAGGCGGCCGAAGAGGCTTTGTCCGAGATTACTGTTGGTGCAGTGATTGAGGCTGCGACTTCAGATAACGACCTGGTTGTCGTGGAGACCGGTGCTATCGACGAAGAAGAGGTTAGTGCTGTCGTCGAGGAGACTGTGGTCAGCACGGCGACGACGGTCGAGGTTGTGGAAGGTCTGGTCGATAACGTGGCCGAGTCAGAGGCTGCGATCGTTGAGACACCGGAGGTCGCTGCGAAGCAGCAACAGGAAGTCAACGAGGATGTCGAAGATGAGGACGAGGATGCGCAGCAGCAACCCGAAGAGACCGAGGCCGTCATGGAAGCCGCGGTGGAGACGGACTGCGTGGCTGAGGTGGCTGAGGTGGCTGAGGTGGAGCCGGAGGTTGAGGCCGAGTTGGTGGCTGTCGAGGAGGCGCAGTTTGAGACGGAAGATGCTGACAGCGTCGCGGTTGACGAGAAGACCGCGGTTGAGCCTACGCTAGAGGCTGCTGCGGTCGACGTCAACGAGGTTGTGACCGAGGAGATTGTGGCCGAAGAGATTGTGGCTGAAGAGACTGTGACCGAAGAGACTGTAACCGAAGAGACTGCGACCGAAGAGATTGTGACCGAAGAGATTGTGACCGATGAAACCGTGACTGAAGAGATTGCTACCGAAGATACTGTGATCGAGGAGACCGTGAATGATCAGGCTGCGGTGGTCGTGAAGGAGATCGAGGCCGAGATCGAGATCGGGATCGAAGCGTCAGTGGAGTCTGTGACGGATGAGGCCTCGGCAAGCGACGAGGCTTCGTTCGCTGTGGGTGCTCTTGGCGCCGCTGTGGCGATCTCATCGTTTGCTGCTGCGGCTACGGTCATGACTGCTGCTAAATCTGACGAGGTTGTCGTCGCTGTTGAGGCTTCCGATGCTGTTGAGACCGTCGAAGATATTGAGGAGGTCGAGGTGACTGTGGCAGCTGTAAGGACTGAGGAGGTCGAGCATGTCGAACTTGTCGAGACGATTGACGAGGTCGAAGTCGGTGGTGTGAACGACGCTCCTGTAGCGGCTGCGGATGTTGAGTCGGCTGAGTTAACCGAGGAGGTCGAGATCGTTGAGGTGACTGAGGAAACCGAGGCAATCGAGGTGTCCGAAGAAAGTGAAGAAGCCGAAGAGGCCGCTCCCGTCGAAGTGGCTAAGACCGATGAGGCGGCCGAAGAGGCTTTGTCCGAGATTACTGTTGGTGCAGTGATTGAGGCTGCGACTTCAGATAACGACCTGGTTGTCGTGGAGACCGGTGCTATCGACGAAGAAGAGGTTAGTGCTGTCGTCGAGGAGACTGTGGTCAGCACGGCGACGACGGTCGAGGTTGTGGAAGGTCTGGTCGATAACGTGGCCGAGTCAGAGGCTGCGATCGTTGAGACACCGGAGGTCGCTGCGGAGCAGCAACAGGAAGTCAACGAGGATGTCGAAGATGAGGACGAGGATGCGCAGCAGCAACCCGAAGAGACCGAGGCCGTCATGGAAGCCGCGGTGGAGACGGACTGCGTGGCTGAGGTGGCTGAGGTGGCTGAGGTGGCTGAGGTGGCTGAGGTGGCTGAGGTGGCTGAGGTGGAGCCGGAGGTTGAGGCCGAGTTGGTGGCTGTCGAGGAGGCGCAGTTTGAGACGGAAGATGCTGACAGCGTCGCGGTTGACGAGAAGACCGCGGTTGAGCCTACGCTAGAGGCTGCTGCGGTCGATGTCAACGATGCTGTGACCGAGGAGGCTGTGACCGAAGAGTTTGTGACTGAAGAGTGTGTGACTGAAGAGATTGTGATTGAAGAGTCTGTGACCGAAGAGTGTGTGACCGAGGAGACCGTGACCGAAGAGATTGTGACCGAAGAGACTGTGACCGAGGAGACCGTGATTGATCAGGCTGCGGTGGTCGTGAAGGAGACCGAGATCGAGATCGAAGCGTCTGTGGAGTCTGTGATGGATGAAGCGTCGGCGAGTGACGAAGCTTCGTTCGCTGTGGGTGCACTTGGCGCCGCTGTTGCAATCTCGTCGTTTGCTGCTGCGGCTACGGTCATGACTGGTGCTGAATCTGAAGAAGTTGTCGACACTGTTGAGGCTACCGATGCTGTTGAGCTCGTCGAGGCTGTTGAGAACTTCGAGACCGTCGAGACCGTCGAGGATATTCAGGAGGCCGAGGTGACCGTGGCAGCTGTGAGGACTGAGGAGGTCGAGCATGTCGAGCTTGTCGAGACGATTGACGAGGTCGAAGTCGGTGCTATGAACGACGCTCCTGTAGCGGCTGCGGAGGTTGAGTCGGCTGAATCGACCGAGGTGGTCGAGATCGTTGAGGTGACTGAGGAAATCGAGGCAATCGAGTCAATCGAGGTGTCCGAAGAAAGTGAAGAAGCCGAAGAGGCCGCTCCCGTGGAAGTGGCCAAGACCGATGAGGCAGACGAAGAGGCTTTGTCCGAGATTACTGCTGGTGTGGTGATTGAGGCTGAGGCTTCGGACAACGACTTGGTTGCCGTGGAGGCCGGTGCTATCGACGAAGAAGAGGTTAGTGCTGTCGTCGAGGAGACTGTGGTCAGCACGGCGACGACGGTCGAGGTTGTGGAGGGTCTGGTCGAGAGCGTGGCCGAGTCGGAGGCTGCGATCGTTGAGACACCGGAGGTTGCTGCGGAGCAGCAGCATGAAGTCAACGAGGATGTCGAAGATGAGGACGAGGATGCGCAGCAGCAACCCGAAGAGACCGAGGCCGTCATGGAAGCCGCGGTGGAGACGGTCTGCGGGGCGGACGTGGCTGAGGTGGCTGAGGTGGCTGAGGTGGCTGAGGTGGCCGAGTTGGTGGCTGTCGAGGAGGCGCAGTTTGAGACGGAAGGTGCTGACAGCGTCGCGGTCGACGAGAAGACCGCGGTTGAGCCTACGCTAGAGGCTGCTGCGGCCGATGTC
This sequence comes from Phytopythium helicoides, assembly GCA_024867545.1. Taxonomy (NCBI): domain Eukaryota; phylum Oomycota; class Peronosporomycetes; order Pythiales; family Pythiaceae; genus Phytopythium; species Phytopythium helicoides. The sequence goes on along the minus strand of JANFNE010000024.1, from coordinate 64,833 downwards.
AACGATGCTGTGACCGAGGAGGCTGTGACCGAAGAGTTTGTGACTGAAGAGTGTGTGACTGAAGAGATTGTGATTGAAGAGTCTGTGACCGAAGAGTGTGTGACCGAGGAGACCGTGACCGAAGAGATTGTGACCGAAGAGACTGTGACCGAGGAGACCGTGATTGATCAGGCTGCGGTGGTCGTGAAGGAGACCGAGATCGAGATCGAAGCGTCTGTGGAGTCTGTGATGGATGAAGCGTCGGCGAGTGACGAAGCTTCGTTCGCTGTGGGTGCACTTGGCGCCGCTGTTGCAATCTCGTCGTTTGCTGCTGCGGCTACGGTCATGACTGGTGCTGAATCTGAAGAAGTTGTCGACACTGTTGAGGCTACCGATGCTGTTGAGCTCGTCGAGGCTGTTGAGAACTTCGAGACCGTCGAGACCGTCGAGGATATTCAGGAGGCCGAGGTGACCGTGGCAGCTGTGAGGACTGAGGAGGTCGAGCATGTCGAGCTTGTCGAGACGATTGACGAGGTCGAAGTCGGTGCTATGAACGACGCTCCTGTAGCGGCTGCGGAGGTTGAGTCGGCTGAATCGACCGAGGTGGTCGAGATCGTTGAGGTGACTGAGGAAATCGAGGCAATCGAGTCAATCGAGGTGTCCGAAGAAAGTGAAGAAGCCGAAGAGGCCGCTCCCGTGGAAGTGGCCAAGACCGATGAGGCAGACGAAGAGGCTTTGTCCGAGATTACTGCTGGTGTGGTGATTGAGGCTGAGGCTTCGGACAACGACTTGGTTGCCGTGGAGGCCGGTGCTATCGACGAAGAAGAGGTTAGTGCTGTCGTCGAGGAGACTGTGGTCAGCACGGCGACGACGGTCGAGGTTGTGGAGGGTCTGGTCGAGAGCGTGGCCGAGTCGGAGGCTGCGATCGTTGAGACACCGGAGGTTGCTGCGGAGCAGCAGCATGAAGTCAACGAGGATGTCGAAGATGAGGACGAGGATGCGCAGCAGCAACCCGAAGAGACCGAGGCCGTCATGGAAGCCGCGGTGGAGACGGTCTGCGGGGCGGACGTGGCTGAGGTGGCTGAGGTGGCTGAGGTGGCTGAGGTGGCCGAGTTGGTGGCTGTCGAGGAGGCGCAGTTTGAGACGGAAGGTGCTGACAGCGTCGCGGTCGACGAGAAGACCGCGGTTGAGCCTACGCTAGAGGCTGCTGCGGCCGATGTCAACGATGCTGTGACCGAGGAGGCTGTGACCGAAGAGTTTGTGACTGAAGAGTGTGTGACTGAAGAGATTGTGATTGAAGAGTCTGTGACCGAAGAGTGTGTGACCGAGGAGACCGTGACCGAAGAGATTGTGACCGAAGAGACTGTGACCGAGGAGACCGTGATTGATCAGGCTGCGGTGGTCGTGAAGGAGACCGAGATCGAGATCGAAGCGTCTGTGGAGTCTGTGATGGATGAAGCGTCGGCGAGTGACGAAGCTTCGTTCGCTGTGGGTGCACTTGGCGCCGCTGTTGCAATCTCGTCGTTTGCTGCTGCGGCTACGGTCATGACTGGTGCTGAATCTGAAGAAGTTGTCGACACTGTTGAGGCTACCGATGCTGTTGAGCTCGTCGAGGCTGTTGAGAACTTCGAGACCGTCGAGACCGTCGAGGATATTCAGGAGGCCGAGGTGACCGTGGCAGCTGTGAGGACTGAGGAGGTCGAGCATGTCGAGCTTGTCGAGACGATTGACGAGGTCGAAGTCGGTGCTATGAACGACGCTCCTGTAGCGGCTGCGGAGGTTGAGTCGGCTGAATCGACCGAGGTGGTCGAGATCGTTGAGGTGACTGAGGAAATCGAGGCAATCGAGTCAATCGAGGTGTCCGAAGAAAGTGAAGAAGCCGAAGAGGCCGCTCCCGTGGAAGTGGCCAAGACCGATGAGGCAGACGAAGAGGCTTTGTCCGAGATTACTGCTGGTGTGGTGATTGAGGCTGAGGCTTCGGACAACGACTTGGTTGCCGTGGAGGCCGGTGCTATCGACGAAGAAGAGGTTAGTGCTGTCGTCGAGGAGACTGTGGTCAGCACGGCGACGACGGTCGAGGTTGTGGAGGGTCTGGTCGAGAGCGTGGCCGAGTCGGAGGCTGCGATCGTTGAGACACCGGAGGTTGCTGCGGAGCAGCAGCATGAAGTCAACGAGGATGTCGAAGATGAGGACGAGGATGCGCAGCAGCAACCCGAAGAGACCGAGGCCGTCATGGAAGCCGCGGTGGAGACGGTCTGCGGGGCGGACGTGGCTGAGGTGGCTGAGGTGGCTGAGGTGGCTGAGGTGGCCGAGTTGGTGGCTGTCGAGGAGGCGCAGTTTGAGACGGAAGGTGCTGACAGCGTCGCGGTCGACGAGAAGACCGCGGTTGAGCCTACGCTAGAGGCTGCTGCGGCCGATGTCAACGATGCTGTGACCGAGGAGGCTGTGACCGAAGAGTTTGTGACTGAAGAGTGTGTGACTGAAGAGATTGTGATTGAAGAGTCTGTGACCGAAGAGTGTGTGACCGAGGAGACCGTGACCGAAGAGATTGTGACCGAAGAGACTGTGACCGAGGAGACCGTGATTGATCAGGCTGCGGTGGTCGTGAAGGAGACCGAGATCGAGATCGAAGCGTCTGTGGAGTCTGTGATGGATGAAGCGTCGGCGAGTGACGAAGCTTCGTTCGCTGTGGGTGCACTTGGCGCCGCTGTTGCAATCTCGTCGTTTGCTGCTGCGGCTACGGTCATGACTGGTGCTGAATCTGAAGAAGTTGTCGACACTGTTGAGGCTACCGATGCTGTTGAGCTCGTCGAGGCTGTTGAGAACTTCGAGACCGTCGAGACCGTCGAGGATATTCAGGAGGCCGAGGTGACCGTGGCAGCTGTGAGGACTGAGGAGGTCGAGCATGTCGAGCTTGTCGAGACGATTGACGAGGTCGAAGTCGGTGCTATGAACGACGCTCCTGTAGCGGCTGCGGAGGTTGAGTCGGCTGAATCGACCGAGGTGGTCGAGATCGTTGAGGTGACTGAGGAAATCGAGGCAATCGAGTCAATCGAGGTGTCCGAAGAAAGTGAAGAAGCCGAAGAGGCCGCTCCCGTGGAAGTGGCCAAGACCGATGAGGCAGACGAAGAGGCTTTGTCCGAGATTACTGCTGGTGTGGTGATTGAGGCTGAGGCTTCGGACAACGACTTGGCTGCCGTGGAGGCCGGTGCTATCGACGAAGAAGAGGTTAGTGCTGTCGTCGAGGAGACTGTGGTCAGCACGGCGACGACGGTCGAGGTTGTGGAGGGTCTGGTCGAGAGCGTGGCCGAGTCGGAGGCTGCGATCGTTGAGACACCGGAGGTTGCTGCGGAGCAGCAGCATGAAGTCAACGAGGATGTCGAAGATGAGGACGAGGATGCGCAGCAGCAACCCGAAGAGACCGAGGCCGTCATGGAAGCCGCGGTGGAGACGGTCTGCGGGGCGGACGTGGCTGAGGTGGCTGAGGTGGCTGAGGTGGCTGAGGTGGCTGAGTTGGTGGCTGTCGAGGAGGCGCAGTTTGAGACGGAAGGTGCTGACAGCGTCGCGGTCGACGAGAAGACCGCGGTTGAGCCTACGCTAGAGGCTGCTGCGGCCGATGTCAACGATGCTGTGACCGAGGAGGCTGTGACCGAAGAGTTTGTGACTGAAGAGTGTGTGACTGAAGAGATTGTGATTGAAGAGTCTGTGACCGAAGAGTGTGTGACCGAGGAGACCGTGACCGAAGAGATTGTGACCGAAGAGACTGTGACCGAGGAGACCGTGATTGATCAGGCTGCGGTGGTCGTGAAGGAGACCGAGATCGAGATCGAAGCGTCTGTGGAGTCTGTGATGGATGAAGCGTCGGCGAGTGACGAAGCTTCGTTCGCTGTGGGTGCACTTGGCGCCGCTGTTGCAATCTCGTCGTTTGCTGCTGCGGCTACGGTCATGACTGGTGCTGAATCTGAAGAAGTTGTCGACACTGTTGAGGCTACCGATGCTGTTGAGACGAATGCTGCCAAGTTGAATGAGTACGTGTCAAGTATTGACACGTCCTCGATAGACTTTCATCGAGCTCATCAAGTTTTTGAACGTGTTCTTGGTGACACCAAGCCCAATGACCATTCTTCTGAGAAGAAAAGTGAGGAAGCAAAAGTCTCTACTCTAAAGGATTATGTAGTTGAAGAGGACATTTTCGCTACCAAACCTGCTGCTGTTATTACAGATGAGTCTGCTATCAGTGAGAACGGCAAAGATAGTGCGGGAGCATTCCTATCTGACGAGGTTGATGAGACCGAGGCATCAGGTGTTGAAATAGCTGAAGTGGCCAAGCTGCATGCAACTACCGAGATGGACTGTCAAATGGAAAGTATTGAAGGCCCTGCTTCTGTCGAGGGCTTGGACACGGTTGAAAATGGGGAGGCTGAGATTGTGACAGAAGAGTCCGATACGAAGACAAGTGGGACGGCTGAAGAAAAGGTTGAAGGCGCAGATGTTCATGAAGAGGTCTTCGACAACAAGTCTCTTTCGGCTCTCGGCGACGAAGAACATAATTTTGACGTCGTTGCTGAGAATGCGTTGGAAGTCGATTCGTCTCTGAACAATGTGAAGAGCTCAAATTCGACCAATGAGGCCGACGAAGCATTGGACACATTTGATTCCCTCCAAACACTGGTTCCTTGCGCGTTTGCGGTTGATAATGTTCACCAACTGGCTGACTCCGGAGAGGTCTCTGTTTCAGTCGCCGAAACTGAGGATATGTCAATTGGTGGCGTTGACGAATATGAAGAGGCCGTCGCGAATGAAACGATTCTGGCCGTCGCTGAGGAAGATGAAGGTGAGACCGACGACCAGACAAGTTACCAGATTGGCAGTGGTGGGGTTGTAGAGGTTGCCTCCGAAGGACGCCGTTTCAGTGAGTACCAACCGCAAAAGCGCTCTAGCATCTTCGGCCCAGATGGGTATGTGCGATCTTCGTTGCCAGCAGTTCCGACAACAATATCTCCGTCGTACGGTATCTACGGCTTCTCTGTGGTCAAGGGCGTTGTGATGTACCACATTCATATGGTTGAAGACGCAGCCTCTCATCAGCGGTCTCCGATCCTGTTCAAACGTTTCTCGCAGTTTAGCGCGCTGTACGCCCAGCTCCGAGATTCCGATCTTCCTCACGTAGAAGAGCTACCTCCGTTCCCGAAAGTCACACTTGGTACATTCTTGCGCGGCCGACAAAGCAAGAAGACGATTGAAGTGCGCGAGAAAGCGTTTGTCAAAATTTTGAGCTTCATCTCGGAGCACAGAGAGCTGCGCGAGAGCAGCATCTTCCAGAAGTTTATCGTGCGATAAGCTTATTTATGGATACGATGTGTGCGTGTGAAGTGTTGAGTCCAGTAGTGAGACCAAACGCATGCGCGCAGTGCGAGCGCGCGCCTGCTTGAGGCCTGGTAAAATAAATTGTTGTTGATAATCCTAATGGATGTATTCGAACCGCTTGTAAGCATCAGTATCCGTAAGCAACCTGAAGACGCACAGGTCCCAAGACGTTGCCTCTTGGCGAATGGATCCTTTTCCATTGTTGAAGTCCAGCCGTAAGGCCTGGACAGGGAAATTACACCTCAGAGCTTGTAGAAATTACTCCCGCAAGCTTGGCCGATCAACAACTTTGAGTCGGTGGAAGAAAGAGGCGCTGTTAGGGTGCGACAAGCTGGTATGTAGTTTGCGCGCAGGTTTGTTGATTGACACAAAACCACCAGTGCAGGCTGAGAAAATCTGACTATCTGTCAGTGGCAAAGCACCGGCGGAGGTGTTTGCGCTGAAGTGTGTCTGTGAAAATTCGTCTGTAGTCTGTGCGGTCTCTCGGGCTCCGTGACCAACGCTTAAGGACTCCTCTCCAAAGTTGACACTCGCAATCTAAGCGTCCTCAGCCAGGCCGAATTTGTGCATTGAATCAGCTCGGGGCGGCTCGCTCCACAAAAAAAGCTTGATGTGTGTCGAGTCCTCGCGGTTGAACTTCAACTCGGCCGTGGAGTGATCCGATCGAGTCAGCGCAAATTTGTCGTGCTCGTCATGTTCGCAAGCCGCCACGGTGTCCTCTGCCGCGCCGGCAGAGAGCCCCTGCGACGCCATGTGGCTCCGGGTTCACGCGAACGCAACGGGCACGTTTACCACGTCCTGACACGCACGCGGCGCAGCCATTTCTCACGGTCCGCCGTGGTTCGCGTTTGACGCCGAATTTCGACACAATCGCCGGCGGTTCTCTCGGCGTTTGTATGTGGCCGCGGTTTATCGAATTGGCCGCTGTCGCAGCCCCGACTCTACCGAGCCGCATGGTCGGCGCGCGTTCCCGGTCCACAACCCGACGACGGCCGGTCCGCGCGGCCGTCCGCGTCCACACGGCCAGCCGGCGGCTCACCGAGCAAGCGGCCAGTTTAGAAATCCCAACGCGCGCAGCACCCGCCGAGCCTCTTTGCCAGTATGGGGTGCAGCCAGTCCAAGCCCGCGGACGTGTCCGTGCCCGCCCCCGCGCCTGCGGCCGCGCCTGTGGACGCTGTGGACGCTGTGGCCGCGCCTGTGGCCGCTGTGGACGAGCCCGCTGTGGACAGTGTGGACGCTGTGGACGCGGCTGCGGACGAGGCCGAGGACGACGCCGTGGCCGCGGAGCTGCCGCCGCCGTCCACGAACGCCGCGGCCGCCGCCCCGGGCGTCGAGGTGCCCGCCAGCGTGCGCGCCAACTACTCGTCGTTCACGATCTCGTTCATCGACCCGACGGTCAGCGCGCCCACGAGCGCCACCACCGAGCCCAACATCGCGTCCTCAGCCGGTAACGCGCTCGTCCTGGACGCCGACTCGCCGCCAGTGTCTGAGGACAAGCAGGCCGCGGGCCAGGAGGAGATCAAGGCCGAGGAGACCGTTGCTGAAGAGACCAAGGCTGCTGAGACTGTTGTTGAAGAGACCAAGGCTGCTGAGACCGTTGTTGAAGAGACCAAGGTTGCTGAGACTGTTGTTGAAGAGACCAAGGCTGCTGAGACCGTCGTTGAAGAGACCAAGGCTGCTGAGACCGTTGTTGAAGAGACCAAGGCTGCTGAGACCGTGGAGGAGGTCAAGGTGGAGGAGCCCAAGGTTGAAGAGGCCGTTGTCGTGGAGGAGCCCAAGATCGAGGAGCCCAAGATCGAGGAGCCCAAGGCCGAGGAGTCTAAGGTTGAGGAGGTGGCTGTTGCGGAGACCGAGGTCGCGGCGCCGGCCGAAGCGGTCGTGGTGGAGGAGGCCAAGGTCGAGGTCCAGGCTGAGGCGGTTGAGGAGCAGGCGCCGGCGAGCGCGACGACGGAGGAGCCGGTCGCCTCGACCGCTGCCAACGAGTCCACGGCTGAGGCTGCCGCTGTCGAGGCGGTTGAGGAGCCCAAGAAGGAGGAGGAGCAGGCCGCCGGAGCCGCGACGGAGGATGCGAGCGAGGCCGTTGTCGAGGCCGTTGTCGAGGAGGCTGCGCCAGTTTCCCCTGCGGCTGAGGTCCAGGTCGAGGCTAGCGTAGAGGCCGAGGCGGTTGTGGTGGAGGCTGCACAGACTGAGGCCGAGCCGGCCCCGGCTGTCACTGAGCCTGCCGTCGAGCCTGCTCCTGTTGCTGTTCCCGCTGCTGAGCCCGTCGTTGAGGCTGTCGCTGAGCCGGTTGAGGTTGCCGAGCCGGCCGCTGAGTCGGTTGTCGAGACTGCCGCTGAGCCGGTTGCCGAGCCCGCCGCTGAGCCAGTTGTCGAAGCCGCTGCTGAGCCAGTTGTCGAGACTGCCGCTGAGCCAGTTGTCGAGGTCGCTGCCGAGTCGGTTGTCGAGCAGGTGGCTGAGACGGTTGCCGAGCAGGTGGCTGAGCCTGCTGCTGAGGCGGTTGCTGAGGTTGCCGCCGCGCCGGTTGTTGAGTCTGCTGTTGAAGTCGCTGCTGAGCCGGTCGTCGAGCCCGCCGCCGAGCCCGCCGCCGAGCCCGCCGCCGAGCCTGTCGTTGAGGCTGCTGCGGAGCCTGTCACTGAGGCTGCGACAGAGCCTGTCGTTGAGGCTGCGACAGAGCCTGTCGCTGAGGCTGCTGCCGAGGCTACGGCCGAGGTCTCCGTCGAGCCCGTGGTCGAGGCGGCTCCTGTTGCCGCTGAGCCTGTTGCCGAGCCCGCTGCTACGGTCGCCACCGTTGACGCGGAGGCCGAGCTCGAGGGTAACACGACTTCGGAGGACGACGAGGCGGACGAGGCCGCTCCGGCTGCCGAAAAGGCCGCGACTGTCGTTGCGGATGAGCCGGAGAAGGAGAAGGCCCCAGCCGCTGCTGCCAATTAGAGCGCGAGCTCATGAACGTGCTGACGTCCACAGCCGCACGCGCGAATCTGTTTAGAAGCTATGAGTTTGCATTTTTCAATATTTAGATTGGCGCCGCGAGGATGTCATGCCTCGCAGAAAGAGAAGAGATGACGAGAACGATGATAAATACAAGGCGACTGTGGATAGCAACCTTGTGGCTGCCTTGGTGATGTCGTGCCTGCAACACTAGACCAGCACGGCGTCTGCGTCGATCGAATCCAAAGACGACGAGTCTCGGCTCTCACCAACTCGACCACGACGTCGGTGCAATGTTGCAGTGGCTATCGATACATGACGCCGCTCGCGTCTAGGACTTGGCCTTAGACTCCATCGCGTGGAATTTGCAGGAGCTGTAGATCGGTCTGCTGGTGTCTGGACGTCATCAATGGCTAGGTCAGGGTGCGTGAGGGATCGCCACAACCGTGTGGCCGCCCGTGTGGTTGATCGTTGAGGACGTACTGACAATGCAATCGTTGCCGTCACCTCTACCCGCTCGCACTGGGCGATGGCCTCATCTAGCCGCTCTACGAACTCGTTCCTTTCATGCGCTGATTCAAAGAACAGCACATACTGCCGTCTGGGTCGAAACGGAAGCGATCCGCTGTGTCGCCACCGCCCGAGAGTGTTTCGTCCAGATGTAGAGGACGAGGCTGACGTGCGGCCGTTGCTTCCGATGGCAACGGCATTTGACGGTTGAGGCTCGTTATCTGACGCCGACCCACCACTGCTTCGACCAGTTCCAGGTTTCACTGGGCGTCGTAGTGTAGCAGGGGTGAGATGATGGCAGCGACAACGCCCTGCCTTGGCTGCAGTCATTCGCAGTGTTCGTAGTTCTTCTTCCTCCATCTCACCGGACCTGCGGTCGATTGCAGCGCACGACAGGCAGATCTGCCGACGGATCTGCAGTTTGTGGGCGTTCTTCTTGGCCATTAGCAAAGCGTCCGAGAGCAGGATGAGGCGAGACGGCTCACCTTGGCCGTCCACAGGCACTTTAGTCCCTCCGGATAGGCACTCGTGAAGGTCCTCATTGTCAACATGCCGCCATAGTCGAGCCCACAACGCGACCCACCGTCGTAACCATGGCCATCGTGGTCCGTCTCGACCAACACGAACAGTGGCAGTGGCCTCACACACGAATGCTCGAGCAGGTCGCAAGAGTCGTACACGAACTCGGTGACTGCCTTTGGTCCCGAGAGTAGCGTCTAGCTCAAGCAGCCGTGCATTGTTCTGAGCGTCACGAACACGCAAGTTGACGAGCTCAGACACTCGCTCGACTGCATTGAAAGCGTCACGTATGATCTTTGAATCAGCAATAGCGACTTGTTCGGCGAGCGAACGCAGCAGCATAGGATACCGACAGATGCGTTGCACAGGTTTGATAAGCTCGGAGAGCACGCCCGGGTAGCTGAGCTCGGCTACACTTGCACCAGCATTTCCATCAACACTTGAATCTAGCATCCAAGGCAGTTTCTTGTGTAGCGCATTGAGCTCATCTGTTGCCGGTCTATGAGCCGCGCAGTAGACGGCGTAGATCTTAAAGAATTCTGCCATGCGCAGGAATGCTCGCCCCACAAGCTCGACTGTGGTCTCAGGGATTAGCGAGATTTGGTTCGGATGCGGATCAAAGTGTTCAGGTGTCATGGCGTCAAGCAATTCTTCATGCACGCCTAGCAGGAATGTAGCAGCACGGTGTAACTCTGCAACTGGGCCAAGAGCAATATCTGCGGCTGCTGCTCGTTCGTCCAGCGACGCGAAGAAGCCGTCGACAAGACGACGCAAGTCATCCACGTACTCTTCCTCGGTAGTACGCAGCTCGCAGCAGAGGCGCTGGGCAGGCGTCCAGTGTCGCTTGCCTGGGCTGTTGAGTGCTGATAAATGTCGTAGCACGCGTGGAGATCGAGCGTCTTCTGCTGCTGACAGCGATGTTGTCGCATCTCGAAAAGAACAAACCGGGACGGTTGGAGTTGTTGATCGGCGCTGGTCCAGGCGGTAGCGCGGGCGCACGGCATCAACAGAGAGCCGTCGATGTCGGCGCTTGGAGTCGCTATCGATTGGCGCATCCTCGCGCTGGTTACCCACAAACCCCAACGCGAGCGGCAGCGAAAGCTCCTCGGCGCGTGTCTTCGGCGAGGCAATCCCCTCAAGGCGAGGGGTCTCGTCCCTAGAGAGAGCGGAGGGCATGCGCGAGGCTGGAGAGGCTGAGAGAGCGGTGAAGCCTGGCTAATGACACTGTTTATCTAGCTCGAGATGACCGCCATCGCGTGCAGCCAGGTGCTCGGTCATACGCCGTCGAGAGTAGTGTAATGAATATGCAGTGGCTCCCCTCTCCACCCGCAAGCAAGAGCGTAAAAATACAGCCAAGCGCGCGAGGACGAGCCTCTCGTCGCTATAAATGCCCATCAATGCAAGTTGAAGTGCGCTTCAACCAAAGCCTCGGTGGGCCACACATCCGTAGCTCTTCGTTTCGACTACCCGATAGTCAAATCCCGCCTCCACGCAGTGCCATCCATTTCAAACCCGCAAGCGTCATGGGCAAGCGGCAGGGCGGCGGCGCCAAGCGCTCGCGGCCGACGGCCAAGCGTGCGGGGCTGGCGCTGGCCATGAGCAGCCACCGGCCGGGCGCCAAGGCGTCGGCGGGCAATGGGCAGGCGCTGGCGCCTCCCAAGCTCGCGGTGGCCAGCAAGCTGACGCAGAAGCGCGAGGAGCTACGCAAGCAGCAGGTGGCTCGGCACCGCGCCAAGACGACGGCGGGCTCGCTGGAGGAGCTGGTGGGCGCTGCGGCACAGACCAACGCGGCGTTCGAGAAGAAGGCGGCGGCCGAGGGCGAGCAGGGCGGCGCCGGAAAGGCGTTCGAGCTGTCCGACAGCTCGAGGAGAGCGTACATGAAGGAGCTGAGGAAGGTCGTGGACCGCGCAGATGTCATATTGGAGGTGCTGGACGCCAGAGACCCCGTGGGGTGCAGAGCGTTGGAGATGGAAGACGCCATCTGCCGCAGACCAGGCAAGAAGCTAGTGCTCGTGCTCAACAAGATCGACCTCGTGCCTCCACACATTCTGCAGCCGTGGCTGCACTACCTGCGCGGCTTCTACCCGACGGTGGCCTTCAAGGCGTCCACGCAGAGTCAGGCGAATCGTCTGAGTACGGCAGTGACGGGCAAGGCCGACCACCTCGCACGACTCACGGAGGGCGGCGCCGACATGGTCTTCGGCAGCAAGGCAGTCGGCACGGATGCGCTTATGCAGCTGCTCAAGAACTACTGCCGTAACCACCAGGTCAAGACGGCCATCACGGTCGGCGTTATAGGATACCCGAACGTTGGTAAGAGCTCTGTCATCAACTCGCTCAAGCGCAGCAAGGCTGCGGGTGTGTCGTCGACTGCTGGCCACACGCGCGTCATGCAGGAGATCCACATCGATTCCAAGATCAAGCTGCTGGACTGCCCCGGCATTGTGTTTGATCACTCGGACGCGCAGGCGTTGCTGTTGCGCAACTGTATCAACACCGACACCATGACGGACCCCGTCGGCGCTGTGCAGGTGCTTCTCGAGCGTTGCGACGTTGCGCAACTCGCCCAGCTGTACAAGCTCCCAACAGCAAACTTCAGTGATGTCATTGCTTTCCTTGTGGCAGTTGCCGGTGCCAAGGGCAAGCTTGGCAAGGGCGGTGTGCCAGACCGTCTTGCGGCTGCGCGCATCGTGCTACAGGACTGGAACCGTGGCAAGATCCCGTTCTTCACACCTCCACCTACGACTGGTACCAGCGCTCAAAACGAGGGTGCTGTTGTGTTGGATGCACAGATTGTCGAGTCTTTCAGCGATGCGTTCGACGTTGATAGCGTGCTCAACCCGACCAGCATTTTCCTGTCTGAGCACTCGGAGAGCGCGCGATTAGGTCCGGCCATGAGCGTTGGCACGACGAATGCAGCGGATTCTGATCCAGCACTTGCTCCTCAAACTTCAAAGATGGATGAAGTGATGCGGACACTTCGCGACTCGGACTCAGAAGCGAGCGACGACGACGATAGCGATGAGGACATGGAAGACGATAGTGCCGACGCTGTCGATATGCTCCAGCACCAACAGAACCAGAAGTGGACAGCTGATCCACTCAACCCCATGACTGCACAAGCGACTCGACGGAAGGCCAAGGCAATGCGCAAGCTCAAGCGTCGTGCCGCACGGCAACAGCTTGGCGCAATGGCCGAGTCGTCCATTAGTGCGCAGTTCGAAGACAGCGTTGCAGTCGCCTTCGGTGGGATTTAGAATCTGTAAAAACGACATCAGTTCTTATATTGAGTTAGTTGTGGAATGTAATGCCGTTGCGATCGAGAGTTGACGCCACCGTCTGACGCGAGGACTTGACGCCAACAGATCGAAGATCCGAAATAAACTCTGGTAGCGATAGCGGCTGTAGCAGCAGTACGCGCTCGTACAGCGCCTCGTTCGCACGGAGAGCCTCCAAAATACGCACCTCGGGTTCATCAGTAGGGCTCGTACCTCGCCGAGGCTCCTCATCAGTGCAGTCTTCCTCGGACGTAGACATCGGTTCATCGTCACAATCCGTTGGATTTACTGGTAGCTGCGTAGATACATCGTTGGCTGCGCTGCTTTCCGTTGAATTGGTAGTTAACTCATCGTCCAAGTCATCGGCACGACGCGGTGATAATTCGGCTGGTTCCGTTGACTGCAGAATTACTGCTTCTTCGCTTTCAGTAGAAGATTCATTCTGGTCAGGCGTATCTGCCTCCAATGCAGTTGCAGGAATGCCGGAGTCGCTGTCCGCTTTCTCGCTCAGTCGACCCTGACTCTGGGCAGTTGGAGCTCTTTCCACGTCGGATTCCGAATCCGAAATCGAGATGACACTTTCGTCGTGAGAATCATCATCGTGGCCACACGCAAGCTGTGTCTGGGCAAGTCCCTTTCGGCTGTGTCCGACATTCCCATTGAATAAGACCTCCTCGTCATCCAAAAGCTCGATTATCGCATTCAATGCACCGACGTCACCTCCAAAGCTGCGAGTTTTGTCGTCAAGAACCCTTTGCATCGTGGTCTCCAAGTAGGTACATACTTCCTGGCGCTCATGATCCAGTAGCCCATCGTCAGAAATGTCGGGCTGTGTCATCATCGACTGAAGTAAGTCTTTCACAGATCCAGATTTTTGCGCATTTTTGACTGCATCTATTGCATCGCGTAGAGCGTCCGGGTCCTGCTCACGAATGAAGGCCATATTGTCCTCCCATCGAGGAAAAGCTCGCTTCACAGATTCAGGAGGGTTGTCCACAATAGCCACCTGCTCTTCAGGATCTGAATTCCGTATTCGCTCAGACGAGTCTGCAGCACTGGCTTTGACGACAGCCATCGATTCATCAATGACTTTAGTTGTTTTGTCATTATTCTCACCGACTCTCCCACTTTCAACAGTCTTGTCCTCTGGTGGCGGTAGGAACGGGAGAAGCACGCTGTTGTAATACACCTGGCGCTCCTGTGCATCAAAAATCGGCTTTTGCGCCGCACGATCCCAAAAAGGAACTCGGTCACCAACTAGATAATCATCCGCCTTGTCATCGTGCAGCTCATCTTGACTCAAGGATGGAGATCTTGGTGATTCCAGTGCCCTCTCTTCTCCATTTGCCCATCGCCGGCGAGTTGGTCGCCGTCTTTTAGATTGGCATACTTCCGTACTTTCACGATCACGAGGAAACATCACATCCAGCGCTCGCTCGAGCTGTAAGAGCACCCGAACCTCCTCAGGCGGCCTCACTCTCGATTTGCGGAGCTTTGCCGCCTTTTTCTCGAGCTTCGCCATTGACTTTATGAGAGCCGAGCGCTTCTTGGTTAACTTCGCCATCTGTGCGTCAACCTGCTCGAGCTCCTGCCGCACAAGAGCGAGTTGCATCTCAGCCTGGCGATCTGCACTGACCATTGACTTGGATAGTGCTAGCGCCAGCGTCAACTGTTCTTGTTCTGGTTCGAGGCCAGCTCGCCGTTTCCGCTTCTTTCCAGGTTGGCGCGTCGGTTGATCGACATGCGACTGAATTGCTAGCGACGATAATGCAGCCTCTTGTCGGCCATCTAGACACGCGTTGATGTGTAGCTGCTGCTCCATCACGTCCAGCATCCCGAGCCACCGGCCGCACACCATGCATGTCACCTTCTTACTCGCTGCCACCTCCTCCGCGCGCTTTACCATGCCCTTAGGCGACTCGAACACATCGTCTTCTGCTGTCTCCTTCTTTTCAACAAGCACTTCGCGCGGCTCCTTCTCGGGTTCAAGCTCCTGGGCGTCTTCCTCCTCGGTCTTCCTCTCGTCTGACAAAATCTCCTCAGACTTCGCCTCTTCATCTAGAACCACCACCTCCTCCTCCTCTGTATTGACCTTTTCAGCTTCCTGCGCCACAACCACCGCACTCTCCTCTGTCTTGCTCTCTTCTGGCTGCTTCATCACTACGTCGTCCCCCTCCTTGGCTTGGTGCGGAACAAACAGCACGCGAACGATGGACCGGCCGAGGCTCAGCAGGTCTCCATCCGCTACCGCGCAGTCCTCCATAGGCGTCAGGGGCTGCTCATTCAGCTTGGACCCGTTGGTGCTCTTGACATCTCGCAGCGCCACGTTATCCTCGCCATTCCCCTCGACCAGCCGCAGCTCGGCGTGCGCGCTCGACACCTCCAAGTCGCGCAGCAGCCGCAATCCGCAGCGTTTGCGCCTGCCGATGGCCAGCAGGAGGCCGTCGGAGCCGCTGGGGGCGTCGGAGGACGCTGGAGGACGGCGAAGACGACACGCCACGGCCTGCAGGCCCGCGTGCGGCCCCCGCGTGACCACGCAGCGCACGCAGCAGCGCGCCGCCATGGGCGCTTTGGCGCGCGCAGGAAGCCTTGGCTCGAGTATGCGATAGTGAAGCCCAGTCACACTATTGTAGCTTCAAGGAAATGTATTTCTACGAGTGTTTTAGATTTTGTATGTATCTTTTACTGTATCTAACTATGAAGGTTATCGTATTCGAAAAGTATGCTGGGGTTAGTTTTGAAGTCATCAACCGCGTTTTCATCGATTGATTCGCTCCATGTCGATTGTGTAGAGCTCGAATGCTTTGTTCACAGCGTTTAATGGCTGGAGGAAAGCTCGATCGGGTGTCCAGGTCTTTGGTTGGTGACCTCTGCTTGGCTCCATCAAGACTTCTGTATTCACGGTACACTATTTTTCTGTGTTCTTGTACTAGAAAGGTTCGGTATTCTCAGTTGAGCGAGATCGCTAACAGTTATCCCCTGGTTGTCAGCGAAAGCCGAAATGCGCATACGTGGTTGTGGGGACGCTTTCAGGCTCTGTCATGTCGAGTTCGTGTTTGCGTTCTCGTCGTCGCCAAAAGAATGCAATTTGACGCCCACCATGGCAATGTTCAACCACGACAACAGCGATGCTCGTGGAGCAGCCTGCACCGTGAAGTTGACGGGTGGCGCACAATCCACAAAGCGACTTGAGAACGCATATACATGAACTTTTCCTGCACGCGGCTGCGCTCAAACTTCAACCGCCGGGGAATCAAGTCCCAAAGACCACTCACCACGGCCCATCGTCAATCGCATCGATGCCTGCTCACCTACAAGCCTCAAGCCGAGCAAGAGAGCGAGCAGCTCGCACCCGGTGCGAAATGATGCACTCAATCACGAAAGGCGTCGAATGTACAGTACGATTGGCGTCGCCCCCGTTCAATCCAATTTGCTGAGTCCAGCTGGATGAGTGTACCGCTTCATTGAGAAAGGGGGTGTTGCGAACTTTGGGATTGTGAGCGAGGCGTTGATGCGTCCTGGCTTACAAAATCCAAGTCGTTTGAACCGGCTGTCACGCTTCTTTCGCGAGCGTGACCCGCACCACCCGACTACCAAAACTTGCCAATATCAGTATACTGATTTTGATCACCTAAAGTTTGTTCACAGTGTGGGCCGAGCACAGCAGCTCCCTCCACACACGCACGCACGCAGATGAGCTCGCAGTTCCCCGTCGGCGGCAGATCAGCCGTCGTTTTGCGCTTTAGTCGCGGCTTTTAATCCTTCGTGCCTTAATTTGTGCCCGCGCACGCCTGTTTGCGTTTCATTGATCTCGATTGATGGTCGATCGCAGTGCGAAGACGTGGTCTGATGTGAATCGCATCGTGTGATGGATGACATCAGCGCTGTCGCACGCACAGATCGCTCAACCTAGACGGTGCAAGTTGCTTCGCGTGGGATTAACGGAGATTAACGTAACCTGCATCCGGGGTCATCGTGTACGTAATGTTGATACTGCACATGTGTGCGAGCATCCCGTGCTCATCCGTGAGGCAATGCCCGTACAGTAGCTTGCAATCGAGCCCAGTCGTTTCGCTTTTCAATCTCTGAAAGATCTGCATCTCCAATCGCCAATTCTACACTGGAGCAACCACAAAACTCAATTCAGTACTTTACTTCAGCCCAGCTGAGCCGCTCCGCCTCAGCACCTCAGCGCTGCGACAGGGGCGAGAGAAAAATCACCCATGTCACCTTTAGCAGTGGTACGGCATGATCCATTCCATGTTCACTCCCGAAGCACTGATATAAAGTCGCAACACTCTTGCCTCGCACCAAGCGAGCTTCATGCACGCACTGCTCCACTGCACCCTCGACGGCGACTCGACAGCGACACCGGCACACAACACTACGAGTCGCAGCGCCTGCTGCACGCTCGCCTCGCAACTCGCAGCACGAGCTACAGTACACACACAAAACACCAGGACATCAGTACCCGAGCAGCTGGTGCATGTGCACGCTGTGCTGGTGATTGAACGTGAGTTGGGACCGTCCTTGTACTGTACAATCCTGCACTTTGTCCGCGCCGCGCAAGTTCAACCGCCTTCGCGACGTGGACCGGCCCAGTGGGCCGGGCACTGCCCCCGCTCTCGCCTCGCTTGACAAATGCCAAAAAGTAGGTACTGCACCGATGATATAATGTACACAACACCCTTGCGCAGCAGCCGGAGCCGCTCGAGTCGAGCTGTCGCGCGCGGGAGGATGGGGGTCGTTGCACTGCACTGCGTTGCACTGCACTGTACGGTACGGCGCCTCCCGCCGCATCTCCTCCTCCCCGCCTGCTGCTTCTGCTGGCTGCGGCGAGTCCCGTCGTAGCGGTGCAGTGCCACCGCACCCGATTAAACTCGCTTGAGCTAATCTGCAGCCGATCCTCAAGGATTGAGGACCTCCTGTCGCTCTCAGTCGTCTGTGCGTCCGTCCCGGAGATTAACGAGCGCGGCCAGTCGCCGGTCAACGCTCAGTCTCGAATTCGCCTCCTGGAGCTCAAGCGACCGCCAGCAAGCGACCGACCGACCCAACCCCGTCCAGCCCAGTCCAGTCCAGCTCGCGGTCGACCACTCGACCAGCAACCGACTGTCTACCATGGCCAGCACGCCGACGAACGAGTATGTCAACATGTCGCCGACGCCCGAGGCGCAGGCCGAGGTGGAGCGCAAGATGACGGCTGGCGAGTACCTGGCGTCGCGCTTCACGACGCTCAAGCCTCCCATGGAGGTGCTGCCGAACCCTATCAAAGCGCTCAAGCTGCTCAACAAGATGCAGTGGCTACACTTCCTCGTGGCCTTCGTCGCCTGGTCATGGGACGCCTTCGACTTCTTTACCGTGTCCATGACCGTGTCGGAGCTCGCAGAGGAGTTCGGCAAGAAGAACTCGGACATCACGTGGGGCATCACGCTCGTGCTCATGCTGCGCTCGGTGGGATCGACCATCTTCGGTATCGCGGCCGACCGCTACGGCCGCAAATGGCCATTCGTCATCAACAACGTGCTCTTCATCATCCTGGAGCTGGCCACGGGTTTCTGCAACACGTACACGCAGTTCCTGATCGTGCGCGCCTTGTTCGGCATTGCCATGGGTGGTCTCTACGGCATGGCTGCCGCCACGGCTCTGGAGGACTGTCCGCCGGCCGCTCGCGGCATCATCTCGGGTATGCTGCAGCAGGGCTACGCGTTCGGCTACCTGCTAGCCGTTGTGTTCTCTCGCGCGCTTGTGGGCACGACTAGCCACGGCTGGCGTCCGCTGTTCTGGTTTGGCGCGTGCCCGCCGATCCTCATCATCATCTTCCGTATGTACCTGCCGGAGACGGAGGTGCACCAGGCGCGCCAGAAGGTGCGCGAGGCGAGCGCGAACGTGGGCGCCACGTTCATCGCCGAGGGCAAGATCGCGCTCAAGCGCCACTGGATGCTGCTGTCGTACATGGTGCTGCTCATGGCGGGCTTCAACTTTATGTCGCACGGCTCGCAGGACCTGTACCCGACGATGCTCAAGAACCAGTATGGCTTCGACGCCGACCAGGTCACGGTCACGCAGGTGATCGCCAACCTGGGTGCCATCACGGGCGGCACGCTCGTGGGCTACTACTCGCAGATGTTTGGCCGCCGCCTGACCATCATCGTCATCGCCATGGTCGGCGCGGCGCTGCTGTACCCGTACTCGTACACGTCGAACACCAAGGTGGCTGCCGTGGCCTTCTTCGAGCAGTTCTGCGTGCAGGGCGCGTGGGGCGTGATCCCGATCCACCTCATGGAGCTGTCGCCGCCGTCGTACAGCACGTTCATTGTGGGCACGTCGTACCAGCTGGGCAACCTCATCTCGTCGGCGTCGTCGACGATCGAGGCGCAGCTGGGCGAGAACTACCCGCTGCCGCCCACTGAGTCGGGCGTCGAGCGCTACGAGTACGGCAAGGTGATCTGCATCTTCCTCGCCGTCGTGTACGCGTACGTGATCCTGATCACTTTCCTTGGTCCCGAGTACCGCGGCAAGGAGTTCGAGGTGGGCAAGGACCTGGAGGACGCCGCGAACGTCACGCACGAGGACGTGGAGCAGATCCTGAACCGCGACAACCACAGCAGCACGGCCGAGAAGGCGCTGAAGGCTGGCGCCCGTGTCTAAGTGCGTGGCGGCGGCGGTGGTGTACCCTGTCTACGTTAGTATCCTCTATCCGTCCGAGTCGATCCGAGGTCTCGGACGAGGAGGAGATTGCGTTTCAGACGTGGTAGTCGTCGGGCCGACGGTCGGCGTTGTGTCAGTCGATGGCGGTCCCACGGCGGTGCCAACGTCAAACGCATGCAAGAAAGTGTTAGCGTTTCTATACAATATACGTGGCTGCCTGCGACTGCGCAGAGCTGTGAAAGGAAAGTTGGGTGTAGTGCTGTGTTGAACTTCTTCCTGCCTGCAGAGCAGACGAGTGGTTGCGGCAGCAGCGTTCGAGCCGGAACCGAAGCCAATTGCGCTGGAGGTGATGATCGCTGCGGTTTTTTGCGTTGAGAGCTGACTCAGTGCACGACTGCTGAAGTAGACGCCATGTTTCATTAGTTGACGCAAGTTCCGATGCAACGGGTGATTTCTCTTGGTGGTAACTCAGATATATCTATGGAGACGCAAAGTCTGCGGACGCACGACTTCAGTATCAACGACATCCAGATTCCAAGGCCTTTTACAGACGAAACTCCAATGAGCCTGCCCCCTCAACGCAAAAAACCGCAGCGATCATCACCTCCAGCGCAATTGGCTTCGGTTCCGGCTCGAACGCTGCTGCCGCAACCACTCGTCTGCTCTGCAGGCAGGAAGAAGTTCAACACAGCACTACACCCAACTTTCCTTTCACAGCTCTGCGCAGTCGCAGGCAGCCACGTATATTGTATAGAAACGCTAACACTTTCTTGCATGCGTTTGACGTTGGCACCGCCGTGGGACCGCCATCGACTGACACAACGCCGACCGTCGGCCCGACGACTACCACGTCTGAAACGCAATCTCCTCCTCGTCCGAGACCTCGGATCGACTCGGACGAATAGAGACACTAACGTAGACAGGGTACACCACCGCCGCCGCCACGCACTTAGACACGGGCGCCAGCCTTCAGCGCCTTCTCGGCCGTGCTGCTGTGGTTGTCGCGGTTCAGGATCTGCTCCACGTCCTCGTGCGTGACGTTCGCGGCGTCCTCCAGGTCCTTGCCCACCTCGAACTCCTTGCCGCGGTACTCGGGACCGAGGAAAGTGATCAGGATCACGTACGCGTACACGACGGCGAGGAAGATGCAGATCACCTTGCCGTACTCGTAGCGCTCGACGCCCGAAGCAGTGGGCGGAAGCGGGTAGTTCTCGCCCAGCTGCGCCTCAATCGTCGACGACGCCGACGAGATGAGGTTGCCCAGCTGGTACGACGTGCCCACAATGAACGTGCTGTACGACGGCGGCGACAGCTCCATGAGGTGGATCGGGATCACGCCCCACGCGCCCTGCACGCAGAACTGCTCGAAGAAGGCCACGGCAGCCACCTTGGTGTTCGACGTGTACGAGTACGGGTACAGCAGCGCCGCGCCGACCATGGCGATGACGATGATGGTCAGGCGGCGGCCAAACATCTGCGAGTAGTAGCCCACGAGCGTGCCGCCCGTGATGGCACCCAGGTTGGCGATCACCTGCGTGACCGTGACCTGGTCGGCGTCGAAGCCATACTGGTTCTTGAGCATCGTCGGGTACAGGTCCTGCGAGCCGTGCGACATAAAGTTGAAGCCCGCCATGAGCAGCACCATGTACGACAGCAGCATCCAGTGGCGCTTGAGCGCGATCTTGCCCTCGGCGATGAACGTGGCGCCCACGTTCGCGCTCGCCTCGCGCACCTTCTGGCGCGCCTGGTGCACCTCCGTCTCCGGCAGGTACATACGGAAGATGATGATGAGGATCGGCGGGCACGCGCCAAACCAGAACAGCGGACGCCAGCCGTGGCTAGTCGTGCCCACAAGCGCGCGAGAGAACACAACGGCTAGCAGGTAGCCGAACGCGTAGCCCTGCTGCAGCATACCCGAGATGATGCCGCGAGCGGCCGGCGGACAGTCCTCCAGAGCCGTGGCGGCAGCCATGCCGTAGAGACCACCCATGGCAATGCCGAACAAGGCGCGCACGATCAGGAACTGCGTGTACGTGTTGCAGAAACCCGTGGCCAGCTCCAGGATGATGAAGAGCACGTTGTTGATGACGAATGGCCATTTGCGGCCGTAGCGGTCGGCCGCGATACCGAAGATGGTCGATCCCACCGAGCGCAGCATGAGCACGAGCGTGATGCCCCACGTGATGTCCGAGTTCTTCTTGCCGAACTCCTCTGCGAGCTCCGACACGGTCATGGACACGGTAAAGAAGTCGAAGGCGTCCCATGACCAGGCGACGAAGGCCACGAGGAAGTGTAGCCACTGCATCTTGTTGAGCAGCTTGAGCGCTTTGATAGGGTTCGGCAGCACCTCCATGGGAGGCTTGAGCGTCGTGAAGCGCGACGCCAGGTACTCGCCAGCCGTCATCTTGCGCTCCACCTCGGCCTGCGCCTCGGGCGTCGGCGACATGTTGACATACTCGTTCGTCGGCGTGCTGGCCATGGTAGACAGTCGGTTGCTGGTCGAGTGGTCGACCGCGAGCTGGACTGGACTGGGCTGGACGGGGTTGGGTCGGTCGGTCGCTTGCTGGCGGTCGCTTGAGCTCCAGGAGGCGAATTCGAGACTGAGCGTTGACCGGCGACTGGCCGCGCTCGTTAATCTCCGGGACGGACGCACAGACGACTGAGAGCGACAGGAGGTCCTCAATCCTTGAGGATCGGCTGCAGATTAGCTCAAGCGAGTTTAATCGGGTGCGGTGGCACTGCACCGCTACGACGGGACTCGCCGCAGCCAGCAGAAGCAGCAGGCGGGGAGGAGGAGATGCGGCGGGAGGCGCCGTACCGTACAGTGCAGTGCAACGCAGTGCAGTGCAACGACCCCCATCCTCCCGCGCGCGACAGCTCGACTCGAGCGGCTCCGGCTGCTGCGCAAGGGTGTTGTGCGCATTGTATCATCGGTGCAGTACCTACTTTTTGCCATTTGTCAAGCGAGGCGAGAGCGGGGGCAGTGCCCGGCCCACTGGGCCGGTCCACGTCGCGAAGGCGGTTGAACTTGCGCGGCGCGGACAAAGTGCAGGATTGTACAGTACAAGGACGGTCCCAACTCACGTTCAATCACCAGCACAGCGTGCACATGCACCAGCTGCTCGGGTACTGATGTCCTGGTGTTTTGTGTGTAGCTCGTGCTGCGATTTGAGAGGCGAGGATGCAGTGGGCGCTGCGACTCGTAGTGTTGTGTGCCGGTGTCGCCGTCGAGTCGCCGTCGAGGGTGCAGTGATGCAGTGTGTGCATCACTGCGACTTTATATCAGTGCTTTGGGAGTGAACATGGAATGGATCATGCCGTACCACTTCTAACCGGCTGATTCTCCTCACAGAGCCACCCGCTCTCACGACAAAACTGAAGCATTCTCTATGTCTAATGTAGGTGCAGTACGGTACAGTATGGCTACGAAAAACAATTGTGGTGTCCAAGAGAGTCTTTGCAGTCCATGAGCTGTTGAAGCGCGCTCTCTCATGCCAGGGCATGTACTGTAGAATCCAGTGTAGCGAATGGACGGTGGGTGCCGAGTTTCTTGTCCTTGTAAACTGGCACAGGGTTCTCCGTACAGTATTCGCTGCGTCCCTCAGAGTCAGCCTTCAACTTGCACCGTCTGGAAGCGACAGCTCACTTCGCGCGAAGCAGAGTCCGTGACGCAGGGGCTGTCATGACGTCTTTGCTCAAAGTTCAGCCAGAAGCGCTACGAACTCTGTATATTGGTGGACATGAGTGATACAGTATGTATGAAAATGTGCTTGCACAAATATCACGTCACAGCGAAACCAAAATTCAGTACTCTAGTGACTAGCTGAAGCACACGATATGGCCTCGATATTGTATGCCACACCCTTTCTCAATGATACGGGGCGTCGACACTTTTGTGTGAAAGTCAGTATCGGTCTCCCTTTCTCATTGATACAGGGCATACTGAAGCTCGAGCTAACAAAATGTACTTATATAAAATATATTTGGTGAATGATGACTGACCGGTGGTGCGGTTGAAGTTGACCACCATGGCGCACTTCCCGCACTGTTTTCGCACCCAAAGGGGATTGCGCGCCCCCGTGAGGAGGAAGGCATCGCAGGGTACGTGGTTGAATCTGCGCGAGGGAGAGAGCTGAAGCTGTCAATTGAGTCGAGATGGGCGATGATTGTGGGCACGACGTAAGCTTCGATGGGTCGTCTTCGGCTGAGCTGGGTGGGTTCGAAGTTCGAGCCCAACGAGGTGACACGGATTGAGCTGCCTGCATGACTGGCCGAGCTGTAATGACACAGTTGACTTACTTGATTTGAAGTAAACGGATCAGCTTCGGGAACTACACGACATTCAAGCTGATAGCTATGTACCTCGGCACTGAATCACTGATGTGTTTGCTGCTAAAACATGCAAGTTGCTCCCTACGCGCTCGCTCTCCAAGACGCAGGAATTAGTTGGGTGCTCGGCCGTAGTCCCGATGCTCATCGGCCGAGGGGAGCATATTGTTTGAGAGTCTGTTTCACGGCGGAGTCAGCACCATGTGCCCAGACATCTCCAGGTCGCGGTAGTGCCGGTTGGCCATACGCGACTTCGCAATGACTACCCCGCCGACAGCTACCACGGCAGCTACCACGGCCACCGCGACAATCCAAACAGAGCTGGCAACTGATGACTCAGACGTGCTAAGACTCGTGAGTGACACTTCCGAGACGTTGTCGGTGTTGCTACCTTCGGTTTGAGTCGTTGTTGACTCGGAGCTGATACTCGCTTGGTTCGACAAAGACGGCGTGAGTGACGCCGTTCCCCGAGTTGCAGCTGGAGTTGGCGCTGGCGCCTGTTGTCGCATCGTGGTCGCTGGCGTTGGGGTACCTGCTGTTGGCACCGGCGTTTGCGTCGTAGGCGCTGGAGTACGTGTCGGCGTCGGCGTACGAGTCGTCGGCTCCGGGGTCTGCGTCGTAGGCGCTGGAGTACCGTCGTGGTTGGTCTTGGCGTCCGTGTCGTTGGCACCGGTGTCTGTGTTGTAGGCGCTGGAGTACGAGTAGGAGTCGGCGTGCGAGTAGTCGGCGTGCGAGTAGTCGGCTCCGGTGTCTGCGTCGTAGGCGCCGGCGTCGTGGTTGGTCTTGGCGTCCGTGTCGTCGGCTCCGGTGTCTGCGTCGTAGGCGCCGGCGTCGTGGTTGGTCTTGGCGTCCGTGTCGTCGGCTCCGGTGTCTGTGTTGTAGGCGCTGGAGTACGAGTAGGAGTCGGCGTGCGAGTAGTCGGCTCCGGTGTCTGCGTCGTAGGCGCCGGCGTCGTGGTTGGTCTTGGCGTCCGTGTCGTTGGCTCCGGTGTCTGTGTTGTAGGCGCTGGAGTACGAGTAGGAGTCGGCGTGCGAGTAGTCGGCGTGCGTGTCGTTGGCTCCGGGGTCGGAGTCGTAGGCGCCGGCGTCGTGGTTGGTCTTGGCGTCCGTGTCGTCGGCTCCGGTGTACGAGTCGTAGGCGCTGGAGTCCTTGTTGGGGTCGGCGTGCGAGTCGTCGGTTCCGGTGTACGAGTCGTAGGCGCTGGAGTACGGGTCGGCGTCGGTGTGCGAGTCGTCGGCTCCGGTGTACGAGTCGTAGGCGCTGGAGTCCTTGTTGGGGTCGGCGTGCGAGTCGTCGGCTCCGGGGTCTGCGTCGTAGGCGCTGGAGTCCTTGTTGGGGTCGGCGTGCGAGTCGTCGGTTCCGGTGTACGAGTTGTAGGCGCTGGAGTCCTAGTTGGGGTCGGCGTGCGAGTCGTCGGCTCCGGGGTCTGCGTCGTAGGCGCTGGAGTACGGGTCGGCGTCGGCGTGCAAGTCGTCGGCTCCGGGGTTTGCGTCGTAGGCGCTGGAGTCCTTGTTGGGGTCGGCGTGCGAGTCGTCGGTTCCGGGGTCTGCGTCGTAGGCGCTGGAGTCCTTGTTGGGGTCGGCGTGCGAGTCGTCGGCTCCGGTGTACGAGTCGTAGGCGCTGGAGTACGGGTCGGCGTCGGTGTGCGAGTCGTCGGCTCCGGTGTACGAGTCGTAGGCGCTGGAGTACGGGTCGGCGTCGGTGTGCGAGTCGTCGGCTCCGGGGTCTGCGTCGTAGGAGCTGGCGTTCGAGTTGGTCTTGGCGTCCGTGTTGTTGGCTCCGGGGTCGCTGTTGTCGGTGCTGGCGTTCGAGTTGGTCTTGGCGTCCGTGTTGTTGGCTCGGGGGTCGCTGTTGTCGGTGCTGGCGTTCGAGTTGGTCTTGGCGTCCGTGTTGTTGGCTCCGGGGTCGCTGTTGTCGGTGCTGGCGTTCGAGTTGGTCTTGGCGTCCGTGTTGTTGGCTCCGGGGTCGATGTTGTCGGTGCCGGCGTTCGAGTTGGTCTTGGCGTCCGTGTTGTTGGCTCCGGGGTCGCTGTTGTCGGTGCTGGCGTTCGAGTTGGTCTTGGCGTCCGTGTTGTTGGCTCGGGGGTCGCTGTTGTCGGTGCTGGCGTCCTAGTTGGCGAAGGCGTCCGGGTCGGTGAAGGAGCTCTCGTGGTTGGCGCTGGAGTTTGTGTAGGCGATGGAGCTCTTGTAGTAGGCACAGGGGTTGACGGTGATCCTGTCTGATCCCAAGGCCTGGATGGCGAAGGCGTCGGAGCCGAAGTCGATCGCTTAACATACGCTGAGACCCACTCTGAATCGTGGTGAGGCTTTTCGTTGGTGTCACTCAGCAAGAAGCACCTTTGATCCCGAGTACTGTAGCGGTAGGCTACACACCCGTATTCAGCGATGCATTCACTGCAGCATCCACTCGATCCCTTCACTTCACGAATGAAAGTGATCACCTGGCCAATGTATCCAATTCCCTTTACTTGAGTTCCGCACTTTCCATTGGAAGGTGTTGGCGTTGGCGTTGGCGTAGGGCATGGAGTCGGTGTCGGTGTCGGTGTCGGTGTCGGTGTCGGTGTCGGTGTCGGTGTCGGTGTCGGTGTCGGTGTCGGTGTCGGTGTCGGTGTCGGTGTCGGTGTCGGTGTCGGTGTCGGTGTCGGTGTCGGTGTCGGTGTCGGTGTTGGCGTTGGCGTTGGCGTTGGCGTTGGCGTTGGCGTTGGCGTTGGCGTTGGCGTTGGCGTTGGCGTTGGCGTTGGCGTTGGCGTAGGAGTTGGAGTTGGAGTTGGGGTCGGGGTCGGGGTCGGGGTCGGGGTCGGGGTCGGGGTCGGGGTCGGAGTTTCAGTCGGCGTCGGCGTTGGTGTCGAAGGAGATGGAGTTGAAGGTGTAGGTGTCGACGGAGTCGGCGTTGACGGCGTCGGCGTCGAAGGCGTTGGTGTTGATGGAGTCGGCGTCGAAGGCGTCGGCGTTGATGGAGTCGGCGTTGACGGTGCCGGCGTCGAAGGCGTCGGCGTTGATGGAGTTGGTGTCGATGGAGTCGGCATTGAGGGCGTCGGTGTTGAGGGTGTTGGCGTTGACGGAGTCGGCGTCGAAGGTGTTGGCGTTGAAGGTGTCGGCGTTACGGTTGGAGGGCTCGATGTGACCGGCGCGTCAGTAACAGGAGCATCCGTCACGGGAGCCGCTGTCACCGGGACCGCCGTCGTGGGCGTCGGCGTCGGAGTCGGCGCTTCACCACAGTCGTACAGCTCCGTCACACTCGTCTCCTGCACGAACCACTCGGTCGTGTACCCATACGCCTCCATGCCGTCGAACGTGTCCAGATCCACGGCCACATCGTCACTGCCGCTTCCTTCATAGTCCCAAGTTTCGCACTCATCATCTTCCTTGACCGTCGTCGGAGCTGGCGTCGGCGCCGCACCCGCACACCCCACCGACGGCAGCACGCAGCCCCACGTGCTGCCAATCACAATCTCGCACACCGCGTCTTCCTTCACCACGCAGCTCCCATCCGAGTACGACGGCAGCGTCTCGTGGCAGTCGGCGGACGCCACGTCTCCCTTGAGCGGGCACGCCGTTCCTGCCGGAGCCGCCCCGGCCCCAGAGCAGAGAGCGCCGCGAGAGGCCGGGATCTCGTAGGTGGCGTCTCGACAGACGCTCACGGGCGTCGCGAGCGCCTCATGTACCGCCAGCAGCGCCAGCAGCAGCGCCTGGAGTGCCCTCATGCAGCTCGGGTCTCACTTCGTGCGGCTGCTGCAGCTTCTCTACCTCTTGATGTTTGTATACTTTGCGTCGCACCTCACCAACAATGGCACCAAGTGTGGCGCAGGTCGCGAAAGCCAGAGTGTCGACTGCCTTCGCGCCGTCCGTCGTGCACTGACCGGCTTTGGGTTTGCACTGCGCTGTGATAGACTAAACGACCGCCAGAGACGGGGCAGATTGGCCATTGCGATCGCAGAATTCGACGATTTGATTGGCTGAAAATGAAGATGCTGGTATCAAACATGTCAAATTGTCCAACTGGTGAGAGCGGAGCTATCTAAAAACAGTGGGTGCAGATGTGACTGCCAGTCGCGTCCTTATAAAACGCAAGTTAGTAGCGATTTGGAACATATATCAGCCACTGACGTTTTGTGAATTGAATTTGGCGATGAATAGAGATGGGCTTCCCGCCCGCTTCAACGATCACGAACACCGCGTTGCCAATGGCTACACTTTGGTCAGCCGCGCAATGCAATGGACAGGACTTGCTGACCAGGATGCGACGCGATCTCATGAATGAAATGACTCGTGTGTATTGGTTTGATACCCGATGGATGTCATCACTTGACAATCTCGGTGAGTAGAGTGAGGCGAAGGCACAAAATAGATCGAGTACCAATGCTCGACGGCCCGATCGCGGACCATCGCAGCTTACGGAGGAGTGAGCACCGTCAAGCCAGAGATGTCGAGCTCGCGGTCGCGTCTCGCGGCCATGTGCTTCTTTGCGACCACTACAACGACCACAGCGATGGCTGCAGCGCCAACAGCGACCACGGCGATCCACACTGCGCTGCCAGCAGTCACCTCCGAGGTTTGAGCGTTGGCACTGGTCGTTGTCGCCTCGGCTGTGCTGCCACTGCTGCTTGTCGTTGTCGATCCAGCAGTAGCACCCCCTTGGAAGAACGGGGAAGTCGTAGCGGGCGTTGGAGTTGGAGTCGTGTCGGCAGCAACACTTCCCTGGAAGAACGGGGACGTCGTCGCAGGCGTCGGAGTTGGAGTTGATGGAGCTTGGATGGCATCGCCAGTCTGGCTCGAGTCACTCGACACGTCAATAGGAAGAATCACGTATGTCGGGGACGGAGTCACCGTAGTCGGAGCCGGGGTTACAGTTGTCGGAGCTGGCGTCACCGTAGTAGGCGCTGGGGTGACCGTAGTTGGAGCGGGAGTCACAGTCGTAGGCGCTGGAGTCACAGTCGTTGGAGCAGGCGTAACAGTCGTTGGAGCTGGGGTGACAGTTGTTGGTGCTGGCGTCACTGTCGTTGGCGCAGGAGTCACCGTAGTTGGAGCGGGAGTCACAGTCGTAGGCGCTGGAGTCACAGTCGTTGGAGCAGGCGTAACAGTCGTTGGAGCAGGCGTAACAGTCGTTGGAGCAGGCGTAACAGTCGTTGGAGCTGGGGTGACAGTTGTTGGTGCTGGCGTCACTGTCGTTGGCGCAGGAGTCACCGTAGTCGGAGCAGGAGTCACCGTAGTCGGAGCCGGAGTCACCGTAGTCGGAGCCGGAGTCACCGTAGTCGGAGCAGGAGTCACCGTAGTAGGTGCAGGAGTCACCGTAGTAGGTGCAGGAGTCACCGTAGTCGGAGCCGGAGTCACCGTAGTCGGAGCAGGAGTCACCGTAGTCGGAGCAGGAGTCACCGTAGTCGGAGCAGGTGTCACCGTAGTCGGCGCCGGAGTGACTGTTGTTGGAGCCGGAGTCACCGTAGTCGGCGCCGGAGTGACAGTCGTTGGTGCTGGGGTGACCGTCGTTGGAGCAGGCGTCGCCGATGTAGGAGCTGGGGTCGGGGCAGGAGTAGTTGGTTGCGGCGTAGGTTCCGGCGTAGGTTCCGGCGTAGGTTCCGGCGTAGGCGGTTCGGTCGTAGGGGCCGCCGTCGTTGGAATTGGCGTCTGCGTCGTTGGAACTGGAGTTTGGGGGACCGGAGTTTGCGTGACTGGGGCCACCGTAACGGGCGCGGAAGTAGCTGGAGCTTCAGTAGGAGGAGCGGCAGTGACAGGAGCTGGTGTAATCGGAGCAGCCGTAGCCGGGGCCGGTGTGGCAGGCGCCTGAGTAACAGGAGATTGTGTCACCGGTGCTTGAGTCACCGGTGCCTGAGTAACAGGAGCAGCCGTCGTCGGAGTAGGAGTCGGAGTCGGAACCTCACCACATTCGTACAGCTCCGTCACACTCGTCTCCTGAACAAACCACTCCGTCGTGTAGCCGTACGCCTCCATCCCATCGAACGAGTCCAGGTCCACAGCTACATCGTCACTACCCTCTCCATCGTAGTCCCAGGTCGCGCACGACGACTCCTCCTTCTCCACCGGAGCGGCGTTCACACACCCAACCGAGGGCAACACACATCCCCACGTGTCTCCAATCACGATCTCGCACACCGCGTTTTCCTTCGCCACACAGCTTCCACCGGAGAATGACGGCAGGCCCTCGTGACAGTCGGAAGTCGCTACATCGCCCTTGACTGGACACGCCGTTCCCGTCGGTGCAGCACCCGCTCCTGCGCAAAGAGCGCCGCGAGACGCAGGGATGTTGTAGGTTGCGTCGCGACAGACGCTCACAGTCGTTGCTTGGGCGTCGTGAGCCGCCAGCAGAGCCGCAAGCAGCACCAAAGCGGCGCGCATGATCGCAAGGTCTCCGCTGCTGAGCTGAGAGGGAGAAGGACGAGAAATGGCGAGACCGCACCCAATCTCCAGCGGATCGTATGGTGCGTGTACTGGCATCCTTGTTGTGACAGCAATCAGGTTTCTGACTTGCATTTTGTATAGGTAGTCAGCATCTTTGAGGCACCGGATTTTTCATGAAGCCGCGTCAGGAGACCTGATTGGCTGAATCTGAAGGATGAGCCTGGCTTTGACAATCGAAATGCGGGTAAATCAGTATCTATGTGTGGCCGACTCGTCTATGCCAAGAGTAGCATAGGAAACCAAAGGTATTTGGTCTGGTCTACGAGATCTCGTATATCATCTACTGATAATTGGTAATAGGTTGTATTGCTGTTGCTGCCTCATCCACTTCAGCAACACTCCCACAACATCACCAAGTTGATCTGCAGCTGCTGCAGTACACAGTAGCACGGCATTTAGCGAGCCATTGCGCTACTCTCGGTCTCAAGCTCACTAGTATATAGGCTTTTGTTGCAAAGAGCAAAGCTGCAATTGGAAGGATTTTTCGTCCTCTTGCAACTTGGTACGCTGCAATTGGAGATTTTGCCTGAGTGCATTCGGAGGGATCACCAACGTGAGGCTGGAGACGTCGGATATATGCTCATCATGAGCTGTCGGTGCTCCAAAGTCGCAATCACTAGGCTGCAATGGCTTTATAACAACCACTGCAATTCACATAGCATACTGGCGATCACCTCCGACTCTTGCGATGTATGGAGCTAGCCAATATCATATCCGGAACTTCTCCGTCACGGTGTGCTGGAGAACTCGTCACTGATGCTCGTACCGCGCTGGTCTGACTAGACTGCAATATTGAAATTGTAGCGACAGCAATCTGCGATTGGTTATCTGGACATGAGGCCACGTCTAAAGCAACAAGAACCTGAGTTTGCCTTCGATCTGATGTGATTCGCACCATGTGTAACAAATGAAACTTAGATTTGGCTAGCATCCGCCCATACTTGCGTAGTGTTTGAAATCCAGAAACTTGAACGAGACCCGCGGTCTAGAAGCCGGATAAGGCATAATGAGAGATTAGACTGGATCCAAGCACACCAGTATGGTAGCTGATTGCAAAATGGGAGGCACATTGGTCGCTGACCAATCAGTCGCTCGAGACCCTGTTGGAAGCAAAGCAGCGACAGGCAAAACATGCCCTCGGAGCTCCGTTCATGGCACAGTATATCACAGTGACTTGTGGGCTCAGATATGGGGAGGCCCAGCTGGAGGAGCTCGACATACAGTAGCTACAGGAGTGACTGTTTCTAGAACCTCGTCGGAGAAGCTGGAATGATAGAATCAGACGTCGGTGAGAGTCTGCGACTTCGGATCCTGGGTCATTGGCATGAATGATTTCACGCGAGAACGAAAGATCAGCTTCAGAGACGGGTCTCCCACTTCAAGGATCGACCGCGAAGCGTACGAACACCAAACGGTTTCTCCTCCCGATGATGGGTTGGTTTCCTTCAGTAACACTCAGTCAATCAGTCGACCGGCGGGATGTTCAACCTGAGCTCAACTGAATGCGACGTCGTGGCTATAGAATAATCCGATGGTTGTCTGTGAGGATACGGATACGGAGATACTAACGCGAACGAGGGCTCGTGACACTCGATGCCGATAACTTACTACAGTAACAGCGAGCGTTGTCAAAGCAGCGAGCGGTGCCAAGCCATAATCTTTCGATAGCACCACGCAACTCAAGGATCAACTCCCTTCGAAAAACATCCGTGCCAACCACGTGGAAATGAACCTGGAGGTTGTTTGTACTGACGTTACTCGATGCAAGCAGCACGCTACATACATCGCCGAAGAGAGAGAGAGAGAGAGAAGCCGCGACGATGACGCACAGCTCGCATTCCCTCTCCCTCTCCTCAACATCCTCCGTGTCATTTGCTCGTGACCTTCGCGCTGTTCACCGGCGTGAAAGCGTTACCGCCACTCTCTTATGGGGTGATGACGATGTGAGCCCAGTTCGCGGGACTATCCTCGCCCTCGCGGTGCTGCGCTGAACGGTAGCGCTTGTGCATTCGAATGGCGCCAATCGCAGCGGCAACGATGGCGACGGCGCCAACTGCAACCGCAATAATAACTGTCGACGCGCCTGCGCCACTGTTTGAATCATCGCTGGTGTCTTCAGCACCAGTAGTTGCAGCAGAGTATGAATACGAGACTGTCGGCGTTGGCGTGGGCATCGTAGCCAGCGCATCCGTCGTTGGCGGCAAGGTTTCGTAGCCATCATCGGGCGTCGGCGTCGGCGTTGGTGCATCTGTTTCTGGCGGCAAGGTATCGTAGCCATCATCGGGCGTCGGCGTCGGCGTTGGTGCATCTGTTTCTGGCGGCAAGGTATCGTAGCCATCATCGGGCGTCGGCGTCGGCGTTGGTGCATTTGTCTCTGGCGGCAAGGTTTCGTAGCCATCATCGGGCGTCGGCGTCGGCGTCGGTGCATCTGTCTCCGGCGGCAAGGTTTCGTAGCCATCATCGGGCGTCGGCGTCGGCGTTGGTGCATCTGTCTCTGGCGGCAAGGTTTCGTAGCCATCATCGGGCGTCGGCGTCGGCGTGGTGCATCTGTCTCTGGCGGCAAGGTATCGTAGCCATCATCGGGCGTCGGCGTCGGCGTTGGTGCATCTGTCTCCGGCGGCAAGGTATCGTAGCCATCATCGGGCGTCGGCGTCGGCGTTGGTGCATCTGTCTCTGGCGGCAAGGTTTCGTAGCCATCATCGGGCGTCGGCGTCGGCGTTGGTGCATCTGTCTCTGGCGGCAAGGTATCGTAGCCATCATCGGGCGTCGGCGTCGGCGTTGGCGCATCTGTCTCTGGCGGCAAGGTATCGTAGCCATCATCGGGAGTCGGCGTCGGCGTCGGCGTCGGCGCATCTGTCTCTGGCGGCAAGGTTTCGTAGCCATCATCGGGAGTCGGCGTCGGCGTCGGCGTCGGCGCATCTGTCTCCGGCGGCAAGGTTTCGTAGCCATCATCGGGAGTCGGCGTCGGCGTCGGCGTCGGCGCATCTGTCTCCGGCGGCAAGGTTTCGTAGCCATCATCGGGAGTCGGCGTCGGCGTTGGCGCATCTGTCTCCGGCGGCAAGGTTTCGTAGCCATCATCGGGAGTCGGCGTCGGCGTCGGCGTCGGCGCATCTGTCTCCGGCGGCAAGGTTTCGTAGCCATCATCGGGAGTCGGCGTCGGCGTTGGCGCATCTGTCTCCGGCGGCAAGGTTTCGTAGCCATCATCGGGAGTCGGCGTCGGCGTCGGCGTCGGCGCATCTGTCTCCGGCGGCAAGGTTTCGTAGCCATCATCGGGAGTCGGCGTCGGCGTCGGCGTCGGCGCATCTGTCTCCGGCGGCAAGGTTTCGTAGCCATCATCGGGAGTCGGCGTCGGCGTTGGCGCATCTGTCTCCGGCGGCAAGGTTTCGTAGCCATCATCGGGAGTCGGCGTCGGTGTTGGTGTGGGAGACGGTGTCGGAGACGGTGTCGGAGACGGAGTAGGTGACGGTGTCGGTGATGGAGTTGGAGATGGCGTTGGAGATGGCGTCGGGGACGGGGTAGGAGACGGCGTTGGAGATGGCGTCGGTGACGGTGTCGGTGATGGCGTCGGCGTCGGTGATGGAGTTGGAGATGGCGTCGGGGACGGAGTCGGTGACGGTGTCGGTGATGGCGTCGGGGATGGCGTCGGGGACGGAGTCGGTGATGGTGTGGGAGACGGGGTTGGTGACGGGGATGGCGTCGGGGATGGCGTCGGTGACGGTGTGGGGGATGGAGTAGGAGACGGTGTCGGCGACGGTGTCGGGGAAGGCGTCACGTTCACTGGTGTAGGGGTCGACGTTACCGGTGCCTTTGTCACGGGGGTTGGAGTCGATGTCACCGGTGCCTGAGTCACAGGAGCAGCCGTCGTCGGAGTAGGAGTCGGAGTCGGAGTCGGAACCTCACCACATTCGTACAGCTCCGTCACACTCGTCTCCTGAACAAACCACTCCGTCGTGTAGCCGTACGCCTCCATCCCATCGAACGAATCCAGGTCCACAGCCACATCGTCACTACCCTCTCCATCGTAGTCCCAGGTCGCGCACGACGACTCCTCTTTCTCCACCGGAGCGGCGTTCACACACCCAACCGAGGGCAACACACATCCCCACGTGTCTCCAATCACGATCTCGCACACCGCGTTTTCCTTCGCCACACAGCTTCCACCGGAGAACGACGGCAGGCCCTCGTGACAGTCGGAAGTCGCCACATCGCCCTTGACTGGACACGCCGTTCCTGTTGGTGCAGCACCCGCTCCCGCGCACAGAGCGCCACGAGACGCAGGGATGTTGTAGGTTGCGTCGCGACAGACGCTGACAGTCGTTGCTTGGGCCTCTTGAGCCGCCAGC
Organism: Phytopythium helicoides; assembly: GCA_024867545.1. Lineage (NCBI taxonomy): Eukaryota > Oomycota > Peronosporomycetes > Pythiales > Pythiaceae > Phytopythium > Phytopythium helicoides. The sequence goes on along the minus strand of JANFNE010000024.1, from coordinate 30,519 downwards.
AGAGCCGCAAGCAGCACCAAGGTGGCGCGCATGGTCGCCAGCCTATCAGACTGCTGCCTACAGGCTGCTGCTGCGGTGACTGTGAGCTGCTGGAGGCGATTTCGAAATGGAGAGACCACTCCTAATCTGGTGGAACGTATGACCGACATAACTGTCAGCTCGCCGTTTAGTTTCTGGCACAGGCCAACATGATATCTGTAACGTTCGTTGCACCAGATTTTTGGTAGTGGGCAGCTGGTGATGGAGGGACCTAGTTGGCTGAAGCCCGATGATGAGCTCGATTCGAGCAGCACCTACGACAAACAGATATGTAGCGTTACTTGCAGTCTTCTCTGTGCTTTGCCGCTAACGAGCTCTGGAGAATTTTTCACAGGTGCTTGCACCTCGATACGATATCAAGCTCGATAGACTTTGGCGTTGCGTTGCATCCTAAGCAGCATGGATCTGTGACTGGTTGGCAGGCTTTGTGGCCAAAGCAAGAATAGACTTGGCAGTCAGTGGGTGTCCAGCGTCTGGTGAGGCAACAGGAGGTGCCAAGCAATAGGAGGGCATCTCCACAGCAGCGGTCTTTGGCAAAGAATCTCTACCATACATACAAGCGGAGAGAAGTGACATCCAGGGTTCTGATATCTGACGTAGGTTCTGATACATAATGCGTGGCGCCGGATGATGATATTGACAAGGTATCGAACGGTGAGACCAGCGATTCGGGAACTGCATGGACTTTTCTGCTTTTCCGCGTCAACGCGCACCAGTTTTCATCCTTCCCGCGACCGAGCAAGACAAATGACGTCATCGTGTACACCCTCAGAAGTGAAAGCCGCTCGAATGGGAATTACAGGCGCAAGCATTCCAATCGGCATCGAGCCGACTGGAGCTACTGGAGTAGTTCGCTCAGGCGTTGGAGACTCTATCAGCAGAACGTCCGGCGAAATGCAACGTGGCCGGCGGGTCGGTCCGTCACTGGCTGCTCTACCGGATCCTACGTAATCATCGAGAATTGCACATTAGCGCTGACCGACGAGACCCTGCTGGAATCGAAGCAGAGGCAGGTATAGTATGCTCTCGGAGCTCCGTTCGTGGTACTATATCACAGCGACTTGTGGGCTCAAATATGGGGGAGGCTTAATTGCAGGAGCTCGACATACAGTAGCCACAGGAGTGACTGTTTCTAGAGCTTTGTCGGAGAAGCTGGAATGATAGAAGCAGGCGTCGGTGAGAGTCTACAACTTCGGATTCTGGTTCATTGTCATGAATGATCTCATGCGAGAACGAAAAAGTCAGCTTCAGAGACGGGTCTCCCACTTCAAGGATCGGTCGCGAAGCGTACGAACACCGAACGACTTCTCCTCCCAATGATGGGCTGGTTTCCTTCAGTAACACTCAGCCAATCAGTCGATCGGCGGGATGTTCAACCTCAGCTCTACGGAGCTCTACTGAATGTGACGTCGTGGCTATCTGTGAGGATACGGATACGGAGATACTAAAGTGAACGAGGGGCTCGTGACACTCATTGCTGTTGTGTGATGCCGATAACATACTACGCTAACAGCGAGCGTTGCCAAAGCAGCGAGCGGTGTCAAGCCATAGTCTTTCGATAGCACCACGCGACGCAAGGACCAACTCCCTTCGAAACGCATCCATGTCAACTACGTGGAAATGAACCTGGAGGTTGTTTGCACTGACATTACTCAATGCAACCAGCACGCTACATACATCGCCGAAGAGAGAGAGAAAGAGGGAGAGAGAGTGAAGCCGCGACGATGACGCACAGCTCGCATTCCCGCTCCCTCCCTCTCTACAGCATCCTCCGTGTCATTTGCTCGTGACCTTCCTTCGCGCTGTTTACCGGCGTGAAAGCGTTACCGCCACTTTCTTATGGGGTGACGACGATGTGAGCCCAGTTCGCGGGACTGTCCTCGCCCTCGCGGTGCTGCGCTGAATGGTAGTGCTTGTGCATTCGAATGGCGCCAATCGCAGCGGCAACGATGGCGACGGCGCCCACTGCAACCGCAATTATAACTGTCGGCACGCCTGCACCACTGTTTGAGTCATCGCTGGTGTCTTCAGCACCAGTGGTTGCAGCAGAGTAAGAATACGAGACCGTCGGCGTTGGGGTAGGCGTTGGCGTGGGAGTATCGGTCGGTGCTGATGCTCCGTAATAAACTGGTGCTGGGGTTTCCGTTGGAGTCGGCGTTGGTGTTGGGGCCTCTGTCGTAGGAGCCAATGTGGCATAGTAAACAGGGGCCGGCGTTGGCGTCGACGTCGGTGACGGGGTTGGAGGCTCTGAAGTAGGGGCTGGATCATAGTAAACAGGAGCCGGTGTTGGCGTCGGTGTTGGCGTCGACGTCGGTGACGGGGTTGGAGGCTCTGAAGTAGGGGCTGGATCATAGTAAACAGGAGCCGGTGTTGGCGTCGGTGTTGGCGTCGACGTCGGTGACGGGGTTGGAGGCTCTGAAGTAGGGGCTGGATCATAGTAAACAGGAGCCGGTGTTGGTGTCGGTGTTGGCGTCGACGTCGGTGACGGGGTCGGAGGCTCTGAAGTAGGGGCTGGGTCATAGTAAACAGGAGCCGGTGTTGGTGTCGGTGTTGGCGTCGACGTCGGTGACGGGGTCGGAGGCTCTGAAGTAGGGGCTGGATCATAGTAAACAGGAGCCGGTGTTGGCGTCGGTGTTGGCGTCGGCGTCGGTGACGGGGTTGGAGGTTCTGTAGTAGGGGCTGGATCATAGTAAACAGGAGCCGGTGTTGGTGTCGGTGTTGGCGTCGGCGTCGGTGACGGGGTCGGTGGCTCTGTCGTAGGAGGTAAAGTTGCATAGTAAACTGGAGCCGGTGTCGGTGTAGGAGACGGTGTCGGGGATGGCGTCGGAGACGGGGTTCGTGACGGGGTCGGTGACGGGGTCGGGGATGGAGTCGGGGATGGCGTCGGTGACGGTGTGGGGGATGGAGTAGGAGACGGTGTCGGCGACGGTGTCGGGGAAGGCGTCACGTTCACTGGTGTAGGGGTCGACGTTACCAGTGCCTTTGTCACGGGGGTTGGAGTCGATGTCACCGGTGCCTGAGTCACAGGAGCAGCCGTCGTCGGAGTCGGAGTCGGAGTCGGAGTAGGAGTCGGAGTCGGAGTCGGAACCTCACCACATTCGTACAGCTCCGTCACACTCGTCTCCTGAACAAACCACTCCGTCGTGTAGCCGTACGCCTCCATCCCATCGAACGAATCCAGGTCCACAGCCACATCGTCACTACCCTCTCCATCGTAGTCCCAGGTCGCGCACGACGACTCCTCTTTCTCCACCGGAGCGGCGTTCACACACCCAACCGAGGGCAACACACATCCCCACGTGTCTCCAATCACGATCTCGCACACCGCGTTTTCCTTCGCCACACAGCTTCCACTGGAGAACGACGGCAGGCCCTCGTGACAGTCGGAAGTCGCCACATCGCCCTTGACTGGACACGCCGTTCCTGTTGGTGCAGCACCCGCTCCTGCGCACAGAGCGCCACGAGACGCAGGGATGCTGTAGGTTGCGTCGCGACAGACGCTGACAGTCGTTGCTTGGGCCTCTTGAGCCGCCAGCAGAGCCGCAACCAACGCGGAGACCACTCGTAGCCGCATCATCGTGCTTAAGCCTCTTTGTGGCGAAGGCTAAGTCTCTTTCGAGTTAGCAAAAGTCCAAATGGCTCGGTGGCAGGGCGTGGTTGCTGGTGCTCTGGGGTCAGAGTAGCCACTGGCACCCCTGAAGCCTGCTTTGTCCCTTTATTTAGGCATTTTAGTCTTTGTGCCTATTATTGAGTCCAAAAATCGAATAATGAATCAATAAAAACAGGTAAACATACCTGGAAAACAGCAACATACCTTTCCTGCGGTTAAAGGATCGGTGTTGCAGGGGACCCATGGCTACTCTTGCCATAGACGGGTGTCTGAAGCAATTCACGGCGACACCTTGCACTCACATGGTAAAAAGCCTTCATTCATCACATCATGCAGCGGCAACGCAGCTACAGTACAGGCTGCCATCACCAGTCGATATTCGCAAGTAGCAATCTGTCTCTCGCGTCTTCGCCTCGGAGATTACGGCGTAAGAATCGCGTGCGACCAATGCGTCGGGCTGTCGTCCGCTAAGCGCTGCCGTTGATGCCGGAGAACTGCTCCAACTGCAGCTCCAACGATCGCTATCACGCTCACTGCAACTGCGATCCAGACTACGAGTAACCCGCTCCCGCTCTCACCACTGTCATTCGCGTCACTTGCCAGCTCGGATGTAGTGAAGCTTGCTAATCCAGCCCCATCTACAGACGCCTCGCCAACAGCAGTCGCCGAGTATCGACCAGTCGTCGAGGGTGTTGGTGTCGGCGTACGAGTCGTCGGAGCAGGCGTCGGCGTTGGCGTCGTCGTACGAGTTGTCGGAGCAGGCGTCGGCGTTGGCGTCGTCGTACGAGTTGTCGGAGCAGGCGTCGGCGTTGGCGTCGGCGTACGAGTTGTCGGAGCAGGCGTCGGCGTCGGCGTCGGCGTCGGCGTACGAGTTGTCGGAGCAGGCGTCGGCGTCGGCGTCGGCGTACGAGTTGTCGGAGCAGGCGTCGGCGTTGGAGTCCTTGTAGTTGGAGATGGTCGAGAAGTCGTTGATGGGGACGGCGTTCGATTTGTTACCGCAGGCGTTGGGGTCGCCGTCGGAGATGACGAAGGCGAACTTGTGATGGGTGCCATTGTCACCGGGCTCGCTGTTGTCGACACCGGGGTTGGTGTTGGAGCTTCTGTAATTGGCTCAACTGTCACGGGGGCAATGGTACCTGGCGAGTCCGTCACTGGAGAGCCTGTGGAGGACTCGGGGGTAGACGTAGGCGTCTCAGTTGGAGCTTCGGTCGCCACATCTGTCGTGGTTGGCTCCGGTGCTGTAGTAGGCTCCGTTGTTGGTTCTTCAGATGCTGAAATCGGTGTAGCTGTAGGTACATCGGTCTCTGGCGGTGTCGGGGTCGGAGTCGGCGTGGGAGATGAACCTGACTGGTCCCAGGGTCTGGATGGAGTTGGCGTTGGTGTTGTAGTTGTCCGCGTCACCTTTGCTGAGATCCACTCAGAGTCTTGGTGCGGCTTTTTATCTGTGTCACTGAGCAAGTAACACCGTTCATTTTTCGTGCTGTAGCGGTAGGCCACACACGAAGAATGGCTAATGCACTCGCTGCAGCATCCGCTCGAGCCCTTCACGTCGCGAATAAAGGTGATAGTCGTTCCAATGTATCCGACGCCCTTCACTTGGGTGCCGCACTTGCCGCTCGGAATAGGTGTTGGCGTTGGTGTCGGAGTCTCGGTCGGACACGGCGTCGGCGCAGGAGTCTCAGTCGGCGTTGGTGTCGGAGTCTCGGTCGGACACGGTGTCGGCGCAGGAGTCTCAGTCGGCGTTGGTGTCGGAGTCTCGGTCGGACACGGTGTCGGCGTCGGAGTCTCAGTCGGCGTTGGTGTCGGAGTCTCGGTCGGACACGGTGTCGGCGCAGGAGTCTCAGTCGGCGTTGGTGTCGGAGTCTCGGTCGGACACGGTGTCGGCGCAGGAGTCTCAGTCGGCGTTGGTGTCGGAGTCTCGGTCGGACACGGTGTCGGCGTCGGAGTCTCAGTCGGCGTTGGTGTCGGAGTCTCGGTCGGACACGGTGTCGGCGTCGGAGTCTCAGTCGGCGTTGGTGTCGGAGTCTCGGTCGGACACGGTGTCGGCGCAGGAGTCTCAGTCGGCGTTGGTGTCGGAGTCTCGGTCGGACACGGTGTCGGCGCAGGAGTCTCAGTCGGCGTTGGTGTCGGAGTCTCGGTCGGACACGGTGTCGGCGCAGGAGTCTCAGTCGGCGTTGGTGTCGGAGTCTCGGTCGGACACGGTGTCGGCGCAGGAGTCTCAGTCGGCGTTGGTGTCGGAGTCTCGGTCGGACACGGTGTCGGCGTCGGAGTCTCAGTTGGCGTTGGTGTCGGAGTCTCGGTCGGACACGGTGTCGGCGTCGGAGTCTCAGTTGGCGTTGGTGTCGGAGTCTCGGTCGGACACGGTGTCGGCGTCGGAGTCTCAGTCGGCGTTGGTGTCGGAGTCTCAGTCGGCGTTGGTGTCGGCGTCGGAGTCTCAGTTGGCGTTGGTGTCGGAGTCTCGGTCGGACACGGTGTCGGCGCAGGAGTCTCAGTCGGCGTTGGTGTCGGAGTCTCGGTCGGCGTCGGCGTCGGAGTCTCAGTTGGCGTTGGTGTCGGAGTCTCAGTCGGCGTTGGTGTCGGAGTAGACGGAGTCGGTGTGGACGGAGTCGGCGTTGACGGAGTCGGCGTGGATGGCGTCGGAGTCGAAGGCGTCGGTGTTGACGGTGTCGGGGTCGACGGAGTCGGTGTGGATGGCGTCGGAGTCGAAGGCGTCGGTGTTGACGGTGTTGGCGTCGACGGAGTCGGTGTGGATGGCGTCGGAGTCGAAGGCGTCGGTGTTGACGGTATTGGCGTCGACGGAGTCGGTGTGGATGGCGTCGGCGTGGATGGCGTCGGAGTCGAAGGCGTCGGAGTCGAAGGCGTCGGTGTTGACGGTGTCGGCGTGGATGGCGTCGGCGTGGATGGCGTCGGAGTCGAAGGCGTCGGCGTTGACGGTGTCGGCGTCGACGGAGTCGGTGTGGATGGCGTCGGCGTGGGTGGCGTCGGAGTCGAAGGCGTCGGAGTCGAAGGCGTCGGCGTTGACGGTGTCGGCGTTGATGGAATCGGCGTCGAGGGTGTCTCTGTAGCAGGAGCCACAGTCACTGGTTCAGGGGTCTGAGTCGCCGGGGCCTCTGTAACTGGGGCAGTCGTCACTGGGGACTCGGTAACGGGGGCCTCCGTTGCGGGGGCTGCCGTCACGGGAGCCGCTGTCACCGGGGCCGCCGTTGTGGGCGTCGGCGTCGGAGTCGGCGCTTCACCACAGTCGTACAGCTCCGTCACGCTCGTCTCCTGCACGAACCACTCGGTCGTGTACCCATACGCCTCCATGCCGTCGAACGTGTCCAGATCCACGGCCACGTCGTCACTGCCGCTTCCTTCATAGTCCCAAGTCTCGCACTCGTCGTCTTCCTCGACCGTCGTCGGAGCTGGCGTCGGTGCCGCACCCGCACACCCCACCGACGGCAGCACGCAGCCCCACGTGCTGCCAATCACAATCTCGCACACCGCGTCTTCCTTCACCACGCAGCTCCCATCCGAGTACGACGGCAGCGTCTCGTGGCAGTCGGCGGACGCCACGTCTCCCTTGAGCGGGCACGCCGTTCCTGCCGGAGCCGCCCCGGCCCCAGAGCAGAGAGCGCCGCGAGAGGCCGGGATCTCGTAGGTGGCGTCTCGACAGACGCTCACGGGCGTCGCGAGCGCCCCATTCGCCGCCAGCAGCGCCAGCAGCAGCGCCTGGAGAGCGCGCATGGCCCCAAGCCTGAGCTTCAGCTGGGTTCGTGAGCGCCGAAGCCAAAGTGGCCATGCGACTCGCATTGCGAGTGGGCGGCAGCTGCGGAGGTGTTCATTCAACCCAACCCAACTGCCAACGCTGCCTTTTCTATGCGACCGATAACGATAGTGTTTGATTGGCGGGAAACCGAGATGGCATCTGACCACCTGGGATAAATCGAACTGGAGATATATCTTTTATCAGTGCAATTTGGAATTGAGAGGCTTTTTGTACTGTTATACTGGATTTTGCGAGATGGGCGGTCAAGGAGAGATTTGAAAAGGCGATGCATAAACTCATTGCAACTTCGAAACCCGACGTCGCGACAGCGAGCCAATGGCTACATAGGGCGATGGCTACATCTTCCGACACATCGTTGCCAGCGCGTTAACTTGACGTGCAATTGTTATACTTAGCGTGCTTCCTGGACGGCACGAAGGGTTCAAACAGATAGGAACTCACGGTGGCGTCACCATCGTGGCGTGCGACCAGCGTCGGGGGCTGCTCTGCTGCGAGCGAGCCGATTGATACCGCCGGTACGCGATGGTGGCTCCGATTGAGCCGATAATCGCCACGGAACCGGCAACAACCGACACCCAGAGCGCGACTGATCCATCGGAGCTTGATTCTTCGCTCTCGTCGCTCGACTTGGTCGTCGCTGTTGAAGTCTGCGTCGTGGAAGTCGTCGTCGATCGCGTGACCAGCGCCGAGATCCAATCGGAGTCCGTGTGCGGCTTCTTGTCCGTGTCGGAGAGCAAATAGCACCGCTGGTCGTTGGTGCCGTAGCGGTACGCCACACAGGAAGACTCAGCAATACACAGTGCGCAGCATGCGCTGGCGCTCGCGACGTTCTTGTTTGTCGAAATGGTCGTACCGTAGTAACCTGTCCCGACAACTTGTGTGCCGCATGTGGCCGTGACGGTTGTAGGTGTTGGGGTAAACGTCGGAGCGGGGGTTGTCGGTGCTGTCGTAGCTGGTGCAGACGTCACAGGAGTCGGGGTCACTGGGGTCGTAGTCACCGGAGCTGTCGTCGCTGGCGCTGTGGTCCCAGGCGCGCCAGTACTCGGAAGCGGTGTCACAGGAGCAGCTGTAACAGGCGGAGCCGTAACTGGAGCTGATGTTATCGGCGAAGTAGTGGCAGGAGCTGCAGTCACGACAGGGGCAACAGTCGTCACTACAGGAGCATCTGTCGGAGACTCCGTAGGAGACTCCGTAGGCGACTCCGTAGGCGACTCAGTCGACGGAGCAGAAGTCGAAGATGAACTAGAGCCGTCCGAAGAACCCGACGACGACGTCACAGGCGCGTTCGTAGGCGACTCGGTCGGAGACTCCGTAGGCGCGTTCGTAGGAGACTCGGTCGGAGACTCGGTCGGGGAATCCGTAGGCGCGTTCGTCGGAGACTCGGTCGGAGACTCGGTCGGGGAATCCGTAGGCGCGTTCGTCGGAGACTCGGTCGGAGACTCGGTCGGGGAATCCGTAGGCGCGTTCGTCGGAGACTCGGTCGGGGACTCCGTAGGAGACTCCGTAGGCGACTCAGTAGGCGACTCCGTAGGCGACTCAGTCGACGGAGCAGTAGTCGAAGATGAGCTAGAGCCGTCCGAAGAACCCGACGACGACGTCACAGGCGCGTTCGTAGGCGACTCGGTCGGAGACTCCGTAGGCGCGTTCGTAGGAGACTCGGTCGGAGACTCGGTCGGGGAATCCGTAGGCGCGTTCGTCGGAGACTCGGTCGGGGACTCCGTAGGAGACTCCGTAGGCGACTCCGTAGGCGACTCCGTAGGCGACTCAGTCGACGGAGCAGTAGTCGAAGATGAGCTAGAGCCGTCCGAAGAACCCGACGACGACGTCACAGGCGCGTTCGTAGGCGACTCGGTCGGAGACTCCGTAGGCGCGTTCGTAGGAGACTCGGTCGGAGACTCGGTCGGAGACTCGGTCGGAGACTCGGTCGGGGAATCCGTAGGCGCGTTCGTCGGAGACTCGGTCGGGGACTCCGTAGGAGACTCCGTAGGCGACTCAGTAGGCGACTCCGTAGGCGACTCAGTCGACGGAGCAGTAGTCGAAGATGAGCTAGAGCCGTCCGAAGAACCCGACGACGACGTCACAGGCGCGTTCGTAGGCGACTCGGTCGGAGACTCCGTAGGCGCGTTCGTAGGAGACTCGGTCGGAGACTCGGTCGGAGACTCGGTCGGAGACTCGGTCGGGGAATCCGTAGGCGCGTTCGTCGGAGACTCGGTCGGGGACTCCGTAGGAGACTCCGTAGGCGACTCAGTAGGCGACTCCGTAGGCGACTCAGTCGACGGAGCAGTAGTCGAAGATGAGCTAGAGCCGTCCGAAGAACCCGACGACGACGTCACAGGCGCGTTCGTAGGCGACTCGGTCGGAGACTCCGTAGGCGCGTTCGTAGGAGACTCGGTCGGAGACTCGGTCGGGGAATCCGTAGGCGCGTTCGTCGGAGACTCGGTCGGGGACTCCGTAGGAGACTCCGTAGGCGACTCAGTAGGCGACTCCGTAGGCGACTCAGTCGACGGAGCAGTAGTCGAAGATGAGCTAGAGCCGTCCGAAGAACCCGACGACGACGTCACAGGCGCGTTCGTAGGCGACTCGGTCGGAGACTCCGTAGGCGCGTTCGTCGGAGACTCGGTCGGAGACTCGGTCGGAGACTCGGTCGGGGAATCCGTAGGCGCGTTCGTCGGAGACTCGGTCGGGGACTCCGTAGGAGACTCCGTAGGCGACTCAGTAGGCGACTCCGTAGGCGACTCAGTCGACGGAGCAGTAGTCGAAGATGAGCTAGAGCCGTCCGAAGAACCCGACGACGACGTCACAGGCGCGTTCGTAGGCGACTCGGTCGGAGACTCCGTAGGCGCGTTCGTAGGAGACTCGGTCGGAGACTCGGTCGGGGAATCCGTAGGCGCGTTCGTCGGAGACTCGGTCGGGGACTCCGTAGGAGACTCCGTAGGCGACTCAGTAGGCGACTCCGTAGGCGACTCAGTCGACGGAGCAGTAGTCGAAGATGAGCTAGAGCCGTCCGAAGAACCCGACGACGACGTCACAGGCGCGTTCGTAGGCGACTCGGTCGGAGACTCCGTAGGCGCGTTCGTAGGAGACTCGGTCGGAGACTCGGTCGGAGACTCGGTCGGGGAATCCGTAGGCGCGTTCGTCGGAGACTCGGTCGGGGACTCCGTAGGAGACTCCGTAGGCGACTCAGTAGGCGACTCCGTAGGCGACTCAGTCGACGGAGCAGTAGTCGAAGATGAGCTAGAGCCGTCCGAAGAACCCGACGACGACGTCACAGGCGCGTTCGTAGGCGACTCGGTCGGAGACTCCGTAGGCGCGTTCGTAGGAGACTCGGTCGGAGACTCGGTCGGAGACTCGGTCGGGGAATCCGTAGGCGCGTTCGTCGGAGACTCGGTCGGGGACTCCGTAGGAGACTCCGTAGGCGACTCAGTAGGCGACTCCGTAGGCGACTCAGTCGACGGAGCAGTAGTCGAAGATGAGCTAGAGCCGTCCGAAGAACCCGACGACGACGTCACAGGCGCGTTCGTAGGCGACTCGGTCGGAGACTCCGTAGGCGCGTTCGTAGGAGACTCGGTCGGAGACTCGGTCGGAGACTCGGTCGGGGAATCCGTAGGCGCGTTCGTCGGAGACTCGGTCGGGGACTCCGTAGGAGACTCCGTAGGCGACTCAGTAGGCGACTCCGTAGGCGACTCAGTCGACGGAGCAGTAGTCGAAGATGAGCTAGAGCCGTCCGAAGAACCCGACGACGACGTCACAGGCGCGTTCGTAGGCGACTCGGTCGGAGACTCCGTAGGCGCGTTCGTCGGAGACTCGGTCGGAGACTCGGTCGGAGACTCGGTCGGGGAATCCGTAGGCGCGTTCGTCGGAGACTCGGTCGGGGACTCCGTAGGAGACTCCGTAGGCGACTCAGTAGGCGACTCCGTAGGCGACTCAGTCGACGGAGCAGTAGTCGAAGATGAGCTAGAGCCGTCCGAAGAACCCGACGACGACGTCACAGGCGCGTTCGTAGGCGACTCGGTCGGAGACTCCGTAGGCGCGTTCGTAGGAGACTCGGTCGGAGACTCGGTCGGGGAATCCGTAGGCGACTCAGTAGGCGACTCCGTAGGCGACTCAGTCGACGGAGCAGTAGTCGAAGATGAGCTAGAGCCGTCCGAAGAACCCGACGACGACGTCACAGGCGCGTTCGTAGGCGACTCGGTCGGAGACTCCGTAGGCGCGTTCGTAGGAGACTCGGTCGGAGACTCGGTCGGGGAATCCGTAGGCGCGTTCGTCGGAGACTCGGTCGGGGACTCCGTAGGAGACTCCGTAGGCGACTCAGTAGGCGACTCCGTAGGCGACTCAGTCGACGGAGCAGTAGTCGAAGATGAGCTAGAGCCGTCCGAAGAACCCGACGACGACGTCACAGGCGCGTTCGTAGGCGACTCGGTCGGAGACTCCGTAGGCGCGTTCGTAGGAGACTCGGTCGGAGACTCGGTCGGAGACTCGGTCGGGGAATCCGTAGGCGCGTTCGTCGGAGACTCGGTCGGGGACTCCGTAGGAGACTCCGTAGGCGACTCAGTAGGCGACTCCGTAGGCGACTCAGTCGACGGAGCAGTAGTCGAAGATGAGCTAGAGCCGTCCGAAGAACCCGACGACGACGTCACAGGCGCGTTCGTAGGAGACTCCGTAGGCGACTCAGTAGGCGACTCCGTAGGCGACTCAGTCGACGGAGCAGTAGTCGAAGATGAGCTAGAGCCGTCCGAAGAACCCGACGACGACGTCACAGGCGCGTTCGTAGGAGACTCGGTCGGAGACTCGGTCGGAGACTCCGTAGGCGCGTTCGTAGGAGACTCGGTCGGAGACTCGGTCGGGGAATCCGTAGGCGCGTTCGTCGGAGACTCGGTCGGGGACTCCGTAGGAGACTCCGTAGGCGACTCAGTAGGCGACTCCGTAGGCGACTCAGTCGACGGAGCAGTAGTCGAAGATGAGCTAGAGCCGTCCGAAGAACCCGACGACGACGTCACAGGCGCGTTCGTAGGCGACTCGGTCGGAGACTCCGTAGGCGCGTTCGTAGGAGACTCGGTCGGAGACTCGGTCGGGGAATCCGTAGGCGCGTTCGTCGGAGACTCGGTCGGGGACTCCGTAGGAGACTCCGTAGGCGACTCAGTAGGCGACTCCGTAGGCGACTCAGTCGACGGAGCAGTAGTCGAAGATGAGCTAGAGCCGTCCGAAGAACCCGACGACGACGTCACAGGCGCGTTCGTAGGCGACTCGGTCGGAGACTCCGTAGGCGCGTTCGTAGGAGACTCGGTCGGAGACTCGGTCGGGGAATCCGTAGGCGCGTTCGTCGGAGACTCGGTCGGGGACTCCGTAGGAGACTCCGTAGGCGACTCAGTAGGCGACTCCGTAGGCGACTCAGTCGACGGAGCAGTAGTCGAAGATGAGCTAGAGCCGTCCGAAGAACCCGACGACGACGTCACAGGCGCGTTCGTAGGCGACTCGGTCGGAGACTCCGTAGGCGCGTTCGTAGGAGACTCGGTCGGAGACTCGGTCGGAGACTCGGTCGGGGAATCCGTAGGCGCGTTCGTCGGAGACTCGGTCGGGGACTCCGTAGGAGACTCCGTAGGCGACTCAGTAGGCGACTCCGTAGGCGACTCAGTCGACGGAGCAGTAGTCGAAGATGAGCTAGAGCCGTCCGAAGAACCCGACGACGACGTCACAGGCGCGTTCGTAGGAGACTCCGTAGGCGACTCAGTAGGCGACTCCGTAGGCGACTCAGTCGACGGAGCAGTAGTCGAAGATGAGCTAGAGCCGTCCGAAGAACCCGACGACGACGTCACAGGCGCGTTCGTAGGAGACTCGGTCGGAGACTCGGTCGGAGACTCCGTAGGCGCGTTCGTAGGAGACTCGGTCGGAGACTCGGTCGGGGAATCCGTAGGCGCGTTCGTCGGAGACTCGGTCGGGGACTCCGTAGGAGACTCCGTAGGCGACTCAGTAGGCGACTCCGTAGGCGACTCAGTCGACGGAGCAGTAGTCGAAGATGAGCTAGAGCCGTCCGAAGAACCCGACGACGACGTCACAGGCGCGTTCGTAGGCGACTCGGTCGGAGACTCCGTAGGCGACTCAGTCGACGGAGCATCCGTCGCTGTTGATCCTGACGATGATGTCGATGGTGCGCTTGTTCCAGCTGATCCTGAACTACTAGTGGACCCCGTTGATGATGTGGATGGAGCTGTCGTTGGTGTGACAGTCACTGGCGAGGAAGTGGACGCCGCCGACGACGCCTCCGTGGAGCCGCTGTCGGACGCGGACGCATCAAAGGTAGACTCGACCGTGGTGCCGCAGTAGTAGAGCGTCGTGAAGGACGAGTCCTGCTCGAACCACGTCTCCTGCACGCCGCCGCTGCCGCTGCCGCTCGCCGAGACGGTCGTGTCGTCGTAGCTCACAATGTCCTGGCCGTCAAACTCCCACGTCTCGCAGCCCGAAGTCAGCTGCGCGGCCGCGTTCGAAGCGAGCGCGGCCGCCGCGAGCGCGAGCGCTGCCAGTCGCCGCATGAGCGCGCGCGGAGGTCCCGAGAGCCGGCGGGGGCCGAGGAATCGGCGAATGCCGCGGCGCGGAGCGCTCCATGTCGGCGAGCGTGACAGCAACTGGCCTTGGCCGTCAGCGAAAAAGTGATTTACGGCCGGAAAGTGTCGGAAGATGCAGCTTTTGGACGACTAAAAGCAGCGCGGAGCAGGATGAAAGGCTGCAACCTTTGGAGAAAAAGAAGAGACGAGCCGCTCCACGTCGACACCTGTCTTCCTTGTGCCCCAAATCATTTTCGCGCTGAGCTGTCAGCACCTTGTATCAGTGCTTTTTTGAGATGAAAACGTTGGATGTACTGCTATTACTGTATGCATGAGTTCTGAACGGTTCAGCGAGTGGGACTTTCATTATCATTGCACAGATTACAGTACGCCAGTGTACACATGTACTGGATTTCGCTTGTCGAAATGGCTACAACTTGAGCATCTTGAAGCGGATCAAAAAACAAAAAAAAAAACACTCGGTGGCGAACCACCACCGCCCACGCTCGTCTTCCCGAGGCCGACTCGAGCGCAGCGTTGCGGTGCGCTCGCAACACACTGGGAGATGCAGCCACGAACACGCGACCCCCACGCGCTCGAGCCATCTCGACCACCGTCCACCCTGGAGTAAACGATAAATAACACGGAATCGGACGAGCCGAGTCCGCATCACGACGCGACGGTGGTGGGCTCGCCTTCAGCCTTCTTCTTCTTAGAAGACGCGTCGCTCTTGCGCCGCGAGGGTCCCGAGGACGAAGTCGATGCGGCGGGCTGAGCAGGTCGCCCTGACGTCATGGCAGCCGCCTGCAGCGTTGCCTGCTGAGCATAGAGAGCCGCGAATCCCGCGGCAGCGACGCTCAGCAGGTACGGTGGTAGCGCATTGTCGCCAGGCATTCCACCGGGATATGTTGCGCTTGGGTCGCCCATGCCTTTGCCACTCGCGGTCGCCCAGCTGTACGCTTGCATATGAAAGTGCAGCTCACGCTCCATCTCGCCGAGAACAATTGTGCGAGCCTCCGACCGTAGGTCATCGAGGGACCGCAGTCGAGTCTTCTTCTGCATGTGCTGGATCAAATCCTGGCTTGCAGCAGCCGTGACGCGCTTTTCCACTCGAGACTTGACCTCAGCACGGAACGGCGCCGACGTTTGCTCCAAGTACAGCGACAGCGAATAGCCAAAATGGGGGAACGAGCCCATGAGACCCATCGGGTTCGACGCTGTCGGGAGCGGGTTCGGCTGGATCGGCACATGCTTGGAAGTGGAGTTACCACCGGATGAAGCGTTTGATCCAGCTGACGGCCGGAGACTCGGAGACACAAACGACGACGCCGACAGAGGATTCATCGGCATCGGCAGCAGAGGCGTCCCTCCCATCACAGGAGGAGTTGTCGACATCATCGGCGCACCAGGTGGAGCAGCCGGCTTTCCGCTGTTATCCAGCGCCGCTTGATGAGCATGGTCGATCTCCAGCAGATTCCAGCAGACAGCGCACGACTTGCCATGCATACTGCCTTTGCTGTTGCACGAGCCGTAGTGGAGCAGCATCGCCTTCGCGTCGTTGCACGGCTGCTTGCACTTGCCAACAAGCAGTTCACAGCCCATGCAATGGCTAAGCACTCGACGCATGACGTCGCAGCCACCAATCTCACACGAACTATCATCGCACTGCGCTGCGTGCAGCAAAAGCCACAGTGACCCTGCGGTCTCGGCTGCCTTGTCGGCGGAAAAAAGCGGCGACTGCTTCAGGAACTCCATCTCGATTACGGACAGCATCGCACCCGCATCAGAGTTTTGCACTGAGTGCACGAGGATTTGTTCCAGGCGTTTCCGCATGGGCACCGAGGGTGGCTCCTGAGGTCGCTGAGGCGGGAGACCAGTCGGGGGAGAGCCCGAGTTGAGAGAGAACGGCTTGCCATGGTTGGAGTCTTCACGGTTGCGCGCATACGGGTGTAGCGGTGGACTGTGCGTCGTTTTCCTCTTTCCCATAACGCCATTGCGAGAATCTCTCCGACGCATGACGCCCCTGCGCTCTCTTGGAGACGCATCCATGTAGCTCATTGTGGGGGCAGAAGACGACAGCGGCGTCGACATGGCAGCGCTCGCCGCCGATTCATTCGGAGCCGAGAAATCGCGGATGGCGTCAAACATGTTGTCGCGCTCCTTCTCGGATAGCAGCAAGTCGAGCGCAGCAGAGCTCTGGACATTGGTGTCGTCGGGCACTTGCTGGGTGGCGGCGGCCATTGACCTCATAAAACCGTCTGGGTCATGTGGAGAGGAAGCCGCGAGAGCGTTCATGTCGTTGATGAGACTTGCTTCGTCGGCTCCTCCGAATGCATCGATCATCATACCCCCGCCGAGCGCCATGGATGTCGCGGGCCACGAGGGCTCGGACGTAAAGTTGGTCGGGAAGTCTTCCATTCCAAGCATGTCGGCGTCCGGATTGGCGCTACTGCTTGCCCATTAGAACGATAACGTCAGTGAACATATGCAACACACTGCAGCAGCAAGACAATTCGCAAACGCACCTTTGCATGAACGGCACAGCGTTGGGGATCGAGGATGGCATGGCGATGGGCGGCGCGTTGGGTCCGAAGAAGTTGCTTCCCGGCGGGGCCGAGAAGGAGGGCTGCGTGAAGTCGAGCTCGGGCATGACGGTCGAGTCGAAGGACTTGTGGCGCTGCAGCTTGTGCCAGCGCTCGCTGCCGCCCTTCTTGCGCTTGCTGGCGGCCTGCTGGCGGCGCTGCAGCTCGGCCTCCATGCTGGCGAGGTTGGTGAAGGAGGCGGATCCGTGGAAGCCCGCGCGCTTGGCGTTGCCCGCGGGCGGCGAGACCAGCAGCCCGTCGACGTCGTCGTTGAGGAAGGCGGGCGCCTGGTGCGGGAAGAGCCGCTGCGAGGCGTCCAGGTGGTCCTGCTGGAACTGCAGCAAAAAGTCGTAGCCCTTGTCGGGCCCGAGCAGCTCGGCCGAGGTCGAGGGCTCGCCCAGCGGCTCCTCGTCCAGGTGCAGCCCCGCGGGTTGCAGCCCGAGCGCGGCGGGCGCCACGCCCAGGCCGGACGCGTCGTGCGCCAGCGCCGCCATGAGGTTGCCGGCCGACTGGCCGCCGTGCACGGCGCGGTCGTCGTCCGCGAGCGCGCGCAGCAGCTCGTCGGGCCCGTCGTACATGGCCGAGAGGCTCGGGCAGGAGGCCGAGTAGGGCATGGGCGCCTCGGGGGGAATGTGCGCGTGGCGGGAGCCCCGGCGGGAGCGCGCCATGGCCTCCTCTCTTCCTCGCTCCTCGCTGATACTGGGCGCTTGGTGGTGGCGTGACTTGCCGGAATTCAGGTCAGGGGCAACTACGTACGGTAGGGCTGGGGGGAGGCGAGGGCTTTTTCGCC
Source organism: Phytopythium helicoides (assembly GCA_024867545.1). Classification (NCBI taxonomy): domain Eukaryota; phylum Oomycota; class Peronosporomycetes; order Pythiales; family Pythiaceae; genus Phytopythium; species Phytopythium helicoides. The sequence goes on along the minus strand of JANFNE010000024.1, from coordinate 13,190 downwards.
TGTTTCCCTAGTTTGGACAACGCGGAGTGGCGTGTTGAAACTGGTAAAAAGGCCTACTGGAGGCCCGATTCCCAGGATTGCGAGAAAGAGTAGTGGTTCCTGAAGACTTTGACGCCCATCACCGCATGGAGAAAGGGAGCGCGGGTTGCGCCACGACCCGCGGCATAACTTTTACTTACAAAAAACAGCATAAAAGACGCTGTCGACCCGTGGGTCGAACGACGCAGCGGGTTGGACCCGCTTCACATCTCGAAGTTCGCGCCAATCACATCGATGCGATCCTGTCGATGGGCAGCTGATTGGCGCAAAATCGACTCAACCCATCCTGTCATCGAAGCGCGGTGGCTGGAGCAGCCGATTCGAACTGCAGTATCAACTCTCGCAGGTATTTCACAACGCGTTACGCTCCAACATGTCGCAGCGTACCGCCGCTCCAATCCAGTCCCACAGGTTCGGCAGACGTCACTCCCGCGAGTCAACGACCTTCAGCCATCCGTCCAGCAGAAACGTCGGAATCCCGGAGCATCACCTGGAGGATGCGCGGCACCGGGAATGCGCGCCGAAGCGAGTTGACGCCGCCCTTCTCTGCGCTGCCGGGCGGCGGCCGCGGGATCACGCGCCATCCGAGCGCCTCGGCGCTGCGACTCGCGGCCTGCGCTTTGGGCGGACGCTTTGCGGGGCCTGTGGGTGGTCGGTGGGTGGCGTGCGCGTGCGTGGCGAGAGAGAATGGGCTCCAGGGGCGCTGCAATTGCTATGTTACAAGGGGGCTCTATCTGCGCGCCGCCTGGTAGGGTACTCTACGACCTGTCAGCTTCAGCTCGCGCTCGGGTCCGTGCGGTAGCTGAACGACGACAGGTACAGCCCACGCAGCAGCTCATAGTCGTCGTCCTCGCTGCCGCGCATGCGCCGAAGCAGCGCCTCCTCTTTTGCCAGCTCGCGCCGTCGGTGACGCCGGAACGCCGCGTACAACACGCCTAGAATGACCGATGCTACACACAAGCTGCCCACGACGATCAGCGCCACGCGATACCGGTTGCGAGACGCCGATAGACTGTCGATTTCAGCCTCGAGAGACGATGACCCGGCATTTCCCATCGAAGACGCCTGACTGCTCCCGCCCTCTGCCTCGGCGCTGGACGACGTACTGCTGTCCGTTGGAGGTACAGTCCCGGCCTCGCCGTCGTACGCGTCCGTCACGTTCAACAACAGCGAGCTCAGCTCTGTCGACACGGTCAACCTCGCAGGCGGGAGCTCCTCCATGCAGGACGCATCCACCGATGCGAGAGCGCCATCGGAGGCGATGAACGAGGCAACCACCTGTCTACCACAGGAGGACCCATCGGCGAGCACCGCACTGTCAACCACGTTGTGCGTGCCATTGGCGACAACGATCAGTCGTTTGCCTCCATCCGCGACGATGGCGTTGTCAAGTGCCATCGCGAACTTGGTAGGCGCTTGTCCATCCATGTCGCCACTCAGGATGAGCACGCTGGTAGACGCAGGGAGAGATACGTTGGCGTTGCCTAAGCCGTCTCGCTCGAAGGTTAGCAAGCTTCCTGCCGATGTCACGCCCTCGCACGCTGACGTGGAGTCACCTGAGAAGAGGCAGTATGCCTTCAACTTATCATAGACGCGTCCGTCACTGATTTTGGTAGTCGTGAAGCGCGCCAGCAGCTCAGTCTCGTTTGGCGACGGCGTCTCCCACAGCTCGCTGAATGCCTGGATGGCAAACACCAACTCGAGTTCGTTGTCACGCTGTTCAATCGTTGACGCGAGTCTTTCGGCCAGTCGAGTGAGCGCGTTAACATCCTGAGCGCCGCATCGACTGAAGCGGTAGATCATGACAGGGATGAGCGGCCGCAGCGTTGCATTCTCCATGAGCACCGCAAGCTGTTCACGAAGAGTGTATGATGGTGAAAATTCTGCAGTACCTGAACCTGAAGATGAGCCTGAGTTACTGGACGTGCTGGTTGCGTTGTAAATCAATTCAGAGCACACACTCGATCCATTTTCCGCATCCAAGCGCACAAAAGTCGCTTCAAGTGTGGCTGACACATTCGTGAGACTAGTGTTTGGGAACCGAACAGCACAGTCCGAGTCATTTGCACACCAGAGCAAGAATGCATCTCCCACTTCGCCGAATGCAGCATCGCTCTCGGACTCGCTCCAGGCAGTCTGAGAGTTTGCAGTCGCAAGCGGGCTGTCTAAAGCGTACCCGACAACTCCAGCCGTTTCGAGCTGCATCATTCGCTGGGCGACGAGAGTTCCGTACCCCAAAGCATACACAACGATCGACATGTGTTCGCCCACGTCGCTTGACGTCTCGGTCTGGTAAGTCTCGATCGCTGCTTTCAGGTCATATGCTGAGCTAGTAAGTGAAAATGCTGCCAATCGGTCACCGTACATGGCGCGCACATCCTGAGAACACTGCTGGACGTCCTCGAGCGTTGGTTCCTGATCGTTTCGAAAAACTGATGCTGCCAAGTCGACGCTGCATACAAGAGGCGAGCTTTGGCCGGTCCCGCGCATATCCATTCTGTAAATGCTGGTGGTCGCGTTGAGTTGCTCGAAGAGCAGTGCCATTTGATTGTCTGCCTCGGCCGCTGTCTGAGAATCCGGTCGATCGGGGATGTACCACACGGCTGTAGAGGGTCTGTCTGTTTGTTCCGAGGCCGGGATGCGCTTGACAAACACATTGATGGTGTGGTTGTCGGGGTCCGAGCAGACATCTTCGTGACAAAGTGGCATTGCGATAAGCGTGCAGTGCGCAGTGAGGTTGGCAGCATCTGCTGCCGCACTCTTGAGCTCGCAAGTATTCCAATCGGTAATGATGGTTGGAGCATTGCTGCCGTCTGACCCTGCTGAGTTGACACTTGTATCTGCCTGTGTGAGATCCGAGATGAGTAAAATGATGAATGTGCTGAGCAGCCCGACTGGCAGTATGAGAGGTGCCCATCGACACACTGCAATACGGCAGCGCACATGTCTTGGCATGGACGGTGGAGGCACAAGAGGTGGAGTGGGTTCTGGTGGTAATATCGACGGTGTAGTTGATACAGGAGCTGACAGTGGCTGGGAGCTCGAGGAGTCTTCGATGAAGTCGTATGTGTCGAATTGCCCGAACGAGATGGAAAGGGCAGTCGTGTCGAAGGCAGTGGTGGCGCCAGTCGGAAGCTCGTCCGTCGCGAAGCGCGGGGTGCTGCAATCGTCGGACGAGTTGTCGTCGTCGCTGAAGCGCATAAACGAGTAGCTGTTGCTGTCGGGCTCGCCTTGCTCGCCGGCAGGCCCGGTTGGGTGGGCGTTGAGCTCTTGGGGCCGCCAGCTCCGCTTCCGCAGCGAGGCTCGGCCTTGAATGGTACCAGCCTGCTCGGGCGGTCGGCGCGCGCGAAGGGCTCGTCAGTCGCCTCTTAGTCGCGTTGCGCAGCGCCTGCAATGGCGGCAGAGGTGCCGCTGCTTGAGCTGCAGCGTTAGCGACTGGTGCTAGCCTGCTGCTCGCCAGCCGCTTTTTTATCCGCGAGCAAATTTGTTCCCCGCGGCCGGCTGAACGCGGCCGAGCTCGTGTCGCAAGCGACGGGGATCTCGCTGGTCTCGCTGCGCGCGTCGGCTGGCAAGAGCGTCTGTGAGTGAAGGAGCGCTGCGGAACGGCAGCCTGGCCCTGGTCCGCCCTTCACCCTGGAGCTTTCTCTCTCTTTCGCACACTTGTCGTCTCGCCATTTGGCCCGGCGTCGCACGTTCAAACCTAGCCACGCGAGAAACACAGCCACCGGCACTCGAGCCCACTGTAGCTCCTCGCGCTGATTTGCGCCGAGCCTCAACTGGCGAACTCGCCCGAAGTCGATGGCGAGCAGCGCGCCGGACCACGACGACGCCGTAGTCACGTGGACGAAAGGGTTCAACATCGCGACTTGCTCTCTACGGTACGCAATTGCAGTGCAATGCAAGCGCACCGCACTGCAGGCAGCGAGCAGGTCGTGGGCTGGCCAGCGAGCCAGCAGCGCCAGCGCCATGTGCGACTCGCCACGCAGATGGCTACAGTCTGGGCGGAAAATTCAGCTCTGTCCGGCACTTTCTGGGCCGGTTCCCGGGACTTCGTGGTCGAATCGAAGCGTCTCTTGAAGATCTTTGAGCCAGTCCATGCTTGACTCATCAGGCGCTTTGCGCGGAATGGAGGGGAAAAGTGTCCGTTCGACGGCCAGAAATCGCTCGAGCTTCGAGCGAATGTATCAGCACGTTGCGTCCAGCAGCGCTCGTTTCTCGAGGCTTCTTTCGGAGACGGCGGTGGTCGTCGAGGCTCACTCGCCATCGGTCCTGGCTTGTATTGCTCGAATGCCAACCATCAAAGAGGCAAATCATGTCGTGGGGGCAGCAACGCGCAGTAGCAGAGCCCGGCAGGCACCTACAGTCGGATCTCGGCTGAAGATTGGCGCTTCGATTTCGAGCCTTCCGGCAGCATCGTGACACGCACCAAGCACGTTGCTCACGAGTGAGTCGCTCCCAAGGCCGATCACTCGTATAAAAACAGGTTAGTACAGGCAACGGAGGCGAAACCAGCTTGAGGTGGGCCACACCACTGCTCGAACGAAAGGTCGCTGTCTTTGACGCCTTCGGAACCCATGCTGGCGTCGACGGTCATCGCCGCACTATCCACTTTGGCGCTCTCTCTGGCCCTGCAGCCCAGACGCAAGCCTCTCCACCTGTTGTCCCCATGTACCAGGAGGCCTACATCATGTCGGCCTCGTGGTGCTCATGGGGCAGAAGAGAAAGCCCCACGCGGGGTGCAAATTTAGAAAAAAAGTCAGTCGCGCGCATTTCCGTAATTCCCGCGAACCCGCGCGCACGCAAGATCCCGTCTTTGAAACCTCTTGGCCCCAGTATGCCCCTCCCCAAGGGGCAGCCGAGTCGTTTCGCCGCCCACGGAAAAGTCGCCGACTCGCAGGTTGAAGCTGCCTGTTTGTACCGTACCCGCGGACGAAATCTTTCCTTCCTTCCCTTCCTACCGCCAAAGATCCAAGCCTGGAAGCCGAGCACTCGCCTGGAAGCCAAGCAAGCAAGCGCCGCCGCCGCCGCCAGTCTCCGCCTTCCTTTCCCGCGCCCGCCGCCATGGACGCGACCAGCGAGAGCCGCGACGAGAACGCGGCGCCGCTCAAGCGCGAAGCCCCCGCAGCCGCCGACGCCTCCAAGCCGCAGGCGTTCCTCGAGGCCTCCGGGTGGGTCGCCGACGCGGCGCTCGGGCGCGACGACGGCCCCTGGGGCGCCTTCGAGAGCCCGCAGAGCGTGTACGCCATGCTGCTAGGCGCGGCGCCAGGGTCGCTGCTGCCGCCGCCGCCCATCGCCACCAGCGGGCTGCTGCCCTCGCCCACGGCCTCGTCGCTGCTCATGCACCAGCTGCACGCGCAGGGCGAGCAGGGCGCCGACGCGGCCGCGGACCTCGCCGGCCTGCCCTTCTTCACGGCGCTCAGCCCGCACCCGCACCACCCCGCGCTGCTGTCGCCGCTGCACGCGGCCATGGGCTTCGGACCCGCCGGGTCGGTCGCCTCGCCCTCGGCCGGAGCCGCCTTCTCGAGCGCACCGACGCCCATCATCACCATGGCAGACATGATGGCGGACCCCATGCTGCTGTTCACGCAGCCCAGCCCCACGGCCAGCATGCTCAAGCACCTGCTCCCGCCCTTCGCCTCGCCGCACCCGCCCTCGGCGGCAGCTTCCGCGGCCTCCGCAGCACCAATGCCGCCGTCGTCGGCGGCCATGGCACCGCCAACTGCAGTGTCGCCGTCCATCCTCATGAGCATGCCGCCGGCGCCAGCCAACGTCAAGGACATGACGCTCAACGAGCTGCGACCGCACTTCAACAAGCCCATGGCGGTCGTCGCCAAGGAACTCGGCGTCTGCATCACGCTCATGAAGAAGATTTGCCGCCGCAACGGACTCGTGCGGTGGCCGCACCGCCGCATCCGCAGCCTCGTCAACCGCATCACGTCGCTACAGGTCATCGCTGCAAGCGCTGCCGGCGCCGAGAAGAAGCGCTTCCAGGCACAGATCGCAGCGCTGCGAGAAGAGCTGTCGGCAGTCATCCAGAACCCAAACGAAAAAAGCCGCAAGGCGCAAGCAGACGCACGCAACCGCTTTATGCCAGGGCAGATGATACCAACTACTGCCGAGGTGAACGCAAGCATGTCAGCCATGCTCCGTGATTGCGGAGGCGACGTCATGCTGCAAGACGACGACAATGAAGACGACGAGCAGATGGAGGCAGCGGTGCGGCCCGAGCCGCTCGAGAAAGCCGAGAAGATTGAGATCGTAGAAAAAATCGAGAAGATGGAGGAGCAGGAGCTGGACCAGCCTTCGAAGTGCTCGATGAGCGAGTCAAAACCCAAGAAAAAGGGCAAGAAGAGCAAGAAGAACAAAGGCAAGAAGCGAGAGCTCGACACGAGCTCAGCAGCAATTGATGACGATGAAGACGACGAGAGTCCGCGATGTGTGAGCGATCTCGCCGATCCGTCCCCTGCTCTTTCACCCACCATCCGACCAGGCAAGAAGCGCAAGCGTGTCGGTCGATGTTTTGGCAACACACTGCCTCCTCCTCCCATCAAGATCCCGCGCCTGGACGAGCAGTCGTCGACCCGATCACGATGCCACAGCGCCCCCGAGCGGCGAACCGACAAGAAGCGAGTGCTGCGCAGCAGCGACCGCCTAGCGAGCGGCAGCGGCCACTCTCCGTCGTCCTCACACTGCGTGCGACCAGCAACCACGACGAACCGGGGCAAGCGCGGGTCCATCTCGTCCATCCTGTGCCACACCGAGCTCTAGAGTGTAGCAGTGTACATCATCCATCAATCATCTCGAATCCAGCCAGTAGTGAGTAGAGTTCCAAGGTAAGCTGTATGCCAATTCAATCAAAAGCAATCACGTCCAAGTTGAAGCGCGTTCAATCTGTGGCTGTCGACGCGTCCGATCTCTCCCTTCCTCCCATTGGCCCACTTCCCCTCCATCCCTTCCACCCATTGGTCCATTTCCCTCATTCCCTCCATCTGATTGGCCAATCCCCCCCCCCCGCGACACCTTCGGCGACGGTGTCGACCGCCACTTCCCCAGCCGATCTCCATGGCGCTCGCCGCTCGCGCCCTCCGCTCCTCGCGGCGCTCGCCGCTCGCCCGCGCGCTCTCCTCGCGCTCGGAGGCCGCGCCGGAGCTCGACTTTCTCGTCATCGGCGCCGGCAGCGGCGGCGTGGCGGCGTCCAGGCGCGCGGCGGCGCACGGCGCGCGCGTGGCGGTGGTGGAGCAGGCGCGGCTGGGCGGCACGTGCGTGAACGTGGGCTGCGTGCCCAAGAAGATCATGTTCCTCGGCGCCAGCATGAGCCACGTGCTGCACCGCGACGCGGCGTACTACGGCCACCAAGTGGGCGGCGCGCGGGGCTTCGACTGGCGCGCGCTCAAGGACCGCCGCGACGCCTACGTGCGCCGCCTCAACGGCATCTACGAGCGGTGAGGCAGCGCTGCGGGCTGCGGGGCGGTGGATGGGTGCTGACGCGCGAGCAGGAATCTGGCCAACGCCAACGTGGAGGTCATCCAGGGCACGGCGCGCTTCAACGCGGACGGACGAGTCGAGGTGGACGGCCGAGAGCTGCGCGCCAAGAACGTGCTCATCGCCGTGGGCGGCAAGCCGCTGATCCCAGACATCCCAGGTTCGTGGGGACGCTGTTTTTCTGTGGTGCACTTGCTGGTGCAGCGCTGATGGATGGGATTGTGGCAGGCAAGGAGCTCTGCATCGACTCAGACGGCTTCTTCGAGCTGGAGTACCTGCCGAAGAAAGTGGCGGTCGTCGGCGCCGGCTACATTGCCGTGGAGCTCGCAGGCGTGCTCAACTCGTTTGGATCTGACACCACTATCTTCACCCGCCGCGACGGCGTGCTGCGCTCGTTCGATGTGCGTCTGCGTCTGCGTGTACCAACTTGAGCTGAAAAGGTAGCATTGACGGTCCTGTGATGCGTAGGAGCTGGTGCGGACGACGCTGCACGACGCGTTGAAGCGCGATGGAGTTCATCTACGCCCACAGTCGAACGTGACCCGCGTTGAGCGTGCTGCAGATGGCACCAAGACGCTCGTGCTCGCAGACGGAACGACGCACTCGGGGTTCGAGGAGGTCATCTACGCCGCAGGACGCGTGCCACTTACGTCGGAGCTGGGGTTGGAGGCGGCGGGAGTGCAAACGGACGCACAAGGCCACATCAAGATTGATGAGTACCAGGCCACGACACGTCCGAACGTTTTTGCCGTGGGTGATGCGTGTGGGACGGTCGCGCTGACGCCCGTCGCGATCGCCGCAGGCCGCCGCCTGGCCGACCGTTTGTTCGGAGACATCCCGGACGCCAAGATCTCGTACGAGAACGTGCCAACGGTTGTGTTTAGCCACCCGCCCATCGGGACGATCGGGCTGACAGAGCAGCAGGCACGTACCAAGTTCGGCGACGACCAAATTAAGGTGTACACGAGCCGCTTTGTCAACATGTACTACGGGATCATCAACGAGCCACTGGGCGAAGGCGAGGAAGATGTGAACGGCACGGGGTTGAAGCCCAAACCTATGACGGCCATGAAGCTCGTGTGCACTGGTGCGGACGAAAAGGTTGTGGGGTTGCACGTGATTGGCATGGGTGCGGACGAGATGCTGCAGGGCTTCGGCGTGGCCGTCAAGATGGGTGCGACCAAGGCGGACTTTGACAATTGCGTGGCGATCCACCCGACAGCAGCGGAAGAATTTGTAACCCTCGCACCTTGGGGGCTCAGCGGCCGGGCATAGATGGATGTTGGTCGCACGACTTGCTGCACGCCCGGTAGTGCATGACATTGAATGCATCAGATGAATGCAATAGTCTGGCATTAGCGGTTGCATGTAGACTCTTGTGGGCGAGATGAAACGAAGATTGGCCATGCCGACCGCCACTCAATGTTCGTTGAGCCTCCTGCAGGAAAGTGCCAAACGCCGTCTGTATGAGCCAGCAACCTGGCGTAGCTTGTCGTTCATCAAGCATCGCCATCGCACACTCTTCGTGGTACTTCTGCAAACAGGAGCGATCAACAAGCCACTCCACTGCAGCGTGCGAGGGCGTGACATCGGCAGGAAGCTTGCTAACCTTCGAGCGAGACGGTTTAGGCAACGCCAACGTATCTCTCCCTGCGTCTACCAGCGTGCTCATCCTGAGTGGCGACATGGATGGACAAGCGCCTACCAAGTTCGCGATGGCACTTGACAACGCCATCGTTGCGGATGGAGGCAAACGACTGATCGTTGTCGCCAATGGCACGCACAACGTGGTTGACAGTGCGGTGCTCGCCGATGGGTCCTCCTGTGGTAGACAGGTGGTTGCCTCATTCATCGCTTCCGATGGCGCTCTCACATCGGTGGATACGTCCTGCATAGAGGAGCTCCCGCCTGCGAGGTTGACCGTGTCGACAGAGCTGAGCTCGCTGTTGTTGAACGTGACGGACGCGTACGACGGCGAGGCCGGGACTGTACCTCCAACGGACAGCAGTACGTCGTCCAGCGCCGAGGCAGAGGGCGGGAGCAGTCAGGCGTCTTCGATGGGAAATGCCGGGTCATCGTCCCTCGAGGCTGAAATCGACAGTCTATCGGCGTCTCGCAACCGGTATCGCGTGGCGCTGATCGTCGTGGGCAGCTTGTGTGTAGCATCGGTCATTCTAGGTGTGTTGTACGCGGCGTTCCGGCGTCACCGACGGCGCGAGCTGGCAAAAGAGGAGGCGCTGCTTCGGCGCATGCGCGGCAGCGAGGACGACGACTATGAGCTGCTGCGTGGGCTGTACCTGTCGTCGTCCAGCTACCGCACGGACCCGAGCGCGAGCTGAAGCTGACGGCGCGCAGAGAGATTCCTAGATAGGATAGTGATTGCGGGCTTCCGCAATGCCCATCATGCTGCGTGGGTGACTCAAGCACTCGGAGGCATCATCAATCGAGGGACCGGCCTCTGCCAAGATCCAGCTGGGACGCGCAGTGATCGCAGATTCGCGGCAGATTCCATTGCACGTTGAAGCCGCCAATGCGACGTGTCGGCGCGGCGGAGCCATCTTTGGCGCCACGTACGTGGCTGCGAGTACACGCATCGCGTCACATCGCAGCTGTCGGCGCGGGGCGGTCTCATTTGTAGGCTTCTTCAAGGTGAGTTTCTTCTCGCCGAGATTCGTAGAGGGTGGGGTGGCGTGACGCTGTCGTCGTCACCACGTATTATCTGCAATCAGTAGAGAATCTTGATGGGTGCACAATTAATCTTTATATTTGTATGTTGTCGATCGATATTGAATTGGTTTAGGTGACATCGTGGACTGACGCACTGGAGTAAGTGATCTGAACTGAATTGGCGTATCTTGTCAGGTCGTTCAGCGTTCCATCCGCCTCCCGAATAGTCACCATTTGATATCATAACTAACAGGAGTATTCAGATCAGATACATATAATCACCAAGATATTTGTCATACTCTATTCAGTTCAAACTGAATTATATTCATTAATAAAGGCAGCCGACCTCGGTGTTCTCACCCGTTTCTTAACGTGGGGTTGTGGCGCGGCCTGCAAGGCGTCGTAGCCGCTGAGAATATCAGGCGGCTGCGCATTCAGCGCCTGCTGACGCACACGCTGCGCATCAGCGGCGCGCCTCCGGACAATCGGCGCGCGCCGTCGGCGGCGTGGCGTGCTCACTCGCGCTTTCTCTTCGCTTCCCGCCGACTGTCCAGCCGGTCTCTCTCTCTCTCTCTCTCTCCCTCTCTCACTCCCTCTCGATCGCTCTCGATCGCTCACGTTGAAGCCATGGCGAGCGACAAGCGCACCATCCTGTCGTCCAAGCGCGCGCGCGGCCGCAGGAAGAAGGCCATGCAGAAGGAGCGCGCCACGGCAGCGGCGCTGGCGCTGGCCGTTGATGGAGGCGCCGCGCTCACCCCCACGGGCGACAAGCTGCGCGCCAAGCTGCCGAGATCACCATCCTGCGCCAGGGCGACGACCACCACGACGACGGGCCCAGCGCCACCGACACGTGCGAGAGCGACAGCGCCGAGGAGAACGACGAGGACGACGAGGACGACGAGCTGGTCATCGTGTGCCGCGAGGCGCCGCGCGACGCTTGCTCGCGCTTCGTGGCGCTCGACGACGAGGAGGTCGTGCTGCACGCGCTGCGAGCCGCTCGCAAGGAGCACGGCGCGCCCGACGGCGCCCGTTCACGCTGCGCGTCACCTCGTTCCGCGAGACGGACGCGGGCTTCGTGGCCTTCTCGGTGCAGGTGGCGACGCTGGACGAGCCGAGGCGCGAGCTGACGGTCGAGCGGCGCTTCTCCGAGTTCGTGGCGCTCGCGCAGAGCGTCAACGCGCAGCTCGAGGGCGGCGCGCGCTGGGAGCTGCCTCCAAAGACCTGGTTCCGCGTGACGCAGGCCGCCGCGCTCGAGGAGCGCCGCGCGCGGCTGGAGCGCAGCCTGCAGGCGCTGCTGGCGCTCGAGCCTGCCGCGACGCTCCCGGCCGTGCGCGACTTCCTCATGCTCGACATCTTCGCCGTGCAGGTGGCCGCCGAGGACAAGCTGCTGTGACTCGCGGCGGCGCCTCCGCCTGCTCTTCCGACGCCCATAACTCGCACAAAAAGTAGCCTAGAAATCCCGCGCCGCGCCCTCTGGCAGGAACGCCAGCGACGCCAGCACGAGCACCGCCAGCAGCCCGGCAGCCCCAGCAGCAGCCCGTCCAGCGCCGCGCGCACGCCGCCACACGCCGCCGCCATCACCGAAGCCATCCTCGTTCTATAGTCAGCCGTCGGAAAAAAAAAAGAAAGGAAACCACCCCTCCACGATATGAAGCCCCACAGTTAAAATAGTATAGAAAAAACTACCTTACCCACCTCTATTTCGCAGGGGTATCTCGTCCCAGAGGTCATTTCCCGCTTTTTCCTGTGGTCGGCAACCATCAGCAAGCATCCGCCACCAGTGCCTTTCTCGACCTCGACCTCGCATCATGGTGGCCTGGGTCGTGCTCAAGTTCGGCGGCACGAGCGTGTCGACCGCCGCGCGCTGGCGCAGCATCTGCGAGCAGATCGACGCGAACCTGCGCGCGGATGGCGCGCCGAGCGTGTGGGTGACCATCTCGGCGCTCACGCAGGTGACCAACAAGCTCACGGCGGCGCTCGAGGCCGCCAGCCGCGCCGACGCGAGCCACGTGCCCATCGTGGAGGCCGTCGTGCGCCAGCACTTCGCGCTCGCCTACGACGTGGGGCTCTTCGACGCGGCGGCCCACGCGGACGACTGGGAGCGCAGGTGGATGGCCTCGGTCTTTGACGAGTCCTTCGTGGCGCCCGCCGCCATCGACGCCGCGATCCCCGCCGCGCTGCACCCGCTGCTGCAGGAGCTCAAGGTAGGCAACGCAGGGCGATGAGGTAGTGGTTGTGGTGAGGATACTCATGTGGACGGCCCTCCGAATATGCTTCAGAACCTGGCGCGCATCCTGGAGGGCGTCAAGCTCACGCAGGAGGCCTCCCCGCGCATCCAGGCGCGCGTGCTCGCGTTCGGAGAGCTGCTCTCGACGCACCTGGGCGTGTGCATCATGGCCCGCAACGGACTGCAGGACGTGCAGCGCGTGGACGCGCGAGAGCTGCTGGTGAGCGACTCGGCGCGCGCCAAGTCCGAGGAGGACCGGTACCTGCAGGCGGACGTGCTGCCAGGCGAGAATATCGCGCTGGCTACGACCAAGGCGAATGGCAAGCGCGTTGTGCTCACGCAAGGTTTCATTGCCAGCACTGCTGACGGCGCGACCTGTGTGCTTGGCCGGGGTGGCAGCGACACCTCTGGCGCGCTCTTCGCGGCCATGCTGCAAGCCGCCAAGTACGAGATCTGGACAGACGTGCACGGCATGTTCACGAGCGACCGCGCTACGTGCGCGACGCAAGGCTCATCACGAGCCTCGACTACCGTGAGGCACAGGAGCTGGCCGCCATGGGAGCCAAGGTGCTCCACCCGCGCTGCATCATGCCGGCGCAGTCGGCGCGCGTGCCTGTCGAGATCCGCAACACGAACGACCCTAAGGGAGCTCGCACGGTCATCCACCCCCCGGTGAAGTCGACCGCCGCTGCTGGCGACAGCCCCAAGATCCTCGCGGTCGTCAAGCGCCAAAACATGACGACCCTCAGCATCACGGCGCTTGACATGTGGGGCA